>JAHREE010000563.1:3347810-3388177 GCA_033628505.1 Tringa tobata
CCCCCCCCCCCCCAAAAAAAAAAAAAAAAGCAAAAAGAAAAGCGTGGGAAGCCTGCAGTCCAGCACCTTCTCTGGGATTTTCAGACATGCAGAGATGAGGCAGGATACAAATACAATCCCTTCCTCAATGAAATGGTTTAGTATTTATTGTAATAGCCATTAGAAAGCATTGATGGTTGTGCAGAGATTCATCTGACAAAAGGAGGGTAGAGCTTCAGTCTTAAGTGGTAACATCCTGAAAATACTGGATGAATCTCTGCTTAGCACCTCTCAGTGCAAGGATTTTGCCTCATGTAGTCAAGGGCTTGCTATAATTAAAGCTAAATCAAGAAACAAATGAAACAGACTCCGCTAAATAATGCAGTAGAGATTGCAATAAGGACTTACTCCTCTTGAATTAATGTATAACCCATTACTGTTCTTCTAAATGTTATTACATGGTACTACCCCTCCCTCTGAGTCCCATTAGTCCTGTAGACACTTCCTAACTACATGAACGTGTTATTGATGGTGATCAGGACGCATGTGGTGATGACTGGTGTTGTCCCAAACAAATGAGAACAGGTACTTAGAAGATAAAGTCAGCTTCTTCATGGTTGGGCTTCACTGTATGTTACATGGCCAATCCAAACTCCATCTGGCAATCCATTTAAGGATTTTGAATGACCTCTGATGTATGTCCAAAACCAGTTTTCTCATTCCAAATTTTTGGCATTATCTCCAGACAAATTACATGCTGACAAATACAAATTTATTTTCTGTGCTGACCAAGAAAATGAGCTGAAATTCTTTCCAGTGGAAGAGGACATGAAGCTGTCTTTCTCTTGCATGAAAGTGGAACTTTATTTTATTTATTTTGTTAATTCCACAGCAAGCATAGAACTCTTTGAGAAAGACATATTTTATGATGAAAGATAGAATCAAAATCCTGCAAATTGGTGCAGTGTATTGATTAGTGTTCTTTAGCTAGACGGGAGAGCCAGGGTCAGATCCCTACTGCTACTGAATTGTGCACTAGGACCTCAGTCTCTCATGTGGGAGGCAGGGAGTAGAGGAAAGAAAGAGGAGGAAAAGGAAAGGGAAAAAAATAGATAGCTCTAGGTAGCATGAAGTAAACAAGCAAAGCCATAAATGAAACTAAGGCACTTTCCATTTCTTCGTTGTTTCAGATGATGGAAAACTGTCCTTTGATGAATTCAAAGCTTACTTTGCTGATGGAGTTCTGAGTGGAGAAGAACTGCATGAACTTTTTCACATGATTGATACACAAAATACAGAGTAAGTGTCCCCTTCTTACAATCGGAGTGCTACTCTTTGTACCTGAGAACGGAAAAAAAAACCCCACCCATCAGGCTGATTTTAGAAAACAAGTCTAAGAAGAAAGCTGCTTCAGGGAAGCTGGGCTGTGTCAAATAGCTCTAAATTGTTCAAGTGAAGCGTTCCTAAACCTTGTAGAAATAACTGCATGTTCCAATAAATGTGATTTGGGTACTGAGAACACAGGGTGGAAACTGGATGCCTTTTACGTTCCCCACCCCTGATGGTAAAGAAAAGGGTTAGTGGCTTCCTTGAAGCTTAAGTATGAGTTCCTCAATTCTTGACGCCAGTGATTCACTACCTGAGATGAACGATTAGAACAGATGTGAAGCAGGGAAAAAATAAATGAAGCAGTCATAGTAAAGAGCAGAAAAAACAATCCTGTCTGGTGCTGGCACGGTTATTGTGTCGGTGTTGTCACTTAGGCTGTTTGGACATCCCCATTACTGTTTGGCTTAACAAGGCTGTAGGTTGGGGATGTGAAGAATCTTACTTACTGCTTCCAACAGAGCCAAACTTGTGCCATTGCATGCTCTCTTAAGCTAACTTTTCCTTATCTACACTGATTAAGGTGAATTGAAAATTGGATGAATGGCCAGGCCCAGAGGGTGGTCATCAGCGACATGAAGTCTAGTTGGAGGCTGGTAACTAGTGTTGTACACCAGGGGTCAATACTGGGTCCAGTCCTGCTTAACATCTTCATTAGTGATCTGGATGGTGGGGCACAGTGTACCATCAGCAAGTTTACTGATGACACAAAACTGGGAGGTGTGTCTGATATGCCAGAAGGTCATGCTGCCATCCAGAGCGACCTGGGGAAATGAGCTGACAGGAACTTCATGAATTTCCACAAGAAGTGCAAAGTCCTGCACCTGGGGAAGAACAACACCATGCACCGATACGTGCTGGGGGCCACCCAGCTGGAAAATGTCTTGGCAGAAAAGGACACAGGCGTCCTGGTGGGCAGCATGAGCCAACGATGTGCCCTTGCCACAAAGAAGGCAAATGGCATTCTGGGCTGCATTAGACAAATATTGCTAGCAGGTCAAGGGAGATGATTCTTCACCTCTACTTAGCACTGGTGAGGCCACATCTGGAGTAGTGTCCAGTTCTGGGCTCCTCAGTATACATACTACTGGAGAGAGTCCAACAATGGGCCACAAAGATGATTAAGCAGCTGGAGCATCTCTCCTGTCGCGAAAGGCTGAGATAACTGGGACTGTTTAGCCTGGAGAAGCAAAGGCTCAGGGAGGACCTCATCAATGTATATAAATACCACAAGGAAGGGTGTAAAGATGACAAAGCCAGGCTCTTTTTAGTGGTGCTCAGTGACAGGACCAGAAACAATAGGCACAAAGTAAAACACAGGAGGTTCCCTCTGAGCATGAGGAGACACCTTTTTTTTTTTTTTTTTTTTTCTGTAAGTGAAAAGAGTGACTGAGCACTGGCACAGATAGCCCAGAGAGATTGTGGAGTTTCCATCCTTGGAGATATTGAGAGGCCATCTGGATATGGTCATGGGCAACTGGCACTAGGTTGCTCTGCTTGAGCAGGGGGGGTTAGACAAGAGGACCTTCAGAGGTCCCTTCCAACCTCAGCCATCCCGTGATTCTATGACTGAAGAAGGGAGTGAATTTCCTTTTTATTTGCTTTCTGGCCATCAGCAGTTATTCACAGCAGATCTCCCATTTATTGTTAATGAGGAGAGTGTTACTAAGCTAGTGTTTTTTAAATTGGACTGTTCCTGGGGTAGAGAAGGTCCCAAGGAGAGTCCGTTTATTGCTTTTGCAAAAAGGTTATGAAGACACCGTGTAGCAATCATGGTGTGGGTTGTGATTTTGTTTACAAGGAGCAAGTCAGTATTGCTTTTCTCAGCTGCATGCATTGGAGCAACAAGTACTAAGATGCTACCACAGCCCTGCTCCCGAGTTGGAGCCGTGAAACAGGATCTCATCCCATCCAAACAGCCAAACTCTGTTGTGTCTCCAGAGTTTTTTTACCTCCCACAGGGAAAAAAAGAACCAACACACTTAGTTTATATTTCATCTACCTCATAAACACCTAGACACTAACTCACTGTAAGATATTAGTAGCCTTGTTCCTCAGACACATGAATTTGGCTATCACCTTAATACTTTAGGACTTGCCCATTACCCCAGGTTGCCCTAGGCAGGCCTTTCCCTTTGGCCAGTTCTTCCTGACAGTGGCTCTCCTATGACTTTTTCTCCTTTGGATGTCTGTGTGACAGCATCGCAGCCCTCCTTGCTCCCCTCTTCCTCAGCTCTTGCCACTTCTTCTCCACAAACACCCAGTTCTCGTGACAGTTGTGTATCATCAGCCCCAGATGTTAACCTGAGCCCAGGCCCACCACCCTGGAGGCCTGTCAATGACCAGGCGTGATGCTGGCCATTGACATGATGACTACCCTTGCAGCAGAAGGCCTCTAAGTCCAGCTGAGGGCTTTTTTTGGGAACCATCTCAAAGCTCATTTTTCTGAAGAAGCCTCACTGAAGGCCTTGTGTGCTTGGAAGCTTGTGTACTTGTCCTTTTTTTCCCACCATTATCAGCCAGTCTAATGAGTATATTTTCTCTCCTTGCAAATTTTGCCTCCCTCCAATTTGTTTAGCAGATTAAGGGCCTTCATGAAAATTTTTAACTCTGAGTCAAAAGACTCATTTCAGAGTCAAAGACTCATTCATGCAGCTTTGGACTTCCTCATGTGTACCACGTATCTGCATAAAAGTGATTGTATTTTACCATGATTCCATTTGTCTGCATTCATCAGGGAGCGTGCTGGTAAGGGCAAATATCCTCGATGACTATGTAAGATTTCTAAGAAAAAAGACAGATGTTCCACATCTGTTTTTTCTTTCTTTTTACTTGTAAAACCTTTTTTTTTTTTAATTTGTAAAATATTTTTACTTGTAATTCTTCATTATTTATAAACCTTTTTGTCTTTAGCAGAGAATATCTGGGCTTGAAAAATACATAGAAAAGTGAGAATAATACTACCTTTTTCCTCCCAGGATATAGTTATACCGAAGAGTAGGTGCAACTTTGTTGAATGCTCCAGTTATTAGCCAAGAACAAGTAATGAAACCAGCACAGCAGCCATCTGAGAGAGAGATCATTCTCACTGTCCAGGAAAAGACTGGCAAAAAAGCAGAGCACAAAAGTCACAGAGAATATGTACTGGGAAGGATATTATTTTCATGTATTTCGGGGAATTGAACAGGTGGAGGACTAAGAAAGCCTACTAAATCACCTTTTCTAACCAGAAGAAAGGGTGCTTTCTATTGACTGGTTAACATTTGTTATAGAGTAGAACCTAGATATAAATAAGAAAACATGCTTAAAGCTTAGATTTAAAAGAGCAACAAGATGCTTTTTGAACGTTTGTTTTTTGTTTTTTTTTTCATGAAGTCTTTAACTGATAAAAGGCTTAGTGCCTGACTTTGCGGCTGAAAAGCATTCTAGACTGCTTGATTTTTCTCTTTAACAGAAGCAAATACATTTTAAAAGCTTTCCTTTTGTACCTTTGAAAGCTTTTGAGAACCCTGCCATCGTGCAGGCAGCAAGAGGGAGCATGCCAAATATCAGATATAGCAAAGAGAGGCAGCAGGGACAGTATAATATAAATTCCGTGTTAGTATAGCTTTCCAGCAAAAATCACATGAAGCAGACATAATAAGGAGGTGAAAACTTTACTCACTCGCATTTGCTGAAAAGGGCAGATTATGTAAAATGTCTAGAATTAACCAGCTGTCTAAGAAAAGCAGCAAATTGTTCACTGAACCTTTGGAAGTTTTGTAATGCAAGCATTAGGAGAATCATGTACATATCAAACAATCCCCAAACCACTTATTTTGGGATGTTTTCACTTGCAAATTACCCAAGGGAATGAAATTAAAATCATGGTTTGTCCCAATAATTCCCAAGTGGCTTATGGCTGGTTTTGAATAGGGGAGAGTGAGAAATTCTATTCAGTTGTGTATCTAGTAGGAGAAGATTGGCACAGATTATTTTGTCTCTCTTTTGTCTATCTAGTTAAAATACAGACTCTGTTAAACTCTGGGCAAGTCATTTATCTTCTCTCTGCTTCACTTCACTGTTTACAAAACACAGACTCTCGTTCCCTATCCCGGAAATATTTCATAAGCATTGGCATTATGGAGTGATTTACACTACACGTAAATGCCCAGGACAGATGTCTAGGGAATCGTGTCATGATCTGCTAGAACATTTCTTGGAGTATCTCAAGATTTCGTATCTAGCTTGTCGCAAGAGCAGACTTTGGGTTGTTTCCACCTGCATTAAATGTTTTAGCTGTGCCAGCTTTCAAAACCTCACTGTCTGTGTGCATGAGCTTTTGTACTTCAAAGCCCGAAGATAAAAAAGGAGAGGTGGCCTTGGGGTGATATCCACGGGCCACAAGCCCAGGAAATCTCAATTCCCTTCTCTGCTCTGCTGCAGCAATCTTTCAACAAAATATTCAAAGCATAAAATACACTGACTTAACACGTTTCAGGCAACTAAATTAACCAGGTATTAAAATCCCCCGTTACACGGGTCCTGATGTCAGTCTTGTTGAAGAGAGACTTAGAAAGATTATTAACTTTTAAAAATACCAAGCCCAGCTAATGTAACATACCTGTTACAGGGCAGATGGGTTATGGAAGACTGCTAAAATGAGCAATTACCATTTTCAGTGTGATAGCAGGGCAAATAATAGGGGATTTAACTTCCTGGTAATGAAGGTTGTGTCTGCCTAACCAGCTCTGGTCTCTGCACCTTGCTACTTGGCGCAGACAGGTATTACCTTTTTACAAGGTGAAAGAAGAGTCAGTTGGTACTGACCAGAGTCACCAGGAAAAAAAAAGATGAGTAGGAATTACCACCACATAAAGTTTCCAAAAGATCCACTATGCCGAGATGGATTTATAATTACAGTTTGTCTAGACCACAAACTGCAGGTTATTCATCCAGGGCAGATCATTGCTTTTACTGAAAATTTGCATTAGCTAAGGATCTTCCTCAATACATCATTTGGGCATATATTTTGCAAGTTGTGAATATGCTTATGTGTAGACTGGCTATTTTTTTCTATTTCCCAACATCTACATTTCCTCTTTATAACACATTAAACATTAAATAAATACCAGTAAAGACACATCATATAAATTGATTGCTTGATTGTTTTAACTTACTTTCTTTTTTTGTTTTGATGCAGCCTGAAACAAATGTATAACTCAATATACATCACATGCAAAATAGATTAATAATGATGCTATCACTATCTAGACAACCAGGTTAGGTCAAGTAGTGTGTCCATGCAAAAAGTATTTTTTCCCATATTCTAGTACTGCTACAACGTTTTACCTTTCTTGAAGGTGTTTTAATACAAGAATTATATTTGTAAGAGCTAGCAATCTAAAAGATAAATTGTAAACAATTACATTTGGGGAGGAGTCTTCTGTCCACTTAACCATAAGCCAACATAATAATTAATTTAGAGGCCAACTACTAGCTATACAGAGTTACACAGAGATTCCCCCCATGGGCAGATTAGCTCATACCTGTTCACAAGGACTTAACATAGGTGTGGGTTTTTTTAAAAAAGCCTTCTGTGACCACAAAGAAACAAGAAGACACTGGACCAATGGGCCACTGTGGTGGCCCAGTGAATTCCAGTCTCCTGTTCATTAATCAAGGCAGGGAGATAATAACAAGAATTAAGTTACACCTGAAATTAATTTTAAAGTTCTTCAGTAAAACAAACAACTTCTGATTATTCAGAGATACTGTGCTTCAAAAGCTACAAAAAGAGACAGTAAGCTGCTTTGATTAGGCCATACAACTAGCATTCCTGATGTGTAATTACACATTCCTGATGTGTAATGAGCACAAGGTGACTGCTTTAGGGGAGTAGCAGTGAACTGTTCTTCCTTAAATGCAGTTTCCAACGTTGTTGCTACTTCAGATTGAAGCTGAAAGCCAATTAGGGATTGGACTTCCACTGAAAGTCACTTCTCTTTGTGCTTTCCAGGATCTCGTGAAACCTTTGGGCAATCCCCATTCAACCACTTTAGCATTAAATTGTATAAAGAAGCTATTATGGATGATCCCCACTCAGACATCCTCATTCTGCCAGTATAAGGAAAGGCTTTGTGTTAATGCAGCAGTGACTAGCTCTGGGCAGTTACAGCCAGGTCTCCAGGTCCTCATTTCCTAGCATGCACCCCTTAGCACTTGCATCTACTGCAAAGCAATGTCTTCTAGTTAAAGACCCTTAAAAAAATGAAAGTATGGGCAAGGAATCAACCTAGTGTTGTACAATGATCCTTTTCCCCTTACTCATAGTGGTCTGTTTTTCAGATAGCCCAGAAATAAGCACACTATAAGTATCTGGGCAACATCTTAAGCTTTGTTGAAGGTATCAGAGGCCAAGGTCGATCCCCACAGCATGTTGGGTAGGAGTCAAGGCACTACACCACAGATGAGACTAACGTGAGGTCATGGCTGCGAGTGGGGAAGGACCAAGAGGAAGAGCTTATCTTTGCCTCCTGATTTGACACATATTTGACATGACATCTATCTTATACATATGTAATGTCAAAGTTGGGAGCTTTTCAGTGCTTGTCCTGAACCCTCAAAAAACCTCTATGCACTGTATGTGAAAGCTGAAGTAACCTTTTCGGAGGAGTTTTGGGAGGATGAAGGAAGCCCAGTGTGGTTTCTCGCTCCTCTGTCCCCTCCCCAACCTCATCTCCAAGCTACACAGTGTTCAGTGAGGTCCTTCAGGGCTGGTGGGAGCAATGGGTAGGGTGTTGGAGGCAAATGTAGGTGCTGCAAAAGCACCAGAAGTCTTTCCTAGGGCTGACAAGGAAGATGACCCCTTCCAAAATAGACTATTCTGAGACAACACACAGCTGACGGAGGACACGGTCAGCAGGTCATAGCTGAAGTAATTTTGAAGCTGAAGAACCACATACTCTGCTGTCTTGGAGCATCCTGGTTATTAATGCCTTGGTCAAGTGAACGTGAAACTTGTTTTGGCTGGGCAGCAATTTGTACTGTCACAGCACGGGTGTAAATCAACGCACACAGCTCAAGGCAAAGGCTATTGGTGACTGATGCTCAAAGCCATCTGAAGGTAGGAGAAGTGAGTTGGTCGTGCTAACAACAAGAAAAACTTTATGTTTTCAAAAATTGCAGGCTCTTGCAAAGCAGTACCTGGGAAGTTTAAGGCTGAGGAGGGAAGAGTGGAGTTGTCTTGCAACCTTAAGCATTGTGTTTCTTAACATATTCTCCTAAGCACTATTTTTAGAAGGAGATTGGAGCCAAGAATATTTTACAGATTAAATAGGAAGAAGAATCATTGAATGTGACTGGCTTTTGCTGACTCTCAACTTGCAAAACATTGCAGAATTTTCTGATCTTATTTCCGTTGCTATTTCATTTCTTGGACCTTTTGAATTACTAAATCATAACATATACACCAAACCCAAATCTGAAGATATTCTTCTTCCCATATTTGCATCTAATCAGGAACAGAAGTGGTATTTTTATTGTAAACTTGATATTTTAAGTACTTTAACAATGTGAACATCATTCCTACTGCCTAGTTTGTATCTTAACATTTCTGTGAGCTCTCATCTGGTTTCTAAATCCAGTGTGTGCATATGTTCAGTGCAGCTGCTTGGGGGTTGTAATACTGCTGAAGTATTTAAACTCCCAATTACCCCAGCTCAGAAAGCCTCAACTTGTGGGCTTAGCATTCTCTAAACAATTAATTGATTGCGTTACCTGCACTTCACATCTGCCCTTACTGAAAGCTAAGCAGCTTGCATGCAGCACAATTCAGCTTCAGGGGAGGTAGTTTGGTGGAAATACAGCGGTTTTGCTTGCATGTGTTCTTGCCTGAGTAATTGTACGGAAAGTAGAGAAAAGCATCAGCAGCACAGCTTTTTTTATACATGGAGAGAAGTATGCAGGAAAAGTTTGAAATTTGTGGCTTATGGGATGAATGCTTTTACAGCTCATTTCCTTGGTAAATCTGCCCCTGCTTAATTTCAATGTCAAATCTGACAAGCCCATGCTTCAGCAGAGCAAGAATCCTTGACACGGTTAACGGTTTAGTGAATAGGTTTTAGCAGTCACTGCAAATGTAAACCTCCCTTTTACCCTTCTCCCTTCCCTCCTTCCCCCTTATAACTTCTATGGAAATTATTTTTGCATAATGGCATCCTCAGGGAAAAGGTGTCAGGAGATAATGAGAAGATTTGGCAAAGTTACAAATTAAGAGATACGTAGAGGACCTCGAGGGGATTCAGTCCGCAGCGCTGCCGGAGAGATAGTGTGATAAATGCTTCACTGATTATTGACTCGGATGAGTCAGTGGGGAATCAGACTTGTTTTTCTCACTTTTCTCACTGGTAAAATGAAGTTCTCAGCCAGGACCTTAGTTACTGGGTAGGAGGGATGCTAGTACTATTGAGGTAGACCTGGGGTACCGGCAACCTCCCAAAGGCAGGTATCCCATTACGCCTTTGTGTGTGGCACAAGTTAAAGATAAACTATGCACAAGCCAGAGATGAGCTTGGTGAGGACCTGACAGTCTTGGCCACCTGCAGCTCTGAGCTTATGCTGACCATTTGGGAGAGTTTGTCATGTTGCATGTCCTGCACATGTAGGGATGGGACTTGGCACTGTGGAAAGATGTCTATTCTTGCATGCGTATATGTCAGCAGGGTGTCTAAGGCTCCGTTAAGGCCCGTGAAGTCACCTAAGAAGTAATACTGCTCACCCGGGCTCCAGCTGTGTTGTCTAGGTTTAAGGCCTTTAAGATACTCTCATCTGAAACACCAGCCCAAGGTGGGCAGGATGGCACAGGAGAAGTAGCTGGGACATGGGTCATGGGAGAAATGCTAGGGCATCTGAAACCACACTAGATTCCTGTGTTATATCCAATTACTCGGGCTCCTGCTAGCTGGTCCACTGAAAATCCCCCAACTCCATTGAATACATTGGGGCTCATTTGCCAGGCAAGGGAGGTTGGACATCCAGTACACATAAGGACATCTGCATTCAGGACTCTGAGCCCCAAAGTGAATCCACATCCCTCCCACCTGCCCAGGTCTTCATTAGGAGAGCCCTAGCTCCTCCCTTGGCTCAAAAGAGAAATGCTGAGATCGTCTGTCCTCACAGTAAACTCCAAAAGGATGCCAGTTTGATGTCTGAGAGCAAGAGGTGGGTTTGCATTATGCTTGCCATTGTGGGAACCCATCCGACTGCATTAGCCTGCAATCCAGTACCGTGCACTGAAACTAAAATGAAATGTGTGTTATACGGGACCACAGTGCTTCCTTCAAGACCCTGGTTCTACAGCTAATAATGACAAATCCCCAGCAATTTAATCGTAGTCTAAGGATAACAATTACCTGTGCCTTGGATATTTACTTTTGTTTCAGTTGGAAGGCATATTTTAGTCTCATGCTATTGCTGATTTATCACGGTTCAATATAAGTGCACAGAAAAAAATAATGAACTTCTAAGTAGAATGAGGGGAAAAAAAAAGATTTACTAAAACCAGCATGAGATACAGACAGGCTCTTTAATTAGATGAACTGCAGGTGAGTGAAAAGTGTTTTTTCTAAAGATGTGTTATTGAATGCAAAAAAATTGCAGGATGAAAATAATACATTGGGTTTTGACCATTTTTTAAAACTAGATCTTTTAGATTAAATAAGAAATACAGGCTCGTGGTACAGCACTGACGTCAAAAAGGTGTGTTTGCTACTACTTAAGAGACATAATTGCAGCTATTGGCTTTAACTCTCAGACTTTTTAAGACAATAGCTACAGAAATCAGTTTGAAAATGAAGTATAGAGGAACAGGCAAGGTAGGGGTCAGAATGAGCTGATTATACAATTCAGCATTTCATGACTGAACAAAACAAGTTCACTGAGAATGACTTACACAGTCTTGATGCTGATGGATCCTCTGGTCAGACAGACAAGCTGCAAATAGAGATGCTTGGAAATTTTCCATATGAATGGTTATTTTTAATGGGAAATTCATCTTTCTGCAGAAAAAAATGAGAATCACTCTCACTGGGAAAGTCAAACGGTAATAAGTAGTTTCAGTTGCATTGACCTAAATGGAGCTGACCTAGAATGTTTCATTTCGGTTCAGTTCCTCAGAAGATAATATTGGCTTCCTAGCAGTGAGCTCATTTCTTAATGGCAGGTGAACTTTGAGAGCCTAGTCCCTTCCATAATCTGGGTTGCCCAAAGAACCACAGCAGTTTGGCATCTCTATCAATATGTGTATTTCCAAGGGGTTTAATAAAGCAAAATAAACATTTTATTTCGTGTAACAATAAGTAATTTAAACTCAGTTTAAGGAAAAAAAAATCATTTGGGGAAAAAAACAGAAGTTGAAACTTTATCATCTTCTACAGGGCAAAAGCTCTAAAATTTGCTCCTTGTGGCAAAAGAGCCACCGTGATGTTACCTCTCATCTCCTCGTTTAGGTTGGTGTGATTCAGACTCTGCTAAAAGATCATAGTTCTGCAGCCCTTGTACATTTCTCTAAAAATCTGAGCGAGCACTGCAACTTTTGATAGTATTACTAAAACTCTTTTAGCAGCACAGAGACTATTATAACTGCGGTGATCAAGGTGGCTAGCCAGCTATGTAGTCACTGAGTCCCTGTGAATCATTGCCTAATGCAAAGGGCTAGGGTTGAGGGTTTTTTTTTCAGATGAGTTGTTAATCACTGAAAAAAAACCCAAACCTTTATTGTCTCCTGTAATCCTGCCATATGCAGAGCAGTAAGTGACAGTTCTGAAGTTATCACTCAGCCTGGAGCTAAGAATACGCCAAGTAGGCAATTATTTAGTGCAGCAAAATGTGGGACGTTAAAACAGCAGTGGTCCCACTGCCTCTATCAGAGCCCAAAAAAGCTGAGCTGGCTGCTGCCTTTGGAAGGCCAGAGGGTGCCCAGCCCAGCCAGCCTGGGGGGTTGAAGAGCAGCAGTGTCCTCAGGGCAGCGGGAGGTTTGGTTTCCCAGGGAACATCCCAGGAGCTCTGTCCCACTTTTGCCCCTTCTTCCTTCTCTGCCTTCTCTGTGGGAAGAGGCCAACCCCTGGGCTTGTCCCAGCTCTGCATCCTACTGATGGCAAAAGGCAGTTCTGCCCCCACTGACAAGAAACCCTGAACAAACCCGAGCGAAAAGGTCTTCGCTGTTGCAAAGGAGCTGTGAAGCAGGATATCCTTGAAATGGAAGCGCACACATAAGACTCCTTTGCATAACACCCTCTGTAGTGCTGGAGCACTTATCTTGTTTAGCTGACTGGAAGTGGGATGGTGTGCAGGCTTTCTTCTCGAGCTTTCAGCTTTTTGGCTGAGATTGTCCATGGGTGACTATTCGGTGACCCTGGCACAGTCTAAGTAACACTTAATTCCTTTCAGTCACAAATTATATGCTTCTACTTAGCAATCGGAGATACCGGCCTCAGACTTTCCTCCCTAAAACCAAATTTAGCAAAGAGACATGCAAATGGGACCCAAAAAAGAGTTGGTTCACGCCTCTGAAATAAATCCTTCTCATATCTGAGAATGAGGAGAGATTGAAGAAGAAAGAATTATCTTTCTCCAGCTATGATAGTCATAGCAATGAATTTCCTACATTAAGTTAGTTCATTAAGTCTTTCATATAGTATTGGATTCTTCAATAAAATAACTGCTTTAGATGACAGAGTCTGTTCTTTATATATCATTCCTGTATGTCATTGCCTCTTCTTGTGGTCTACAGAACATACACGGACCTTCTGCTGGTACCTCTGCCTAGAGGTGCCTTTCAGCCCAGAAAATGGTATGTGTCAGGACAGTGGATGGGGCTGTGGGTCAGTGGAGGAGCTTTAACCTTTCTTCCTCCCTGGCTGGCCCCAGTCCACAGCTGACTGTGGTGGGCAGAACTAGAGCCTGATCACAGCATCACAGCTGCTTTGCACTCCTACATTTTTGGGCCACTTCCAGAGGTATCACAAACAGGCACTTTTGCCAGAGTTCATTGGATTTGCTTATGTTTCTGTCACCGAGCAGCAGGGATGATCAACTTTGCAGTGATGAGGACGGCTCAGTGCAGCGTTTGTAATAGCCCTTTGACAATAACCGATGTTATCAGGGAGGGAACATTTCAGACGTGAAATCAGACATGTGAAAGGACTGCACTTAGTAGTCAGAAAGCAAACTGAGAGCAGAAGTTTAAAAAAAATGATGATGCTTACACGACGTGAGTGCATTTGGCTGCACACTATGGTTTGGGTCCTTATCAGGAGTGGAGTGCGGGTGCCTGGATGTGAGTCATCCAGCAAATATTGCAAATACCATGTTCAGCATTGCCAGATCATAGGCCTAAGTAGAAGCATCCTGGGCATATGTACCCACTGAAACGGTGAACCCACCATGAACCTGAGTATTGAGTTGCAGAAACAGCCCTCAGGTATGCACCTCATTCCTGTATTATTAAGTATATTCCAAACTTCTTTAATTGCTTCCATAGCATCCAGCAGGGAGCTCAAAATGGTTTGCATATAGAAAAAGAATTTCTAGGCTTGTTCACGACTGTGTTTGAAGCAGCATGCTATTATTTCTGAGAGAATGAAATAATTAGTGACACAAAATTATAGTTTCCCCGCCTAGAAGAGCATCCCCTTCAAATAGGATGCCAAGAACAATGGAGCCTCAGATGGTATTTATAATAAAGAAGGAAACACTATGAGTATGCTAGACTGAAATCCCTGCTTTTTATGTCAATTCTGTGTTCTGTCACAGGCTTCCTGAAAGCTGCTACACAAATCACTTTGGACAATAATTTTCTCATTATTCAGGTGATGAATAATCTGACTAAAATAATCTAACTGAAAATGAATTCAGCACCTAAGCACTCTTCCATTTTTACTCATAGTCCCATTTGCAGCTGCATGGCTGCTGTCAACAGGACTAGGAGCAATGTTCTGATGACAGCAAAGCCTCTGAGCCACTCCCTGGCTATATCACCGCAGTGCTGAGGATGCTGCAGAAGAACAAGAACCAGAAAAGATTTTAATATGAGATTTCAAAAAGAGCGTGAATTTGACTGGCTAATAACATGAAAGACTGTTTTAAACACAGTTATCAAGCTGTGCTGGATATTAGTTTAATAGCCAATAGCTTTGCTATTAAGAAATGCAGAAATGTCTTTTACAAAGAGAAGACATAAGGGCAGATGGTAGGGCAGAAGATGTGAGGACAATGAACAAAAAGTAGGCATTATAACAGCAAACTCCTGTCATTTAATATCACCATATTCTGTCACTGCTTTTTGACTCGGGCAATTTTCCTGCTTTTGAAGTTTCTGTTTGCATTCAAGGAGTTAATGTCTGGACTGTTGCAGAAATAACTGTGAACTGCAGAAGTGGTTGGTCAGACACATCCAATCGTTGATGCCATAGTGCTCGATGGTGAACAGCCTTAGGAGTCACAGACACTTTCCCATCACATCGTTTGTTGAATTAAGAGTTAAGTTTCTCAGCTTCGGCGTTGATTCTTCAGACTATGAACATCATTGTACCTACAACCAAGGTCACTGGAAAAATCAGATGCAAGACCCATTTGCAGCCATCCAGCTTGGCTTGTTCAAATACAGATCAGGTCACCTTTATTTAATAAAAGTTGTGGGAAAAATTTCGCATACAACATCCATTAAAAGTGTTCAGAAGTTTTTATAGCCCTGAGCATGCAAGTTTGTGACAACCAAAGATCCTGCCATTTCTCTCTGTTTCTCTCCCCTGTGAAATAAAAGCCAGATGTATGGAAGTTAGAATTGGTGAAATTGACTTCAAGATAATACTGTGTCATCATTTTATTAAAAGGTCACTAAAAAAGTCTGTTTTAAAGATAAGTGAAAAAAAATCTCGAGTGCAATCAGTCATTCAATATTCACCCTTCAGCAATATTCAAAAGGACATTTGTGCTTTTAATTTCCTTTAATAATCAGTTTCTTCTCTTCCTTGGAGGAAAGTCAATATGCCAGCTTTCAGAATTGACCTGTAGGTGATTATCTTTTGCCTATTACAGCCTCAGAGAGAAAACATTACTTAAGAGTTGATCAAAATGAGATCTGTTTGAAATGAACAGGTTTGAATTGTATAGAATACTTACACACATTTATGTATTTATATAATAATACATATTATATATTTAACAATATGAAAAAAATAATGCCAAGACTGCAAACAGGAGTAATCTGTTGGCTCTTCTGCTCGTTTAGCATGGAGAGCTGAGCTCTCCAAGCCATGCTATCCAGCATGGCAGCCACAGAAGAGGGATGCAGGCAGGAAGGTGAGGGAAAAAAAACCCCAACAATTTCTGGTGTTCAGATGGATTTCTGCCAGCACTAGGACAAAGCACACGAAGCCTGAGGAGCAGCGACTGTGCACCGGGATGCACAAAGGCTAGGCGAGAAACTTCAAAGTGGGTTGTTGGTGAGTAGGAAGATGATTTGGGAGGGAAGCTGTGCCTGCAGCGAGCTACAGCCTTTGGCTTCAGACAAGCCTCCCTAAGGCAGCAGAGCAAGGGCAGCAAGGGCCAGGTACTCACATCTTCTACTACACCCCAAGCAGGGAGGCTTCATATCCCAGACAGGTTGATCTTTGAGCTCTACTATTTACCAATCCAACATAAAACATTACTAAGCTCACTAACCTTCTATCCTCTTATCTTTCCAGCAATCTTGACACAGAAGAGCTCTGCGGTAAGTTCCTTTTTAGGCAAGAACATAATCTATGCCTGCAGCAGCCTGTACAAGCAAACATACCATGTGATATGATTATTTTTTTTTTCCTGTTTAATCTTTGTAGCTCAAACAGAAAATAATTTCCATTGAAAGAACTCATGGGACAATCCAGATGGCTTATAATCTTTTCAGACTCCTGTCATCTATTAGATGCAGAAACTACTTTGAAAGTGTTTTTCCTAATCAATACTTTCACACTCTCTGAGCTTCAAGTTCTGTTCTGATGTAAAGATAGACAGATAACTTTTATCTTATTCCCTTTTCATGTGAGATGTTTTTTTCTAGCTAGTTGATCACTTTCAAAGGTATGAGTCTTTTGGCAATTTTGAAAGAGATTGTCATTTTAGTATCCCACTGGAAGGGAAGGTTCATTATTTTGCTCTAACTTGATCCAGTAAGAATGGAAGCTTGATAACTTCTCTCACCCTTTGTCTCACCCAGCTCCTACAAGGCCTAAAGTTTCACCCAGTCACCCATTTCTATGCCCTGTTCTGAGCTGCAAGTCATTTCCCCAAAACCCTGTTTGCTCTCCAGCTGACCCTACAGCACTTGATCTAGCAGAAAACAATTTGGAGAAAACTTCTGCAAGTCCTCCCACAAAATGTCAAAAAAACAGTTATGTTTGACAAAACCAGCCTATTTCTGAGGGAAAGGTGGTAGTCTGATACATTTTCCAATGGTCAGTAATGTAGAAGACCTTTAAAAGCTGAAAATACTGCAAAGTTGAAGACCAGAACACTTACCCACAGGATGACTCTACCAATAGCCAAGAACCCACCAAGAGACCCCCTCAAGCCTGTGGCTTATAAATGTATGATGGGAGACTCAGCTGACGTGAATCGGGCTGTGATGACTTCTGCTGGTTGAGAATCTAGCCAAAAATTACATAAACCTGGCCAAGGTGATTTCATTCCACAGGGGTTTTAGTGCTGTTGATGTTGCACTGGAGGGTTATAGGTTTGCTTCACACCTGATCTCACTAGCTTCCTCAGGCTGGTCAGAGAGCTGAGGGGGGTCTCAGCCCGGCACCGCTTCTGTTTACTGTCTGTTTTGATCAAAACTGGATTGCCACTAGGGTATTTCTCCTCTGTGAAACTGATACTGAGTTTATTTGACACATGTCTAAGCTAGTGATTATACAGCCTTTTCTGAGTTATCTCAGTTCTCCTCAGAAATGAAACTTTGCTTCCGGGACACTAATTCACAATACTATTCCATTCTTAATCATTTTGTTCACCCTCTCAGCATCACCAAGCAATGTCGCAGTGCTCCTGAAACCTTATGCTTTCTCGACTCCCCTGAGAAGCTCACGCTGACCTCCTAGAAGCCTTGCAGTGTTGCTATTTATTATTTCAAAAAAGCTCCTCTCTAATCTTGTTCTTCTTGTCTGCCGTTTAGATGTTGTTTTTCACGTTCCTCTGCGTGACCTGATGTCTAAATGCCTTGTCTAACACAGTCTCTAACTTTAACGTAATTGTCTGTCTTTATTTTCCACACTTTTTCCTTCCTGTGCCTCCCTCTGTTGTATTTTGCTGCATCGACCAGATAGGAACTCGGGTCACGATTTCCTGGGTTTGCCTCCTCCTCTCGCCGCAACCCCTCTGTTGGAATTATGCCCCCCTGATTTTACATCAGCTCTTTCTCTTAAAACGTCCTTTGCTTTAAGCAACCGTGCAAGGACATCCCGCCACTTATGTTATTTCTCTGATTTCTGCTCAAAGTATTTTGCATGCATCATACTTGTTGAAAATACGATCGCAGTACCTGGGACTAGAAGCTTATCTGGCCAACTCATGGTCTCTTCATCTCTCAGAGAGAAACAACTGGTCTCAGCTGACCCTGACTCACAACAGCCCCCTCTTGATCTTATCTCCTCCACGGGCTTTACCAGAATTATTCATTTTTGTATCAATGTAATCAGATTTAGTACATACATATGAAAACTTCATTTCCTACTAGTAACTGTAAAGTACACTATTAGACTGAAAATCCAGTTTAGGAAGAAAATGCAGGCATTTTGAAAATACGCCTGTTTCAGCTCTAAAAATGAAATTTTTATCAATTTGGCAACTCATTTATTGAAAGAAAGTGCTTTGAAACAGTGATTTTGATATTTTAAAGGGAATGATTTTGAGGGAAATAATACAAAATTTAAAAATAAAATCATCCCTTTCATTGTAACTCTTGTTCATTGTATAAATTTAGATAGCTAATAATACTACAACTGAATTCAAATTTGATAAAATTGATACTTAATGAAATACTGATTTTTCAGGTCATGAATAGGTGACATGGGTTTTCTTCTTCTTTTAGAATATTTTTCCCAGCACTTAGGAGAGTATGAAAATGTTCTGTCTGTCTTGGAAGACTTAAACATAACCATACTGAAGGCAATGGACAAAACAAAGAAAGTAAGTAAAAATGTTACACTGTGTATTTTGTTTATTTGAACATGTAAAGATTTTTTATCTAGATAAAGTTACTAATTCATATTTAAGTTCTTCCACATATATATGTTTGTAGCAAAAGTCTGGTAAGAGAAAGCTTGTCAAAATGGTTGAGTATCAAAGCTGTAAAGCTCTGTCTGCAAAGTATTACAGTTTGGATTTAACCAAATTTGTCTTTGTGCGTGATCTGAAGAACTTTCTTCATATTGTCATCCAAAGAGAGGGTTCCGTGTCCCGTGCCAAATATGGGGAAGTATTATCAGCATTTCAACATATGAAAATAATCTGAATTCAAAAAATTAATCCACATTTTTTAAGTAGAAAACATGTTAGTAAAAGATACTAATGAGTCAAACTATATTGATGCCTACCATTAAATTAGGTAAGAGTCATCTGGAGTCATGCTGAGTTTAAAAGGATTTAAAAGGGCTGTAATATCTCTCCCCATGTTCCCTGAAGCTGAACTCCAATACTTTTATGATTATAAAACCATCCTGTGGGCAACATCTCTGCATCCCGGCTACTTGGTCCCCAGAATATAACTGGTCAGTGTAAATCATTTGAAAGTATTTCTGATAGTAACAACAGAAAACGTAAATTTGGGTTGAGTGAAACATCCTGACCGACATTTCCCAGGAGGAGAAGTTCAGTTTCTCCATCCATCCATCTGGCAGGGGGTGTAGCCATGCTGTAGGACATGCTTGGCGGCCAATTCACTTGGCACTCCATTCATTATCCTCATACCTGTTCACATGTTCAGACCTCCTCGTTCATACCTTGATGTCTGATCAAAAGTGCATCAAGACATTGGGTAATATGCTCCTTTTCCCTGGCTGAACAGTTTAATATTCTGTGCAAGGTGGAACAGCTTCAACGGGTGAGGGACAGGACAAATGAGGGAAGGACGTGAACCTAGATCCTCCAAACCCAACCCCAGGTCCACACCACAAGGCTATTCACTGGAAGGCAAGCAGTCAACAACAGAAATTTCAGCCCAAAATTTTCAGTGAGATCCCACGAGAGGGAAAAAAAAATGTGTTTTCACTCAGTCAGTGGGGAGAAAGCTGTGCTTCTCTAACAAATTTGTTATCTTTGGCACTCAGGTGTTTGCAAGAGTGCAGTATTCATACATTTTACATGAACTGCCAAAATAAAAAGCTGAAAGTATTATTTATTTAGAGCTTGAGCCAGTAAGCAGAATGTCTCTCTGTTCATGCTGTGCATCTTCCTTTCCTAATGAATGGAGTGTGCGCTGACTCACTGCCTCATTGGGCTGGACACTGAAAAGCAACAGATTAGTTTATTCTAGCTATGCATAATTAAAAAAAAATATTAGCCATGTGTATAAACTACTGTTAAAGGTCAGGACATGTCATCTGATAACTACTGGAAGTAAACAGAGCACAGCACTTGAGAATTCACAAGTTAATTACAGAGGAGGAGACCCAGGAGACTAATCAGAGTTGTAATAAGTAAACATTGGCCTGACTAGAAAATGGATAAGAAAATCTGGAATGTTAATAAGTGTTTCATTTGTCTGCTTGAAGAACCCATCTAAAAAAAACCAAAAAAACAAACCAACAACACCAAAAAAACCCCCTCAAAACCCAAAAAAAAACCCAACACACAACCACAACTTCTTTAAATTTTATTTTCCTGACTGAATATTCAAGCTTAATGGGTTTTCTGTCTTGCAGGAATATCCCAATTGACTATTTGTTAGAAGTGGCAGAACTAGAGCAAGGCTAACACTGGAAAAAAATAGTTTTAATTCTAATTAGTAGACACAGTGTGTAAACACAGTTAAACAAAAAATGTGTCCTCAGATATTCTAACATAGAGATTTCTATGAGAGATATGCCCAGCAGCTATGACTTTGTATGAAAATTAAATTCTCAATTTGAATTTGGGATTATTCACAACAGGAACTCAGTTCTCAGGAAACTGATAGGTTATGTGGCCTGTTGGTCATTGGTCATTGGGGTGCAAATAATAAAATTTCCATCTTAAATAGTCCAAGCTTTTATTGAAGTCTAAAATCTGGACTATATCCACCTAAAATCAGAGCTGGAGGTGCAGCAGAAGCTATTTGACATACTGGGATAGCATGTATAAATGACATTCATTGACAGTGACACGCACAAGATGTGATTTAGGTCCTAGCTCAGGTTGACTCCCCAGCTCAAACAAGCAGATGCTCAGAAAAAGGTGGTTTGATTATGAATGGCCATTGACATGTCTGCAGAGCAAGGCTTGGGGTTCCCCTCCTAATGCAGAATAAAACTGTCGTTGCTCTGCCACTGCAGCCACCTAGAACCTGGAATAGTCACTGAGTAATGGGAACATTTACTACTATCTTCCAAGCCATCATCTAATTGGAAAAATTCATATATAGAAAAAAACCCCCAGAATTGACAACCTACACTTTGAGACCTACAAAGACATGGTGTATCTACAGTGGCTGAGTCAGTTTCCAATGACTAGGACCAAATTTCCAAGGACCAAATTCTCCAATTGACAACCAAAAGTGAAAACTGCTGAGACTGAACCTGAACTCCACTCTGCAGAGCATGGGGCTGATTATGGACCCAGTTCTCGGGATTGCTGTGAGCTTTCCATCCCCTCTGACTTTTCGTGGATTTGAGAAAGCTCAGCACCTCTATTAGTCTCTTTCATATCCATAAACCTAGTACACAAGTGTGCACCAAGTAGCTTTTGCACATGGAATAGAATTGACACGTCATGTTGTCTTGTTTATGTTTGGTTTTTTTTTTGAAAATCATGAACATTCATGAACAAATACCATTGGGTTTGTTTACAAATATTCCCAACCTGTTCAGCCTTTAGTCAGAAAGATCTCTCAGCAAGAGTAACTGGAGTTTGGCTTGGCTATGGATTCCTGAGTTTAAATCTACACCAACCAAATTGTCCCCATCACTCCAAATTATTTCCACATGTAGGCATTTTTAACCCAACAGATTAGCAGATGATGGACTCCTGCAAGGCAATTGCAGCACAGTTTCTGTGTATTTTATTGCCCTCTGTGGTTTGAAAGCGTACCTTTCCTGAACTAAGCTTTTCTCCAGCCTTCAAGTCCTGTGCTATCTGAAAATAAAAATATGAAGTCATCCAGGGGACAAAATGTCCCAGTCTTCTACCACTTTCAAGAAACTTTGAAATCAGACTTCCTTTCACCGTCCTGAGGTCAGATCACTCCGGCCAAAACAAACTAAATAGCACCTTACCCTTTTAATGGTCTCCTTCAAACAAGTAGGGTGTTTTCCCAGGTCTCGATGCTGTATGATGCGTGTGAGGGGATCAAAATCCCAATTTCAGACTCTTTTATGAAGATAAAGTTACAGGGCAGCATATCAGATGGGAAGACAGGAAGCCTTGTTGGTGTAGGTTCGTGCTCCGTTGTTTGACAGAAAGGTGCAAACCTAAAACCTTTGAGAAATAGAGACAGAAAGGAACATCTTTCAGCAGGGAAAAGCCTGAGTTGCATTTGCCATCAATGTACATTAAATATAAAAAGCATCCTAGCAGAGGATGCTGGGGGATCTCCTTTGATTTTGGTTGTGCTTTTTTTGTTTGTTTGTTTTGGTGCTGGTCTCTTGTGTTTTATTTATCCTTACACAAGGAAGGGAAACACATATCTGAGGACTTTTAGAGGGGCTTGTGGCATTTGATATTTGATCATTTCTCTCCTTTGGGTGGAGAGTCTGCATGAGTTGCTCATAGAGGAGTGGTTAAGACACATTAATCATTGGTGACAGCTGTTTTTCTTGTACCTGCCAGGTTGTTATTTTCCTGATCAGTGTACAAGCTGGGATAGTTCTGTTTATCTTGTTTCTTCTTCATCTCATATATGGGAAGCATTAAAAATTAAAGCCAGCAAAGCTTTAAAAAGCATTGGAAGGCGTTAAGCCTTTTTTTTTTATTTTCTGGCATCTTTTATAACAAAACACAGAGGCATATTTAATTAAAATATTTAATCTTAACCTTTTTATTATCCAAATAAACATAACACTTTCAGCAAGCTGCATTTTTATTCCATTCCATAGCTTCCAGTCACATACAAATATAACGAAGAGAAACTTTGCACAGAAAATACTATCTGCCACTGAGTAATGATGTAGGTAGATAAAAATAGGCCAGTTTTTTTAAGGTGCTTGACATCTTGCTTCTAGTGACTGGTGAATACTGAAAATCAAAAACTTGCAGACCAAAGAACGTGTCTCCCTTAAGTTATCAAGCCATAAAATTGTTGCTATTTGTCAGCTATTCACTAAGAACAAGTCTTGCTCTGTCATTTTTATTTCTGGTATTGCTATAGTTTATTGCAAATGCAACCTGCTGGGGGTGGTGAGCTATTCTGTGCTCGGTAAACTAGCAAAAGCTCATTTAATCACCAAAAATGTCATTTTCATATGAAATGGAATTGACCATATAGAAGTATTCGGGGGCTCAAACAGAGGCACCTAGCGGCATTTTAGAAAACCTGGGTTATTCAAGGATGTCCAAGATGTCTGCACAGGCCTGACAAATAGCACACAGGACTTCTGGGAGACCCACGGGCAAAAGGAGACATCCTTCTTGGGCAGCAGCTGGAAACCAGGTGTGTCTCTGTCTGGCCCCAAACTCTAGTTAAGGTACTTTAATAGCTCGGAGGTTTCCAAAGGATTTTTCCCAAGAACTATCTCATAGAGGAAAAGCTGGCAATGGCTTACCCTGATCCGACAGTGCCTTTTATCAAAGTCCTAACACCCATTTGAAATTCACTTTTTTTCACCCCCTCCCCTCCTGCCTCCATCGTTCCCTTTTGCCAACAGAAGAGGGTCATTTTCCAGGCAGGACATATCCCCGTGTGTGCACCCACACAGTGAAGGCTGGCAGCAGAGGCCTTGGGGGGAAGCAGGGACCCTTTCCAGGTTATTTTAAGCCCCTTGAGCAGTTTGTACCACAGTGTTGGTGAAAGTCTAACCACAGGTGGTGGCCAAGCAACTGCACCGAGGGGCTTTCAGGATGGGACATGCTTCCTGCTCGGTGATTTCAGTGGCTGTTGGCTTGAGCCTCACCTAACAACGCATTAGCCTACAACGGAGCTGACAATGGTCTTGATATACAGCATACCAGCTCTTAATTTACTGGCATGACAACTAAAATTCAGGCTTTTTTGAATCAGCAAAATGGTGGGAATTGGGAATCACTGCAACCAACTGAGCCTGGCAGAGATGCTTTTTCATCAGGAGAGTGGCCCTAAGTGCCCATGGAGTTGTTTCTTTTTCCTTGCAAATGGAGGCCACCCTGTGAGCTGTCCCAAAAGCCACTTAACAAAAAGAATAAAAGTAAACTGAAACTGGCTTTTATGGTTAATAGTGCTAATAAGATGAAACTTTGATCCAGTGAATGAGAGGGGAGCCTATAAACTTTATATCTGAAGCACAAATCCAATAACTATAAAGCAGCAGCAACCTCTTGGATGGAATTGGGTAGGGCATTTGTAGAGCCAAGAGAAAGCATTTATGAACAGCAAAAGAAGAAATTTAAATTTAAAAGTAAAGGGAACATCAAAATAACCAAGAAGGACTGTCAACACAGTAGGAAATTGTTTAAACAAATACTGAAGATCTCCCCTTAACCTGTTCCTCTGTATCTTCTTTGTCCTCATTCCATTTCTTTACATCTCTTTTCTTCCTCTAAATTACAGCAAGATCTTTCTTCAGTGGCTGAAAGCCACCAAGTGGTTTGGTTAGAACAGTTAATGTTCCTTGAAGAAGGAAATGAAAGATAATTCTTACTCACTAGAGCAATCAAGTTCTGGAATGGCCTTCCAAGCATTTGGGGGAAAAAAAAAAAAAAAACCCTAACAGTTTTTTACGTGTTGTTGCAAAAACATAGAAAGGGGAGTGCAAGATGCTGGATTCAGTGACTGACACAGATGTCTACTCCTTTGCTCCTATGAAATCATTCACTTTTCTGCTTTGCTCAAAACCCCCTGAACCTAAGTGAAGTCAATGCAGCCTGATTATTACTGGAAAACTTCTTGAATGGTCTAAAAATAGGAGCCAGTCAAAGTAAGAAAGAAGATTATAGGAGGAGAAGGAGTATCACAGGGACATGCAATTTAGCTACTGATGGTGCATTTATAGTAATTATGCAAATCACTGCACTCTGGAGGATTGATACCCATTCTAAACCAGAATACCTAGATTTTTTTAATTGCATATTTGAGTAATAGTAAAAGTAGCGATTATGTAAATTATATTGCAAACCAAAATGATGGAAAAAAAGTGCTAGACAACCATATGTTGACAATGGAGTTCCACAACTAATGTTCTGTTTGAGCAAAAATTAATTTTTAAATTGTTTTTTGTTTGTTTTGTTTTTACAAAATCTGTGTTAAATTGGCTGGCACCACTTTTTGCACGTGATTATAATTTATTAACAGTTTCCACAGAATCTAGTTTTACTGAAATTATATTTTGAAAATGAAATTACTGAAATTACAATTTTACTTTGAAATTACATTTTACAAATGCACCTTTTGCAGAACGAATGTAATGAGTAGCTGCTGACAAAGAATAATTCAAGGCAGGTATTACTCAATTTATCCTGGTTATTAATTTTCATGCAGTGGCTTTAAATCCAGTTCATTTGTTCCTTGCATTCATCACTAAGTGTTTTTCAGGTCAGCACCAGTCTAAAGTACCATAGCCCTCTCCCATCTTGATATTTAAAGCAGACAAAATATCCAGATTCTACTGGAAATGAAAAGCCAGAACAAAAAAAGGAGTTATTAATTTTATAATTCTTTATAAAGAAATAGAAATCTGCTCAGGGTGAAGATTCCCAAAACACTGAGGGCAGACAGATATGGGTTCAAGACATAAAGAGCAGCAGTGGTACATACTGCAGCAGGCAATGATTATTTTTAATACTGTAGGCCAACTGACAAAAACACTGCAATCTAATGTATTTCTTAAGTGCACGCAGTAAATTATTCCTGTATATTTGATTGCTTCTGGCTGTCTTTTAATGACAGTTAACTCTATTGCACTTTATTTGGACATATATTGTTATGTCCTTCCATTACAGTGACTAGGGGTTTTGATTCTCATAATCATTGAGAAGATGTAAGACGCTGATTGAAAGATCATAGATGAAGTTTCAGGAAGAGGGAGTACTTTCTGAATTCCACTTCAGAAAACATCCTCTCAGAATATTTATGCTCCAGGTTGTCAAGCAAACCGTGGACTCGGGATTTGTTTTTCTTGCATTAATGGTGTGTTTTCACATCCTACCAGCTATCTTCAGGTACCTTCAGTGGCTATGCACCACTTGCATGGATGTCATAAGTTAACACCATATAGGGGAATGAGGATTGAAAGATTTGCTGTAAATTCATGATTTTCACAGAGGAGACAAAGGGAAATACAGAGCCAGGAAAAAAAAAAAAATAAAAGATGTAGCTGCCTACAGATTAGGCATTACATGCCCTGCGCTGCCAGTTCCCAGCCTCAAGAATAAAAGCTGAAAGGAGAAAAAAAAAATTGTTGGGCCAAAAGAAGAACAAAATAAGATGCTTTTTAATCAAAAAATAGTTCCATTTTTCATTCTAAGAAAAAAAAAAAAAACAGCAATAATTTCAAAATTTCACAGATACTGTTCTTTCAAAGAAATGACAGGGACGATGCCACTCCCACCTCCATTTCTCACAGGCATTTCATTCATCTCTAATACCAGACCACACATATCCCTCTAAAATATTAACAGTGTTCAACATTAGATCTATGAAATGAGGATTCTAAAGCAATTGTTGAAATCCTAAAGACTGGACTGCCTTTACTGAACTCTGAAGAACTGTCAAAAGTTTTTCAGTAAAAACCAGAAAAAAAGCGGAGTTGGTAGGGGCTGCCGCTGTTCCAATTCTATAGGCAGAATTCAAGCATGCAGTTTATTCCAAATGTAGTACTTCAATAAACTTGTAAAGTTTGTGCTGCACTCTAAAATTTAATCTATTTAATAGTTTGGCATGTTATACCTTTTCTCACTCGTACAAGGAGTAAGATGCTGTAAAAGTCAACACAGTGAGTACCTCTGCATCTGGCTTCTGTTGAAATGATGATTTTATTCTGACTCTTTTCTGATTCCATCCTACAGTCTGAAGAATTAGATCTGAGTGACCGAAATGAAAAAGGCTTGATTTTTTTTTTCATTTTAGTACAGTTATTCCGACTAATTTTATATCCTGAATTTAAAGTTGTAACCCAGGGTGTTGTCCCACTAATGTAGGATCTAAACACACCGGGCAGGAGATGTTCCATGATCAAGGGAAATTTAAATAGGTTATTCCTTAATGAGTTTTACTCAATAATAAATTCTTTTCTGTTGCCTTGGGGATATTTTCTGTAAGGATTAACACAAATATTTTTTATGAAATTATTTTGATAAATGGATCAATGTGGTGTCAGGTCTCCCAAGGGGAGAGGATGGAGGCTGGCACCAGGGCTTGAGAGGATCAAGAGAGTTGCTGAACCTGTGGTGGCCCTGAGATGTTGACTCTCTTAGGCAATACCCAAGACCTGCCTCCTCCACTTTTATAAAACCTCTTCTGCACCTATTAAGAGAGCCGTAAGCCAGTTTTAAAGACCACGGTGACCTTTTTCCACAGGGAATTAGCTAATTATGCATATTTTCAATTGCATTAATGGAAACTCAAATCTTCACTGCTTACAAAGGTTGCAGTTGTCTCTTGATGAGGAAAATGTGGAAAATTACCCTCATTCACTCACAACCACTAAAACTAACAAGCAGAACGATATGTTAACACAGGCTTATTTCATCTGGACTGCCCAAACTGCTGTGCAGTATAATGTATATGCTAATGAACAGTAATTTACCACTAATGAAATTCAAGGAACAGGCCATTTTTCTAGTTTATGTACAGACACCACCAGTGGGTCCCATTATTAATTGGTGGTGCAGGGTACTGACAATACAAATGCTGGGCATGCCAGTTAAGCTGATTCTACCCAAATAATAGACTTAATAAATTGATACACAATTTTCTTAATTCAGAATTAACATTTTCTTTCTTCTAGTGAAATCTTGGACCAGTATGCCTTTAGTAAAATGCAAATGAAGGCACTTTTCTGTAGGAAGTAAGGTGGTGAAACAGTGACAAAGCATGGCTGGTAATTCCTCATTGCCAAAACCTGGAATTGATGTTGAATTATAACAGACAATCTTTTTCCCTCCATGACTTAAAATATAATAATGCTGACAATTTATATATGCTGAATACCTTCTTCCATAATTTAAGAAGAATTTAGAATGGCAAGTAGGAGTAGTTATCTTTCAGTGGGAAGGAGTCAAAGTTATCTAACATTGCTGTCAGCTCAGAATTGCTGGCCTCAGAGCCTTTATTTAAAGAAAAATATTGAGTAGCCATTTGCCCAACTGGATGCATTAAGCGAGTTGAGTAGTTCTGCATAGACGAGTTGTAAACACCAATATTTGCATAAAATTTACATAAGGAAAGAGTCTTTGATAATTCTAGACTCCTGTGGATGATGTTAGCATCTTGCTTCCCTAGCCCACCTTTACAAAAAAGCTCTATGTACCTGATAAGCTAACTCTAAGCCATATTTAAAGATCACAAGGACCTCTTCCATAGAGAAGCCTTTAAATATAGAACTTACAGGGCAACAGAACGGGAAGAAAAAAGACTAAATCCTGGTGCAGTGCACAAACCTGGAGTAGTTCTGGTGAAAAAAACACACCCTCATAATTCTCAGGTGCAGGAAAGCATTTCGGCAAGACTCAAAAAGCAGCCAGCCTCAATCAGTGAGGCATTTTAAAAAACGTTGATCTCTCCTGTGAGATTTCTTTGGTATTTAAAAACTTACAAGAAATGATCAGTTCTGTCGTGTTTTGTTCATTTGTTTCCAACTGCACTGGTGAAAGCTGAAAAATTAAAACATATATTGGATTTCTACCTCAGGTAGAAATTTATTTAGCTGCCCATGCCACACAGATTCACATGTGTTGTTCTAACACAAAATGTAGAATCAAAATTGTTGGAAATTAAATTGTGTGTATCAGGTGAACCAAAGTTTTAAATCAGTTACAAAAGAAACATCTTAGAAGAAGAAAAAAAAAATCAGCATTCCTGTTGCATAATAAGATGTAGTAATCATAACAGTTGCCATAAATGTTATTTACAGGACTGGTGTGAGATCCAGGTATTCACTTAAAAGATAGACAAACAACCTCTCATGATTATTTTAAAAATTTATAAATAAGAAATTATTTGTTGGAGAAGTGGCTCACACCTGATTAATCTGAAGACAGAAGTAAATATAGAAAGCCATGAAGCTCCTGGCTACATAAGCAACGCTGATGGTTTAACATCTGAGATTTCTGTAGCAGAAGTCTTCCAACAAGAACTAACTTAATAATATATATTGGGAATAGATTGCTCTCATCTGAGAGAAAAGTGCTTTTAAAGCTATTATCTTACAATCTTTTATTTTACATTTAAACATTTCATATTTGTATTCTGATTGCAAATACATGCATGAAAAAAAAAGTCTAAAAGTCAAAAGGCATTCCAGCTGTAATTCTCATTGGGAAAAATAGGGAAGAGCTTAAAAAACCCCCACAAACATTGCCAAAAACATTCAAATAAGTTCTCAGCTAGAGTAGGAGGCAACACTATTTAAATGACAAGTTTTTTTAAAGCTCAGAGATAACAGACTATCACCTGTCTTCAGACAGGGTGACTAGAGAAATCTTTCGTTCACTGCCCCTCATATTCTATGAAACTATTTTAGATGGAATTGTACCAGAAAGCTTTCAAGATCAGCTGAACAGATTTTTTTGCACACATAAACAGACATAGGGCATACAAAAAAAGAATATCAGCGTGCTTTCACCAAAGCAAGAGCCAACAATTTAATTCTGAGTTTAGGTGACTGAAGTCCGTCTTCCTTATCTGCTCCTGATGGGAGCTCTACACAGTAAGCAGAGGCTCTAGGAGTCTGCTCTATCCTCTTACATTTATTAAGAAGAAAACAACACAGGGGGTGTTTATATTATTGTATAGGTCAGCCCCTCACACAGCACTTACTTGCATATCACTGCAGAACTGAGTTTTGCAGATCTGGGCTTGCTGGAAACATCAAATTTGACCCCATCCGTGGAAATATGGCTCACTGGGCAAGGGAGAGAGCAGACGTAAGGATTTGTTTCTGAAATTACCTAAGCAAAATAGGCATAAATATTTTTGAATACATAAAATATATTGGAAATGTAGTCACACAAAGAAACATTAATGACCACTAAATGTAGGTATAAAGTATACTAATAGCCAAACTCCAACTCAAAGAACACTTAGCTGCATTTCAGGGAGTTATGAAATAGATAGATATATGGTTTCCATAAAATAATGAAACAAATTAAAGGGATAAAAATCAGTCAAAGACTGTTAAATTCAAAAGGCACTGTCTCTGGCACAGGTAGTCCTTCAGACAAACTGCTGGTGGAGTTTTCCCAGGAAGTATTTCCTGCTCAAAGGCTGTCCCCATAATTACTGTGAGAGGCAGGTCAGTGAGCAAAATAAATGTTTTTTCACTGCTAGAGTTGTCAATCATATTTTGGCTTTTCCATACTTAACAAGCTATGTGGTACTGCCATCAACTGGAGTTAAGAAACACAAGGAAAAGGAGTTTTTTGGGTAGAAACTATGTTGTACAACTGTGTATCTAGGCCTCTTTCAGCTTGGGCAGGATCAGTGTCTATACCTGGAAATTCAGAGTGTATATAAAATTCATCCAGAAACATAAAGGTTGCCTATGCATGCAAAAGCACCAAAACATCCAAGCTTCTTCCTTGATGAATTAAGTCTGAATCTTCCCTCGCATATTTCTAGCAAAGTAGGCAAATCCCTACCTTTTTTTTTTTTTAATGTAATTTTTAGGACTATCAGGAAGCTTCTAATTTGGAGCAGTTTGTGACGCGCTTCCTTTTGAAGGAAACACTGAACCAGCTTCAGTCCCTCCAGAGCTCCCTGGAGTGTGCCATGGAAACCACGGAGGAGCAGACCCGGCAGGAGAGGTGAGCAAAATTTGTGCCCAGCCGCAGTGAAGGGAGTGAGGAGCGGGGTCACCGTGATCCTCTGCCACCATCTTACATTGCACTCAGCAACCTGAGGTAAGGAGTCATGGGATGTCCTGGGTTGAGAGACACATGACTAACTTTTCTTCTAATGCTGGGGAAAATTGCACTTTTAGAAGACTCTAGTGTCTGAATTTGTGAAAATATTTACTTTATAGCTATCCAGGCTCTGTGGGATTCAAGGTTTTAGTGTTTTTCGAGCCTTGCCAGGTGCAAGGTCAAGGAGGAGCAAGGCCTGGGCATTTGACCCAGGCTGGCCAACAGGATTATTTCATACCATAAACGTCATATTCAATATAAATTAGAAAAGTTTGTTGCGTAGCTCTCTCTCCCTTGATGGTGGTGGGTCCAGACAACTCCTTGCCCCGGTGCCGGAGCCCTGAGGCCTTCCCTTCCTCCTGAAGCCATTGCGCTGGCAGTGTCCGCCATTTGCTGTCCCTGCTGGGAGTGCACAGCTTCCTGCTGAGAGAATTGGCTGAGTATAATTCCTGTATCTTATATCAGTATCGGGATTAATACTGGTTCTTTAGTATTATTGTTAATTATTTAGTCTTAGTCTATTAAATCTATTTATATTTCAACTCTTGTGATCCTTTGTTTTCCCTGATTCCCCTTTCTGGGTGGGAAGGGGTCATTGGGTGATAGATTAATTGTCTAAACGACAATAGATTGTTATGGGTTTTCTCAAACCATAACATGGGAGAAATACGGATACACTTTTTATTCCACATATGAACTCACTGATAGTTTTCCTGAAGTTGCATACAAGCAGGTTCCAGTCTGATCCTGTTGTGGGCTGCATGTAGGAGGAGTATTTTGTTACATCCTAGGCTCTGCTCCTTTGACTTCTTTTTAAATCCATCAACTATTTAATATCAAATGCAGAAGCCAGACCACTGCAATGTGAAGAGCTCTGAAATTACTAAGACCATTGACTCTCTCCTTGTTTGTTGCTTCACTGGCTGATTATGAACAGTGAAAATCTGGAAAATAATTCCGTGGTCTTAATAGGTATTTCTCCTTTTCTAATTCAAAAGGGAATGTGCAAGCGCATTTTGTGAGAGCAGAGAAAGGAGATCTCTCCCACATGTTTTACCTTATGAAGTCTCTTGTGTTTCTGTGCAGACAAGGCCCAACAAAACCAGAAGTGCTCTCTGTTCAATGGCCAGGAAAACGCTCAGCTCGAAGGCTTCAGAAGAGCAGCCTGTTGCCAAATAGCCCTCATTTTAACACAGGTATGGTATTTTACATTTTAAATCTATTTTAAACATCTGCATACACACATAGAGAAAAAATGTACATGTATCTGCCTCTCAAAGATTTAATTTATACACAGTAACTCTCTCAAGTACTTTACTGCCAGAAATCAATCTTCAATTTAATATAGAAAGTATTAGCTCAAGCTGTAAGGATAATATTTAGCTATACATCTGAACTCATAAAAAATGAATACATAATTATGGGGCAAACTGTGATACTGTTTTGGGGCTGTGGCTTGATTCAACATTTCTTAGGTAACATATGTAGCCTGCAGACAAGAATGAAAAGGTGAAAGCTATAACCTACACAGAACCAAGGTCTCTGTCATGACTTAAATCCCAGCTGAGGGCAACAAACAAGAAACAGAAAGGAAACTGAAAGAAAACAAACATTTAATTTATGATACCAAAAAATCTGAAACATCATTTTTGCTATGGAAAAAGTGAGAGGGTACTTCAGGAAACAGGATTCTTTGGAAGCATTACATTAAGCATCAGGCTGCAATGAAGGCATCCCCAGGCTTAGATATGTCTCTCAGAATCAGGGCATGCAGATGACTGAAACACCAAAGTACGCGATGCATCAAGCTCACTTCTTGACCAGTCATGCAGATCTCACCGCTTGCAGCCACATGCTTTCTTCTTCCTTTTTAACCCTCTTTTGAAGACCCTTCTGTCACTCACATTCATGACTCACTTTCTACCGCTCACTGAATGATGGTGTTCATTCAGCACAATGATGCAGGATGATATTTGGTCCCTCCCTGTGACCTACTGGTGTTCATAACAAGGAAGGTCACATACCCTTGTCACTGTGCTCCTAGTTCACAGAGTTCAGAAGGAACCCAAACATGAATGCTCTACCAAATCTACTTACTCTATTAATGTAATAGGACAGGATGAGGGACAACAGGCACAAGATGGAACATAGGAGGTTCCAATCAAATATGAGGAAGAACTTCTTTACAGTGAGGGTGGCAGAGCCCTGGAACAGGCTGCCCAGGGAGGGTGTGGAGTCCCCTTCTCTGGAGATCTTCAAGACCTGCCTGGATGCCGTCCTGAGTGATGTGCTCTGGGCAACCCTGCTTTGGCAGGGGAGTTGGACTGGAGGATCTCTAGAAGGTCCCTTCCAACTCCAACAATTCCATGATCCCATGATTCCGTAATTTTAAAGAGGTAACAACTTTCTCCACAACTATTCTAATGTACTTTGCTAGACAAGATTTGTGTTTGTCTTGGCACTTCATCTTCCTCCTTACTACCTGCTGCCCACGTGCATAGTAACACTGTAGGTGTGTACGCACGCTCAGCTCTCAAGCCAGCGTGTCTTTAGCCTTTGTATCTGTTCAGGTAAAGCCATAGTCCCCTATGTATCACATGTGTCATTCATTGCCAGCATTAGGATTTCTTTGTTTGATCAAAACATAGTCCAAGTGCTGCAAGAACTCTCAGCTGGAGAATGAGCAGGTTAATGAATATGCACATCAAGAGCATGTGTTAAAAATCTTCGGTTTCTGATAAACAACTTTCCTGTCTCCTGAAAGCACTCACTTATGTATACATTCACACGGTGGGTGGCTCTAGGAACTGCTCTTATAACACTAGTATTTGTTTCCTTGAGTATTATCCATTCCATCTGAAAGACAATTTTCTTGAGAATTTAACAAAAGCAAAATTTCCGAGACTTCAGAGAGGCTCAGAGATGCTTGTGCCTTTGTAGAAAAACATTTTCTAGCTTCACCTTTGCTATATGATATCTGGTCATTATAAAGTCATGAGTATGTCTGCAGTAGAGGTGGAGAGCTAAGAAGTCTTCTGAAAGGGGGATGTCCTATCCATAAAATCTTGTCTTACAAGACACAACATCCAGTGTCTTTAGTCTTTCCATTGCTGCTGAAAAACTAAACATAGGAAAGCTATTATGATGAAGGATAATCAGTCTTGAATTGTTCAACGTTTGCAGTCTCCACAAACATAAATTACACATCTCAAAAGCATAATCTCATTGTAGAAGAATCTAGTGTAGGAAGAATCAGTCCTAATAGTTATATTTCTGCAATTCGCCAAGCACCCAGGGACACGTTTGGTTGGAAAGGTGGCAACATCCAGTTAATGTTATTAAATCAGCTACAGAGTCCACTGCAAGATTATATCCATAGTTAATGGAAGAACACAAGAAAACCCTTAAGACACCATACAGCAGATGACTGAACAAAATTGAAAACCCCTCAGAGTTCAAGTAAAAATCAGCTGCTGCAGCTAAATGAAAAAGAGAAAGCCCCTTATTCCTGATGCATACAAGACATTCTGTGATGTTAGGAGTCTCCTTCAGATCCCTCAACATATCATGCCAGAAACCCAAATCATTTAGCTGCACAAGTACCCCCACTTAATTCTTTTCTGGTGTTCATAAGAATGTATTTTTTATTGGGAAGGAACCTTTGAATAATCCTGGAATCCTGCTGGGAGAAGCACTGTGTCAGGAACCCTGGGAGCACCAACGGGCCAACCATGGCAACGTCCTTGCCGTCAGGGCCCTAGAGCAGGTCTGCTATCTCTCTGCAGGAGGAAGAAAGATCCTTTCGCCAGAGTTGTATTGGCCATGACAGGATATTTAAGACAATCTTGACTGCATTTCCTTCACTTTCAACAGTGCTCCCAAGGGTGCATTGCAGAAAAGACACAGCACATGGTCCCTCCATGGAAAGGAATCCCAGAGAGAAGTTTGCTATGCAGCAGAAGACCTGACTCTTATAGAAAGTTTTATGTAAAGCAACAGCAAACTAAGAAAAATATTAAGACAGAGAAAGCTTTAGTTCATTCACCCTGCCAAGATGATTTTGCCTTTTGAGCAGAAGATGCTTAGGTTATGAGTTGGCTCCACCTGTAGAGGAGAGCATTCCTTTCTTCAGCATGATTTCAAAAGCACTGGCATTCACCTAAAATATAGTTTTCATTATATATTGGATTTCTATTCTATCTCGAAAAGATATAAAATAATTCACATAGTCAAAATCATGCTTTCCTTTAGTTTCACCTAAATGAACACTGAACAAGTTGCAGCACAATCTTTGATAAGCAAAATAAATTGCAAGCTAAGCTAAGCATTCTATTATAAAATAAATTAATACACTATGTTCCAGCATTTAGTAACATTTTATAAATGTTCATTATTTATATTTTCCAAAGGTTGGACTGAGGAAGACAGCCAGTGGATGACCCAGATAAACAGACTCCAAAAGCTGATTGACAGGCTGGAAAAGAAGGTATGTATTTCTTTTCACCTGTTTGTTCTCTTACTTTCAGTAACACAATCCTTAAACCACAAATCATAGAATCATAGAATCATAGAATCATCTAGGTTGGAAGAGACCCTTGGGATCATGGAGTCCAACCATCTACCCTACTCTACAAAGTCCTCCCCTACACCATATCCTTCAGCACCACATCTAATCATCTCTTAAACACATCCAGGGATGGTGACTCAACCACCTCCCTGGGCAGCCTATTCCAATGCCCGACCACCCTTTCCGTGAAGAATTCTTTCCTAATGTTCAGTCTAAACCTACCCTTTGCTTTCAATGTCCCAGTCACAGTCTTTCCAATCAATGAGTGAAACTTCAACACCGCTTAAGAGAGCTAATACTCATTAAATGTCCACATATTCCTTTCACCTTTTTCTTTCATGAAAGCCTTACATGGTTTTCCTACACTCCCCATCACTGCAGGTCCAACTTTTCATGAAGAACTGAAATGTGACATTACCCTATGACTGGAGGATGTTACTGTATTTAGTTATGCTTGTTTTGGGGAACATGGGACAACCATCTCTTTTTAGGATCTGTTTTTTTTCCTCTTCCTCTCCAAACTTTTCCAATAAAGCTGGACAGAAAGTTTTCTTTCTTCCGTCCCCATCAGAGAATACTAATTTATAAAGATCAAAACACTTCCCTAATAAGTACAGTTCAACCAAAAGCTGACGCAAATCCCACCATCCCACCTGGGAGCTCTGGCCCCCAGAGCCCTGAGACCGCCTGTGGTTCCCACGGCAAAGCACAGCCCTCCGGGAGTCTGACAAATGACCCATCTGATCCAATGATACCAACGCTTCCCAGGGCTTGTACAAACCACAGCAATATCTGCCTGTAGGGAAAATGTCTATTTCTTTTGTTTTCATTCAGATTTATTGCTACCTTAGGTGGTAAAAGTTTTTTTGTGTCTGTGTATGGTGACCTTTTTCTTTGCGTGGGGGAGAAGAAAGAAAAGTAGAAGAAAAAGTAAGGTTATAAATTCCTGTGTTGTTCTCTACATAAAGTGTCCCTATTGAAGAACAGACAATTTCAGATAGGTGCTAAGGAGGTGGCCTGAATTCACTGGATCTTAGGACCTGGGTTAATTCTTCCACCTGGTCCAGGAGAAGCAAGGTTTTTGGTTGAAGGGCTCTCAGACCCAGGAGTTGCCCCTGTCCTGATGTTACTGATGCTGTCCATCCCTGCAGGAGGTCAATGCTCACCAGTGGCGAGGATGTGCATGTCCTCCAAGGACACGGATCCACGCACACCAGCATGGGTGCCTTCACCAGCACCCACAAACAGACAGGCAGTACTCACAGAAACATGAACACACGATAGCCTGATCCTCTGCCTTCCTTCCAGCTGATCAGGATGGACGCTCCCCCATGAACGTTATCATAAGCTTCAAGTCCATCTAGTATTTGTGGCTGGATCCATGCCCCTTACCTAAGCATTAACTCAGACCTCGGGTCCTGGCAGACAAGTGGCTCCTGCTCACCTGCTAGCATAACTTGCGCAAATTATATACCTAGGAAATGGTAAAGAAAGGGATTTAACAAGAAGACAGAATCAACGGTGGTGATCCAACACTGGGCTCAGCAAGACAGGCATGCTGACCTTTCTCTGCCATTGCTCCCTTCCAAATGAACAACTCCCCTAATTCCTTTTTCACTTTAGTCCCAGTTGGGGACCAAAATTTGGTCTTTCTGTTATCTCAGCCTTATTACTGATCAGCTGCATTACCAGTGCGGTCACCCCCAGCACTGCTGTCTTGCAAGACTCTGCTCCCAAAAGGGAGCCCAGTAGACCCTTTGGTTACCCCTCAGGTCTGACAGTCTCTCGCATCGCTTCTCCTTACTCAGCTGTGAAATTCGGCCATTCCTTGTGGCACTGTCTGCAGCTTCTGTCACTCTGTTCCTTGCTATGCTCAGCAGCTCCTCATGGTCTGCTCAGTCCATTAAGCCTCTGGCCAGGGCATACTCATCTGGCTGCACACACCAGCTTCCTCCCAGAGGTCTTTTCTGCATGAGAGAAGCAATTACACAGCAGTTGCCACCTTAATGACATTTTAGTAGCAACTTGATTTTTTCTGAATAGCTACAAATTGGATTTTGAAATGTCAAAGTCCGTCATGAAATGTAACTCTCACTTTTGGTCCAGTTTTACTCCCAGCTCTGCTTGGGAAGCAGCAGCTCCACAGCGACCTCCTGATATGGACTGATACAAAAAGGAGTTAAAGAAAACTTAACATTTAAGTGAATGTTATTGAAAAAAGAAAAAGAAACCTGTCATACAGCAATAATGCAATGTAAGCATTACAGAAAGCAGCCACCTACTTTGTAGTAAATAAACTTACAACAAGGATGTTATAAAATGATGAAATTTTGAAATCTGCTACAGATAAATGACAGGGAGCCTCAGCGTGAAAAGGAGCTCAGTGCCAAAGGGAAACAGTGGCAGGGCAAAAGACCTTCCATAATTCCCTCCTTATCAATATAAAATTCAATTAATAAAACATAGCAATTAGACAAACCTACTTTTGCCAATAGACAGACTATACCCACCTTTGCCACCTTTTCATCTGCTTGACTTTGTATCTCATGGCCAGGTCTAACTGTGAGACATGAGAAGTTCACCATTTCTGCAGCTTCTCCAGAACCACCTCCTTTGATTGTTCGTCTCTTGGCACTTCTTTCTGGCCCCTGTGAACTAAAAAACCCAAGCATGGCATGCAACTTAGAAACCATAAAACTCCTGGTCCTACAAAGTATCCTAAGGTGTATCAAAAAAACTGTGAGAAAAAGACTTTTGTATTAACTACATTCCCTCTTATCCTAATTTTCTTAGATCTTACATTTCATTACAGTAGGAGGAGCTCCCTGTGATCCATGTTTCAACAGCATCTTGCAAAACAGTGTCTGGGTCCTGATTGGGATAGGCACGTATTGCAAAGAGGATGTCAGTGCTTCTTAGGAGGAGACTGTCAGTCTATCTACTCTGTTTCAAACCCAAGCCAAGAAAAGGCAAATTCAAGAAAAAGCAAAGCTGATCGCTTGAATGACCATGGACTTCAGACTGAAATTAATTAGACAGAAACATCAAGTGGTGACCAAGTCATCCTCATTCCCACCTGGGATGAGGCTGCTACATATGCCATCTCTCAGCAGTAACTTGATCATTTTTAGCTCAGATGATGTTCCAGGTTAGCCCACCACATCCAAGCAAAATGTTGCATTTCAGCTGTCTTTCAGCAGCTACTAAAGCTCTTCTTTTTTGACTTTGCTCTGAAGCAGATCAGGAGGATCACACAGTCACACTAAGAGGCAATTTCAGAAGCCACCACTTCTCAGCTGAGGTGAGGTAGGACCGATACCTGAGCGCTCTTTCACCACTGATGAGAACTACATGCCAGTGCTCACATGCTCCAAGGTCATAGCAAGCTGCCTGAAGAAAATACCCTTTCCTTGCTACCATGAGAGAAAGCTTGCGGTACAACTCGAGTCATTCCTTTCCTCTCTTTTTCCATATTTATCCCGAGAAAAAAATTGCACTGAAAGTACAGAATATGCATTTTCCCTCAGGGTTTTTATCTGAGCCTTCTGCACTGACAAATGAGCTATGAAAGCCGGGTGTTTCCCCCATTTCATGCCCTTCTCTGCAGGTTCTGCAGGCGAGGGGCAGCTGCACAGCAGTTAGTGTGCACCCCACATCCCTCCTGCCTCGCTCTGCAGGTTCCCTCTTCATTGGAATTCTACCTTGGTGGAATTCTACCTATCTCTTGGTGGCTTTGCAGCGAGTAGACAGTATTTGTGCAGGCAAAACGCCTGCTGCCTGAGGTTAATCAATCCTTGCCCAGCTGCAAGCAGAATAATTTTTTCTAGTCTTTGTTACACAAGAATTGTTTGCAACTAGAAGCGAAGCACCCCTAACATGGAGTGCATTTTGCTTCAGCTGCTTATTGCAAATCGATCCGTCCTTTTTCAGGCACAGGGGTATTTTTCAGACTATCCATATGGCACTGGGTTAGAGCGCACTGGGTGTACCTAGCATGTAAGTGATAATTTGGTGTGTGTTTCTAGACGGGGTTCGCATGAATCAATATCCCGGTTTGAAGCAAAACAGAACCCATTTTGTGTTCTGTAATTTTACATTTGAGCTAGGCTTCTTCTAACTGTCTGAAATTAATGGCGTATTGTGGAGAACATTGCTTGTTCTCAGAGCGATAAGACCAATGTTTGTGCTCCATGCCAAGGAGTGGTGTGCACAGAGGCCCTTGCTTATACTTCCTGCTGTAACAGCCAAGGGCAGCCAATTTCGTTATTTGCCCCCTTAGAGGGTCGAGAACGGAAAAACGTAGAGGGGTCACATCTGTGGGGAGGAGGGGACAGGAGAGGTGACCCAAACCTGACCAACAGGGTGTTCCATCCCATCTGCCCCAGGCTCAGTATAAAAGCTGAGGGATCAAAGGGTCAAGGACTTTTCTTCGATGGCCAACATCCAAAGAGGACTCTGTTCATCTGCCTTTGATCCCAATCTGTGTGTTCCTGACTCCAGAGCTGGAATCCAGTTCCCATACATCCCTGAGTCCAGTCTGGGGCTTGCCCAGTGCCTGCCAGTGACGTGACTGTCATCCTGGGAGCTCAATAGGGTTTTGTATATATTGGATCTATTTCATTATTTTCTTCTTTTTTATTTTAATATTAATTCTTCATTAAAGTAGTTCAGTTCATTCTAAACTTCTAAATCTCCTTATCTCTTCCTTCTCCTCTCTTTTTGGGGGGGGAGGGGAAGGGCCATCTGTCGGTTGGGTTTTGGTAAATTTCAGCTGAAGCCACGACAATCACTGACTCACGAAGTGCACATTGAGTTTCCGTGTTAGGCAACCGTACTGCTGCCTTACAGATGCATCCCTCTGCTGCTGCCTAGTCTGCCCCCAGAAGCGAGCACAGCAGCTCAGAAACCTGACTGGGATCTTTTTCACTGCTAGAAAACAGTCTCTTGCAACTATGCCCCCTCCCTCCCCCCCCCC
>JAHREE010000563.1:3388249-3413423 GCA_033628505.1 Tringa tobata
AGTTCATTTCAAGGGGGATGGAGCACCTCTCCTATGAAGACAGGCTGAGAGAGCTGGGGCTGTTCAGCCTGGAGAAGAGAAGGCTCTGAGGAGACCTTATAGTGGCCTTCCAGTACCTGAAGGGGTCTACAGGAGAGATGGGGAGGGATTCTTTGTCAGGAAGTATAGTGATACAATAAGGTGGAATGGTTTTAAACTGGAAGAGGGGAGATTTAGATTAGATACCAGAAAGAAATTCTTTCCTGTGAGAGCAGTGAGGCACTGGAACAGGTTGCCCAAGAAAGTTGTGGCTGCCCCATCCCTGGAGGGGTTCAAGGCCAGGCTGGATGGGGATTTGAGCAACCTGGTCTGGTGGGAGGTGTCCCTGCCCAGGGCAGGGGGGTTGGAACTGGATGGTCTTTAAGGTCCCTTCCAACTCTAACCATTCTGTGATTCAAATGACCATCCTTCTTCATCTTCATTGTCCATGTGACAATTTGAGAAGGCATCTTTCCTTTCTGAATTAACTCCAACATAGATTTGTGAGCAAGTGGATTTGTTACAAATGAAAAATTTCTTGCTCAGCATTATAAATAAAACTTTACAGAACAGCCTGGGTTGGATTTAACCACTGAAAAGTGCAAGATTCTGCAAACAATGCTTGTGTTTGACTGGCAGCTAATAAAGAAGGGATTTAATTATAACTTCTGGAGATACAACAGAATCTAGCTATTGAAATAGCTTTTTAAATAGGTAAGAACAGAATACAGCTGTAGTATTGCCTCTTATATTTCTATTTTCTTTTCAATTGCCTGAAAGGACCTAAAGCTTGAGCCATTTGAAGAGGAAGTTTTGGAAGAAAATGCAAAATCTGTAAGTGCTTCTTAAGATAATAACTTTTGACATTTGATTTTCTATGCCAGCTATTGAGACAACAATCTCACTCGACCTCTTTTGTTAAAAAATAATAAAAAAATAATCACCATCCTCCCTTTTCCCAGTAATAAGAATCCATTACAGTCAGCAGAATACATTGTGCAAGACACAATACACCAACACTTAGAATATGTGAGAGAAACTGTTAATTTCAGAGAAACTTTTGTATTAATTTTTCCATTGTTTTCAAGGGATACAGTGAGCCAAAACCTCAGCTCACATAAGGAGTTAGAGGTGACATTTATATGATTTACCGAATTTGGCAGCAGCATTTATGGGGTGACAGCTTCTCGGCTCCCTATTGCTGCGTGCATGCTTTAAATCATGGTTGTACAGCCAACCAGCCCCCCTCCCTCTCTTCCTCCCTCCAAAAACTCTCTAGGAAGCCATACCAGGAAAGATGGGGGGGAGCATCTATTCTTAAGCAGTAATCAATATTACAACTTAGAAAACCAAAACCACAACCATAAATAAACTTACTTTTAGTTAAGTTTGTGTCCCAAGATCAGTTTTCAACTACACTAGCAGTCCTAACCTCTAGGCTTTGAAGCTAACACAATACAAATCAAATACACAGGAATAAATAGCCAAAATAGATGATCCATCAAAATCCTTATTAGACCACAGAAGTTGCATTAGATTTACTTCTTTTTTTAAATGAGATTTTACAATATTGCTAGACAGGCTGCTTATGATGGAGGGATAATCCATGAGATAAGAGTATCAATAATCAAGGAAGAAACAAGTCAAAAAGCCGCACAAGAGCCGAAGTTGTATTAATTAAGAAGCACATGGGATTTCTTTATATATTTCATTAGTAAAATTGACAAGCTTCAATGGATGAATCAATATGAAAACTACTTACATTAACTAAATTATAACCATAATAATTCAGGATAAATAGGATTTCTGTACTGCCAAGTATTTCCAAAATTCTGTTTATAAAGATTGTTCATTTTTTGCAGAAAGGTGGAAGGAAAAAAAAAACCCTCTCTGTGCATCATTTAACACAAGCTACCTTAGGCATCTCATTCGGGTGTGAGTCAGAGCTCGGAGAGGCAAAAGACTACAAAAGCACCTCAATGAAAGTAACGCAGCAAATTCCTGCAATCTGCACTAGATGCGATCTCAAACCTCACCTCTCCTTGCATAAAGATTATTCCAAGGAAACACGCTTTGTTGTTGAATATTCCAAAGATAAACATTTCCTTTGCGCTCTTCTGAAAAGACTCAGCCAGGTTTCAGATGACTCTCGGGTTCTTTAAGGTCAACACTAATTTTGGGTGTTTCCATTCTGTGCCTCAGCCTGACGAGATATAAAAGCTACATTCAGGTGTTTCTGCTTCCCACAGGAAAGCCACAAACTTAAAAGGTTGTGGTTTGGTTTTTTCAGGGAGTGGGAGGTGTTGATGATTATGATTTTTATTGTTTTATGATAGGCTTTTCAGAGTTTAAAGTATAAGGAGTTCAGAGGATGATATGCCAGTAATATTGTAATGTTTTTATATCAGCACATAATGATTGTTCAACGTCAAATGTCTGTGATAGAAGAAGAAGTGGAGGAATTCCGGCTTGCTTTGAAGCAGTACGTGGAATCCGCTTCTTCTCAGGGTGGTTGCTTGCAGTAAGTACCATGTTATTGCCCCTGGGCTGAAGGAAGGAATGTAGTCTGATTTCTTGAATATCCTTGAAGTGGAGCTTATTTACGAAGAGACAACCTGTAGCAGCTTCTTTCCTGGCTGGTTATGTGTATAAGACAAGGCTTTTCAAAGACAACTAAAATCAGAAAAGAGGTGTCAAAGTGCATGGACAGACTTTAAGGAGTATCTCAAAATAACAACGCAGGCTATCCCAAAGATGCTAAACAATCTTTTAAGACTTGTCAACTCTGCAGGGCATCAGCTCATGGCTTCTGGATGTTCCTAGGCTGGCTGACACTCTTCATTGGAAAACTCATTTACCATCCTTCATTTGTGCTCACCTGGCAAGGGAGCAACTTGTTGGCCAGTTCTCTGTTTGGAAGCTTTCAAAATTTTCCCTTTAGGCTGTCATTCCCATAAAGAATGAGAAAAATTAAAACGCAAAATTTTCAATAAAACAGTGTATTTCTGCTTTGGTCCTTTTAGAATTAAATAATTAGAACTGGGTTAAGAATAAGTTTTAGTGACTCGCCACTGTATTGAATTTCTTAATTTAACATACTTGAGAAAGTTACTGCCATACATACTACAGCCTATTCTGAAATAAATATTTTTATAATGTGTACGCAGTACAGGATCTTCCTATACCTTCAAAGGCTGCTGACCACATCCCTAATTTATAAGCCTTGTTGTTATGAGATCATCACACTTAATGGTGATCGTATCAGTAGTGTTCACACAGACCAGCAGATATAAGTTAAGCTAGAAGAGGAAGGGAGTGGCGTTTTTGCAGTGGTTCACTTGTCAAGGCAGACTGATGAAAATAAAATTCTCTTGCGGGCTGAGAGCTGGAAAAAAAACAAAGAAGAGAAGCCCCCCAGCTCCCTTCCAAAACCAAACATCCAGCCAAACACTGTAGTGACTTTAAACATGTCAGGGGGGAGAGCTTACGTGACTTCAGACTGCAATTTAACAAATGATGGCAAAATATTACTTTCTTTCCTAAGTTTACAAGCATTTGGTAAGTCTGTAACGCCACCTACCGGTTGTTTTTCGCTATAGCTGTTTATGACACGTTTTTTCCAACCGTTCTTGATATTTTTGCTATTTTACAATGCATGTTTGTATACAGCTAGGAAAAAAACCCATAAATCATATGACATTTCTTATTACAGCATGAAATATAATCTGAGACCAGTTTTCAAGAACATCAGTAGTAAGATCAGCAATTTCACACTTGGATACTCAGAGAAATACATCTATGTATTTTTTGTGCTATACATCGAAACAGCAATTTGAGTACCCAAATGCCTAAGTACCCTACATGCTAGAAAGCTGTTATGTTCAGGATAATAAGTGGGATGACTCTGTGTAGAGGATCAGCAGATATTCTGTGGATCATTTTTCACCCATGATAAATTGTTAGCTGAATGACTTAAGGAGACAAGTAAATAATACCAAAAAGTATTTTTTTAAAGCATATCTGCAGCAGACATCAGCCTGTCTGTCTTTATACTCCATTGCTATTTGCTTCCAAAGCACATAAACTCTATGTCACTGCCACTTCGGTGCATCTCCCCTACAAAAGGATGACTTCTCACAGTGTAATTCTTCAATGAATCAGCACAAAGTACTCTACAAACTTGAACTGCTCTCTATGTGCAATACGCTGTATTAGCTGATTTTCCCTGAACCACAGTAGTTGGATTCATTTTCTGCATTACTGATTAGCATTTCAGATACATTACGGTATTGGAGCAATATGAAAAATTAGTTTCTCCAGAGTCAAGATAAAATATTAAATAATAAAAAGCCATGAAGATATTGTATGAGCTTAAAAAAAAAAAAAAGCTTGGATAATTCACAGCATATTTCCCCAGTTCACTTATTTGTTAAATTTATTATTTAGGGGTTTTAATTTGTTTGTTTTTCCAAAAATCACTGCATTTGGTTCATACTTATAAACAATTTGGAATAAGGTGTGTGTGTCCAGTTACTTTGTCGTGGTTGATTAAATTAGTTCTATCCTACAATCCTTAGTGTTTCCATACAGAAGCTTCCAAGTGATTCCCGCTTCATTGTTTATGAGTTCTGGGAGAACAGCAATGCCTGGAATAGGTAAGTTTTGGGGGGGTTTTGTCCTACAGAAAGATTTGAAGGTTAGAGAGCAGTTGAGTAGAAGGACTGAATAACTGAATACAAATTACTTTAAATACTGCTAATCCATCTCTTGCTAAATATCTAACAGTTAACACCTCAGAACAATCCTTCAATTGCTAAAGACTAAAACATACTGAAAGATATAAATAAAAATGTCAGAAAGACACAGCGGGTTCAAACAGAACAGGAAATGTCTGAAAGCGAGCAGAGGAAGGTATGGCATCAGATGTACGGTAGCTGATCAGAGACAAAAGAAGAGGGAAGCAGCAATATTACCACACTTCAAAGATGACAGTGAAAGAAATGAATGAGGCGGGAGGTGCGCCATCCAGCAACACACTCGAGCTTACCAGCAGTCCTGGGGAGCTCTCCCGAAGCTTCCCAAATCCACACGACAAAACCCCATCTGACAGATTCCCAGAATGTCCATTTGGGGCCCAAAATAGAAGTTATAGTGATTAAAATCCTACCAGCCGAGTTCTAGCCTCCAGCAGGCAGATGGCTAAGAAATTGAGTAGAGAGAAAAAGATTTTCCTTAACTACTTTTGCAATTACAAGAAGCCCAAACAAACCCCACAATCCTAAATCTGTAGACAGAAACCATTCTGAAGGAAGATGGAGAAGTCTCTTGAAGCTGAGTTTCTTTCATTTTGAACAAAGCCCCAGTTCAGAGTTTACTTCCAGAAAGACTCAAGAACACTGGTAACACATCAAGACACTTGGAACAAGAACTGCCGTACTGGGTCACAACCAGGAGATGAGCAGCAGGGTCACAGTTAAGCCAGACAGAAGAAAAAAGTGTGTTTAAAATAACATGTGAGAACTTCACAGCTTATCTGCTCTCCTCTCCCACTATCATCATTTTCTAAGTTTTGAAGCACAATATCTCTGTTATGGCACCAATTGTAAAATTTCTGATGCTCATAAAAATGTTTAGCCCTTTTAAAAAACTTGATTCTTCTTTTCTTTTTTCCTTTTTTTTTTTTACAACTATTTAGCCACCTTCAAATGAATTACAGCAAGGCATTCCAAAGAAGTAATGTGGACTTCTTGGAAACTCCAGAGCTCATCACAACAATGCTAGTCCCTGGTAAATAACAGTTTTTCATGGTCTTTTTGTTTTTTGCATGTGAAGAGTTCTGCCATATTAGTGTGTTCCATATGTAGGACCACTGCAAAATATCACCCTTAAGTCAGATTTTCTTTGGGAAAGTATGAAGGAGAAAGAGACTCCAAATGTTTTTATTTTAAGTACAGATATGTAAAGTGCATCAGCACAAATAAAACACTCAATGCTTTATTTTACATACTGGAAAGTTACACCAGTATACACTATTTAAGAAAATATCTGCAATGAACAGTACTAGTTGTGATTAGTAAAATACACCCTGTTTAAGATTTTCAGGCAAAAAATTGCTTGTTAACAAAGACTTCAACTTAATCGTATTTACATTGACTGACACAAGTCTTACTAATAATTGCTAGTTATTAACCGATTTATTGTACATACTTTCTGCTATGTTAAAATGGATAAAAAACCAAACTACTTTGAAAATGCAAGGTGTTAATGATTCCAAATTACTATTTGTAATACAAAGCGATGAGCATGCAACATCTTCTTTCTCAGAGAGACGATAGTTAGAGAGTGCAGGATGAAACAAAGCAAGCATCAACCCCATATTTTCAGAGAGAGAACAGCAAAATTTTTATCTTGGGCATCACAAATCTATTACAATGAAACACTATTTTCCCCTATGTCTGAGTACAGACTAAATTTAAAATAATAAAACCCCATCTATTAGGAAAAAGAGAATTACATAGTCCTATACCTGGTGATTCTCCTTAAAAGAAACCAGCCAAGAGGTTTTCAGACCTCATGAGCCTGATCTGAAAACACAATTATATGCCAGGGATTCCTGCAATAGCAGGAGATTGCACTTAATGAACCAAGAATCCCGTCAAATTGGTATCTTATTGGGTAAATTGCTGGATTTAATACAAACTTGGCTGTAGGAAACAACACAGCCTTTTCCCAGACTTCTTTGTGCCCAAGAGCTCGGCTGGGTATGACCCAGGAGTGTTCACAGCTGAAGTACAATTAACATATAATGAAACGTAAACACCATTTATAAATGCCTAAATATAGAAGAGTCTGAAACTGGATTCAAAGTGCTCATTAAAGCATCGACTCTGCCTGCTAAGAAGGATTTCTGTCTGCAGAGCTCTATCCTAGCAGACAGTTGCCATGGAAACAGCATTTCTCATTGGGGAGGGAAAAGGAGGGGGCAATGGGAAGTAATACCTTCACAGGTATTTTTAGTTTTACAGATTACCTGTTATTTAGAGATCCATGCAGACATTTGAACTTTCGTTTCATGTCAAGTACTTTGTGCATTTGATCTGTACGAATCATATTTGTATGTGAAAGAGAGAAAATGTTCATGAAGTAAAAAAATGATGGCTTCAGTGCCACCAGTCTGCTTCATGGAGGAATTTTAAGACACCATAAAGTGATACCGCTGTAAAATCAGGAAAAAAAAAAAAAAACAACCTGTCTGCAAGTAGCACATAGGTAGGTTCTGTTTTAAAAACAAATTTACCCTGGCTCAGATGCATCTGCAGTTTTTTTTACATGTCTGGTTAACTGAGAACTGAAACAATTGTAAACCGTAACAGGAATCTGATTCAAAGATTACAACCTGAGAGTCTTCACTCAGCTGATTAATTAAAATTAATAAGGATACACTTACCTGGCTAAGAATGATTCAGGAAGAGATGGGATTTCAAAACTGTTGGATCCAGTGTTATCCTAAAGCAAACACATTTACCATCAGTTAGTAGGAACCAAAACCTCTTATAATCACTTGCCCACCTGTTAGCCCACCAAATCCCTTCTGGGCAATCTACCAGGGTGGCATGAATCACTCGGTTCATCTTCACTGAACGCCTAATCTTTATATAAGATCTGAACCTGAGGACAATAGAGAACCTTTTGGTGAAGAAAACAAAAGCTAAGGGAAAAGCACTGAACGCTTATGACACTGTAGGCCATGAAATAAACTCTTAAACTGGCATTTTTTTGGGCCAAAATTCATAAATCCACTGATGTGTCAGGGACCACTAGGCCAAATTCAGGTAGGATTCCTAAGTATCTTCTCAACATTCTTCTTCAAGAATAACATTTGGCAGAAAAATGCCATAAACAGAGAGATTTGTGGATGTGTTCACAGAAGCGAGCTGCATTAAGGAATTTAATCCCCAAATTGTGTAGCACAAAACCTCCTGAGCCTAGAACACCCCTCCCGTAAGAGGCCTTGGCATCTCAGATATGGTTAATGTGCATGGTTGACACATTAATGCTTCCTTGGTTGTTACAAAAAGAGATATAAATTCTCGTGCTGAAGCTACCCCCCCCACACACCACCAGTTATATCCAACTCTCCCAGTATTTTAAGTATTCTTCCCCTGCCTGGAGAAGTCTCATCCTTGAAAGCATGCAGTTCTCAAATAAAGTAGTATTATCTTCATATATAAATGAACATTTCTTTATATACATCGTAGCTATTTTGTGTAGGATTTTTACAAGAAGTAGAGAAAGAAATACCGTTTACATTAAGAAATGAGTAAATAAATTCTCCTCTCTTTCAGCGTCGTGGTGGGTCCTCAATAACAACTAGGAGCTGTGGTTCCAAGTGATGTTAATGTCGCGTTGTCTTTCATTACAACAACATTCGCCCAGCAGAGTACAGGTGTGCTGGGTTAAGTATTGATGACGTGATCCCGTTTGTTATCGTGGATGTGGTATTTTCCATTTTAAAATATGGAAACTGCACATTTATTACCTTCTCTTCTTCAGTGAAACAATGCATTCTAAAAGCTCAAATAAGACAACTACGCTGAAATGTTTATTGTTGTATATTCAGTCCAAACTGTCACAGAGCAGTGCATCTTGATTGGTATGACTAAATATTTGTGAAAAGTTTTAGTCTTATGTTAATAAACAATTGTTACTTAATGCTGCTGTTTTCTCCTTTTACAGAAGAAACAGTTATGAACATGAACACATGTTTTCATTAATATCTCAGGCTTCAGAGAAGCTGTAAGTCATTAATTAGGAGAATAAACATAGGGACAATTTTTTGTATCAATGCAGAACTTCACTCATACGGAAAATTTTCTGCCCGCAACAAGGCAGTGCCATTGTCCCTTCACAGCCTCTAGCCCCTACCCTTACAAGAGGAAACAAAGACTTAACATTTCACAACCAATTTGCTTTGAACCTTATGTTCTAAACACTTGGAAAATATTTCAATTTTCAGCTCACTGAAAAACTCCTTAGAGAAACTGCTGCCGGAGCATAAACAGGCAAAAACCTGCAAGTAGAAACACTTTCTTCCCTAAGGAGTCTTGCTGTTGTAGCTGTGCCCGCCAGCCCGGGAATGAAAGGCAAGTGACTATGGTAACCTCACACCTCCATGACAGGTTGACAGCTCTACATGCTAAATGACCACTGTCCACTCATCTAGCAGTCCCAAGTTACAAACCGTACCCAAAAAGTAACTTGAAAGTCGTACACTCAATTAAAAAAATCTTCACTGTAGGATTTCTCTATTTTTATTTCAACTCAACCAGCACATTGCTGTATGTAACTACAAGTGGGGGCTTTCGCCTACAAACGAGCAATGAATTACCTATAGGTTGTGTGTCATTTATGCCAGCCCCACGCAGCTGCTGCAGATGCCCTGCGTGCCTCAGACGACACCAGGTGCCTACCTTTAGGCAACTGAATCAACCCCCTTGACTGGAGCTCAGGTTCTCTAAGCAAACGTGGATGTCAGAAAGCAGTACCTACACACCTAAATTTAAGTCCCCATGTTAGAGACAAATTTCACCTTTAAATCAGCCGAAGTGAATGCTTTCAATGCTGAAGTCCAAAGCTTTCCATATTGACATGATCCAACTCCACATCTCTTCATTCTTTAAAAGGCACCCAGATGGAGATACTACACTCACAAATGACAGATCAGTGAAGAGCTTAAAGTTTTCTTGTCTTTAGCAAAGTAAAACTACTCACATTCCTAAAGATCTGGCTGGCTTTTTTCTTAAGACAAGATGTCAGTCTGGTGTACGGCATGATTTCTTTTGTCATCGCTGGTCTACCAAGGAAGGAGCCAAAGTGACATGTGACATTGCTACAGGGCAACTACTTAAGGGAAAACTGACACACTGAGGCTTAAGACATTTTTCCTTTTCACTGTAAGCAGTGAAGATTTGAGTTTCCATTAATGCAATTGAAAATACACATAATTAGCTAATTCCCTGTGGAAAAAGGTCACCGTGGTCTTTAAAACTGGCTTACGGCTCTCTTAATAGGTGCAGAAGAGGTTTTATAAAAGTGGAGGAGGCAGGTCTTGGGTATTGCCTAAGAGAGTCAACATCTCAGGGCCACCACAGGTTCAGCAACTCTCTTGATCCTCTCAAGCCCTGGTGCCAGCCTCCGTCCTCTCCCCTTGGGAGACCTGACACGTTGATCCATTTATCAAAATAATTTCATAAAAAATATATGTGTTAATCTTTACAAAAAATATCCCCAAGGCAACAGAAAAGAATTTATTATTGAGTAAAACTCATTAAGGAATAACCTATTTAAATTTCCCTTGATCATGGAACATCTCCTGCCCGGTGTGTTTAGATCCTACATTAGTGGGACAACACAGGGGGAGAAATTTCTAGTGGGTCATATGTCCTTCTAACAGTTATTCTCCTTTGTGTATTTGCTAGTAAAAAACTACTTTGGTGAGTCATACACAAGAACAAGTTTTAGAAATTTCACTTAAAGAGTTTTGAGACCTACACACAGAGATTGCCTTCAACACATGACGGGGAAAAAAATCCATAGGATTCACTCTAAAAAACTCCCAGTGATTAGAAAACCAGCAAGGAATATTTCAATTCTTTGTAACGTTACTTGCAAACAACATGGAAATAGAATACACTTGGAAGCTTAGTTTAATCGCCCAAATACTGCTAAACATAAAAGGAACTGCATTCAAACAAGTTCAGTTGCATAGTTCAGGGAAAGAAATTTAGTGTCTATGAAATGCAATTTGTAAGTTTTCTGCACCATTGCAATTACTATTCGACACATTCTCGTTTAGCTTCCATTATCATTTGTGAGAGAGGTTAAAAAATTGCTGTCAGTCCCCAAATGACATCATCGTAGGTCTGAATATGGGTTTTGAAGGTAACAATAGTCATACAAAATAACTATTATTGATGCTTGTCAACTGAAGGATACATTCAGGACATAGTCAAACTACTGCTTTCCACTTCATAATTAAATACTATTCTAATTTACAAAAAAAAAGTTATAGAATTAACTATGTATTGGTACACCCATTTAGTCATATTAGATGTGATTAAAATCTGTCTTGTTCCACAATTTTACTCATTCCGTACACATTTCTAAGTCAAAAACATTGGACAATTCTTTACAAAGAACTTCAAGGACTGGAATGTGTAGACTGTTCTCCTGTTCTCATCCACAATGAGAGAATTCCCATTTTAGTGAAACTGTTAGTTACAACAGACTTCATACCTTGAAATAAGGTACGTGCCCACAGAGTATTGAGGAATCTTTTGTGTCAGGATGGAGGTTTCAAATGGAGAAAGGAAGCAAGTGAAGGTTTGCTTATTTGAGTTGTGGGTTGGTGGGGGATTTTTTGGGGGGGGAACAGGGGGCAGATACAAGCTAGAGAAGTACATACCCTAGACCATCTGAGAATTGGCACAGCTGGTTTTTGTTGTTCCGTTATTACTGCTAAGGAAAAAAGGTAAGAGCAAGCAAAAAAACCCAGTCAAGTATTGGCTCAGAATTTATGGTCAAACTATATGGTTATATAACACAAGGACAAAAGGACAAAAGGACAAAAGTCTGTCACAGCAAAATGTAAAATTGTTTATTTTCACTGTAATTGTATTACCATCTCAGGCATTACAAATTAAAGGTTTGACTTTTAAAGCATTGAGGCAATTGCTGGAAGAAACAGGCATTTCCATAAGTTTCATAGGGTCCTACTTCCATCTGTAGGCACCCAAGTAACTTGAAAAATCATAAAGATCTAGATCCAAGGTAGCTCCTTCATTGATGGATTTGTCATCTTCCAAACAACCTGTCATTTCTTGCATATATCAATAAAAGGGTTGCTCTTTTCCTGTAAGGCAAACAAACCCTAAAATTACTTCAGTTATAAGAGATCATTTAAAATAAGTTTTCACAGGCCTGCTTTTAACTCTTTTCTACTCCACGTACATCTAACAACTGGGTTTTTTTGATTAATGCATTAATTTTTTGATTAATGCAATTACATTCATTAATCAGAGAGACTTAATGTGAGGTCTTCCCAGCAGACTCTCTCAACCAGCAACATCAGTTCAGTTCAAATGCTGAGCTATCTATAGGTGGGCCTGATCCCCACATCTCAAAAACCCAGACATCTCTCGGGACGAACACAACCCACAGCCCTCTGACTGTAACAGCATCTCCCTTGTACACGTCACTCTAGGAAGCCTTCTCCATATGAAAACATGGCTTTCACTCATAGATGGGCATATACTTCAGCAATGACTTCAAAATCTGAGAATTAGAGAAGTCTTAAGATGGGCAAGAACCGCCCGAATACTCAATTGAGCGGCAAACTGTTGACAACCACCTCCTCCTAAATACCAGCTCACTGACATAGTGTAGTACTGTCTGTTCCTCATTAGGAATTTATTTGGAGGCTCCTCCTGCCCCTTATAAGCACCGTTCATTTAATTTACTCACGCATCTCATCGATCCCTCTGGTTTCTATGCAGACATGGGATCAGTCAACATCTGCAATTTTCCCATTAACTACACATGTGCTGCATGAAGGAAACTAAAGTGCAGAGGAAAGAGGATGGATAATGGAACAACTGAACATCACTTATTGTTCAGTGTTTAAGTAAATTAAGTGGTTTTGCACCCTCCATTGAAAACAAGTCCTGAATGAATCAGGATACAAACATTCTACTGTAATTTCCATTACTGTTCTACCAAAAGAGTACTGTCCTTAGGTGACCTGTTATCAGGATGCCACAAGCAAAACTGCACAGGAATCCACCTCAGCACTTACTTTTGAGATCTCAGGAACAACAACATCCAGATAGTTCCTCACTATCCTATCAGCTCTGCTACAGGTTGTCCTTAAAATTAGATTGTATTTCTCCCACCCTTCTAGAAACCATAAAGGCTCTGTGGAAGAGTTTTGATTTATTTTTTTCTTTTTAACTAATGGGAACATTCATTAAGATCTGATGGAAGAGATACAGCTTTCACAGCCTCCCCAAACCAATTCTATTTTCACTGTGATGGGGAAGCGCTGCAACAGGCTGTGCAGTCTCTTTACAGAGTGGTTGTTAAGTCTCTGCCTGTGGAGATACTCAAACCTTGACTGGACACAATCCTGGGCAACCTGCTCTAGCTGACTCTGCTTGAGCAGGGGGGTTGGACTAAGTGATGTCAAGAGATCCCTTCCAAACTAAATGATTCTGGGAAAATTCATTAAAAGAGACCAAAAGTATGCTTAGGAGTGGAAAAAAACCCAAAACAACCCAAACCAACTTTAAATTTGGAAACATGCCTGATCTTCTTCCTGAAAACAAAGAAAAACCATTTCCCTCTGTATGGTACTTGCCATGGTTAAGATGCCAAATACCTACTGGAGAAGTTATGTACAAAAGTAACAGAGCCAAACTGCACAATCTGTCTTTGGAAGGTTTTATCCGTTTGGCAGGCTAGTCTGAAGAAAAATGTTTCCTATCACATGGGTTGTCAAAACGTCCATGACTGTTTTGATAACTTCACTGAATACAAAAAATGCTTTTACTTACTGGCTTTTCAAGTACAACTGGGTGATCAGGAAGAAACTCCGGCTTCTTCTGAGAGAGAGAAACACTTGAAAGTTTCAGAAGGAAATCTCTACTGTATTTGATCCTTTCTGTGAACATACAAAATTATTAAGTTCAACATTCTTGTTTAAGGCATTCAGGATGGGAATTCAGAGAACTGATTTGGTTTCTTAGAGAAGGGTGGAAATGCTGTATGTGGAATATAAAAATCAATATTAAAATCAGCAGTAATTTAAAGTCTGACCTTGCATGAGGACAGTTTGTAGTAAATTACAGAGCATTTCACTTTAAATGTATCAAATTGACTTAATAAATATGGAGGGCTATTCCAAGCTAATCAGGGTTGGTTGTTTTAATACAAAAGAACACAAGAAGGTGAATCCAACAGTATGGTACTGCAGACAGTACTGTGCTATACCTTGCCCTAATTAACAGAAACACCTCAAACTGGTCTTGAAGCCCTGGAAGAAAATCTGTTTATAACTCACACCAAAGTGGCACACATTTCAACGGGACAGATAATGTCTATTCTCTTGGAGCTATTAAGTTGCTGTTTTTCAACAGCTAAAAGCAATTATGAGATGTGCTGCATAAAACTGGCAAACAGATTAATACCAATTAAATAGTTTTGAAGGTTTTACACTGAATCAACAAGAGTCAGGGGCTTTGCTTAGAATGTGCATGTTATTTGAGTTTATACCACTATCTCTACTCTAGCATAGCCTCAGATATGCCTACCCATGTCTGTATTTTAAGCTGATATTCTCAAACAAGAGCAGAAACAAGAGGAAAGGAATAAGGAAAAGAAGGGACAAACTTTATCTCTGGGCCTTGGTGACAAAGAATTTTATTCCTTTAGGAATAATGGGCGTCTTGTAAGACTGTTATAGAGTCACTTGATTGACTACAGTTTTTGCTTTTCAGGCTGTTGACAAGAGAGGCCACAATGTTAATGATGAAAGGGATTTTTTCGTGCCTTTGACCACAAGTGACTCGAATAACTGCTGAACTTATGTGAAGGCATGAGGACAACTTTAAAAAAAATTGATTAAAGAACATGAGCATACTTGAAAACTTACAGCTTACTCTTTTTTCCCCCTCTTGTTTAAAAACATATGAAGAAGAGAACTTCTGTAAGCCCTTTGACACAGTCCCCCACAACATCCTTCTTTCTGAATTGGCATCAAAAGAAGGGTGGTCAGCAGGTTGAGGGAGGTGATTCTGCCCCTCCACTCCACTCTTTTGAGACCCCACCTAGAGTACTGTGTCCAGCTCTGGAGCCCTCAGCACAGGAAAGACATGGACCTGTTGGAGTGAGTACAGAGGAGGGCCACAAAAATGATCAGAGGCCTGGAGCACTACTCCTACGAGGATGAGCTGAGAGAGTTGGGGTTATTCAGCCTGGAGAAGCAAAGGCTCTGGGGAGACCTTATAGCAGCCTTCCAGTACTTAAAGGGGGCGTGTAAGAAAGGTGGGGACAAACTTTTTTACAGGGCCTGTTGTGATAGGACAACAGGTAATGGTTTTAAAGAGGGTAGATTCAGACTAGATATAACCAAGAAATTTTTTATGATGAGTGGTGAAACACTGGAACAGGTTGCCCAGAGACATGGTAGATGGCCCATCCCTGGAAACATTCAGGATCAGGTTGGACAGGGCTTTGAGCAACCTGATCCAGTTGAAAGCTTCCCTGTTCAATGCAGGGGGGTTGGACTACATGATCTTTATAGGTCCCTTACAGTACAAACTAGCCTATGATTCTAAGAGAAAGAAAGGAAGTGACCGAGATAGCAGTAAAAAGCACTTAAGAACTTTAAAGACAGGTAATTGAGGGCATATTACCACTGAACACGTATCAAATGGAAATTATTATCTACAACTTCATTTAAAGGTGGAGATAAAAATGGAGTTCCAGTGGAAATTTCACAGTGTGATGCAGGAGACGAAGAAGGGAAAAAAGAAGTCTTATTTATAGGCAGTAGCTGAACAACATGACCTCTAAAGTTGTGTTACTCTGAGGGAAAGGATTACAACAATCATCAAACAAACAAAAGCCCTTTGAAAACAAGTGCTGGAAAAAGTCTGACATTATGGACAAATGTGGAGTAGAGCCAGGAAGGCATCACAGAGCAATTAACCACTAAAAAAGGTTGAAAGTGATGGCGTATACAAGAGACCAGGATCTGATAAGAAGGCATTAAAAATCTTGTAGAACACAATAACCTCTACACGCCACAAGCAGAATCAACAAGAATGGATCAGAGATCAGAAAGCCACCACCAAACAGATAGAACTTGACAAGCCTGACAATGAACTAGATCCAAAGAACAGAACATTATTCTATTTACCAAGATCAAGAATCAAAGAAATGAACCTGAGCCTAAAAGGTGATACATGGAAGAATTATTTTCGAGTCAGTTACACACAACAGCATAGAATTACTGCTCAAGAACCTGGGTGATGGTAACCTCAGACTGAGGAAAAATAGGAAAGGCTCAATGAAACTTGAAAGAATTCTTTCAGTTCTTGAGTACTGAGAGCAACAGAACAAACCAAGTCTCCAAAGATTACTTAAAGATTGGAGATTACCGATGGAGATTTACAATGTCTGATTAAAGGAAGACATTAACAGAAAAAATTGTCTCAATGAACTGATGACTTAATCTTCATCACTACCACAGTTCCTGTGACATGTTTAAGAATGAAGAAGCAGGCAGGAAGCAGTGCAGAGGAGGACTGTGAGAATATGTTTGGAATCTGAGATTATCCTTTAATGAAATAAAGAGTAGAAGTTCAGCTTGTTTAAACTTCCAAATCATGACAAAAATACAAGTATGCTTTACGAGTACTGAGTGACAGACCTACGAAAAGAAAAGCATAAGGAGTAATCCTTAAGGACAGTGTTGACACAAGATCAAACTGTATAGGACTAATCATAAAAGAAATTGATTTCTAAACATCAGAAAATTAGTATTTCAGAACAACTGTAGTAAGAGATTAGGAAAAGAAAGCCAAACTACTGAATTGTTAAATTGGTTGCACACAATAATCTTAAAGATACTATGCTATGACTGCAATAGGCTAAAGGATGCAACTCAAACCTGTACTTCTACACACAGAAGCAATTTATAGAAAACCAGGATTTTGTAGGAAGAATTTTTTTTATGCTTAGGGCTTGGTTTTACTTCGTTTTGTTGGTGTTCTTTTTGATTGGCCGGGTTGTTTTTTTTTAAACAAAACACAAGACAGGTACCCCCTTATATGCAAGCAAGACAGTTAAGGGCCAAGCTGTATACTTCCTCTAGAGTGTTATGTGAAAAACAGGAAGGTTTTGTATGTCAGAAAATACAATTCCGACACACATCTCCATGCAGTATTTTACCTTTTTTTGCTTCTGATTCATGTTGCTTTGGTTGACAGGGCATCACAGTTTGAGTTAAAATCTTCACTTCGGTCATTTCAGATAACTAAAACAGGGAGGAAAGAGTTAAACATTTTCTGATATTGTTCACAAAATTAAGTTATGAAGCTTGTTTCCTTTAACCACATTAAAACAAGGATGTATGCTTCTGGGTTTCTTAGTTAAAAATAACAGTTGTGGCACAGTTTCAGTAATCAATTTTGCTTTCACTAGTCACCAAGATTTTGGACAATTAATATTTTCTGTGCATGAAGAAAAACAGATTCTGTTCAATTTTTCTACTCCTTGCAATTCAATCACCATCTTCTTTAAAATTTAAGAACAGTCTGAAAAGAAACACTCTTGCACAAATTAAACTGTAGTCAGAACTGTAGTTATTTATAACAGGTAATGCATCTCTAACTTGAAAGATGAAGGTCTTACAAAATAACTGCAGAAAACTGTAAATAGGAATACTGGTAATGTAAAATACCTGAAAAGTTTAATTTGAACCTGTAGAATGTTTGTTACTCTTTATTACATACTATAAAGGAATAGTTCTATGATCTACAAAACAGTATAGGTAAGCACATTCGAGACAGCAGTTTTTTTAGACAGAATTTCAGAGTGCTATTTCTAGTTTGGAAAACGAGCATAATTATCTCCTCCCTTTCTCTCATGTCACCCAGAACAGAGCCAGAAGATGCCACACTGGGGAACAATAAAAGCAGGAAGGACTTTCCCTAAGACCGAAAGAGAGACTTGGATTCTCTCACTTATCAAAAGGTTTTTTAAGTATCAAGACCCAACATCTATAGTATAACGCTGAGTTCCTTCCAGCTGCCACATCCTTGAAGTGAGTGTTTTGGAAAGTAGGAAAGAAGTTTATCCTCAACTATTTGTCTTGGTTTCCAAAAGGCTCCACAGGTTTGGCTGAGGAATTCTGATCTCATTCTCAAACAGATTTTTTGGGACGGAAGGGGCAGAAAGAACTGAAAATTTTGGGAAGCATTTGTCAAAAGTGGAAGAGACCCTATTTTCTAGACAGAGACATCAGTTAATACTTTGTACTGTAACTGCACCACCAGCTTTCATGGTGTGCTAAGACAAATTGTGAAATGGTAAAATATTTCCAGTACATTACCCGCCCTGCCTGCACTTCCATTTTCTGTGGCTGAAACATAGTTACCTTTTTCTGATTTGACTAAAACTTATGGGAGAAAAATATCTGAAAAATCTAGGGATTTCAGAGAATTAAGTTAACAGAGAGCCATACTTCTAACTGCTATGTGATGCTCAACTAGTCTTCAGAAGTCTCAGCTATTCAAAGGCCTTCTCCAAGTACAAAACCAGGATTTAACATACTCTAATTCACAAGAAAAAGACAAGTATAATAAAGCAGAGTTTAAAGCCACGTGCCAGACAATGTCACCACAATATTTGTACATTTCTCTTGCACCATCTCCCATCACGTCATCTTGCCAACTGCTTTGTAATATCAAAAGTTCTATTATGCCTGTGTTTTGGTCCAAAACTTAACATTTGAGTATCACTGCTCACAACAATATTCTTATACATGTTCCTATCTGAAATCCATCTACAAAGAATGGAATCCATCTATAAAGAATATCCCTAGATAAGGGCATGTATTTCTGAAGCTCAATATAATTTTTAAATGGTAGTTAAGAAGTAGTAAATTAAAACTGATACTGATAGAGACTTTTCAAGCCTCTCTCTCTATCTTAAATAGAACTGAGGTAGCGGACTCAACACTCTCCACATCTTCTGAAAATTCTTTGCATACCATGAAGAAATAAAAATTATTCTTTGCTTTAAACAAGCCAGTTAGGGCACAGTGACTATTCAGGCACTTTCACTCTGAACACCAGTTTGGCAATAATTCCCTGGAATCAAGGCTAACATTTAAATACAAGCACTATCATTGTGCTTACTACTAACATTAGCTCTTCTCTACTTCTCTAAGACTTAAAACTAGAAGTTTCAGACTTTAAGTTCCTCAATAGTAGTATTAATACTATAATTCACTGTTCTCTAGATTACTCCGAGTTGAACCTAACACTGACTAGCACTCCTGGTGTGCCATAACGATGATTCTTTTTTTCTGGTAGAAATCTAAGCAGCTTTAAGTGTACATACTAAATAGCCTAGAGTAACGCAGTTTGGAGAATTCAGTTGCCAGATTCTTCTTCAGTTCTTTCACTGCTTTAAGAACCTTGTTTGGCAGAGCTGTGTGTGTGTGTGTGTGTGTGTTTCTAAAGCCTATTTTATTTTTTTAATCTATTTATAAGTTAGTGGCACATCCAGTCTGCTTTACTTTTAAAAATCTTTACTGTTCACCAAGCTTTCCAAAAAGTAACCTGCATTTCCTGTATCCTAACCCAGAGCAACTTGAATATTTATTCCCTCTTTAAAAGATTGTCACTACATAAGACCATGACTGGTATAAAATAATAGTAAACAATTGGTAATTGGTTTTCCTTTAGCAATACTAAGTGTTATGTCAACAGTTGTTCTTTTTTTTCCACTTTACAGTGTATTTCATCCAGCGATCATCTGTCTTCTGTAAGAAGAAATATATTGGAGGAGGAAGAAAGGGAATAAGTATAATTAAAGTTTTATGATTGTACATACAGAGTACTATTTCTGTCTTGCCAAAAAAGCACTAAGATTTAAAGCACCTGAAACACAATTGCAATTTTGAAGAACAGGTTCTTGAAGTGAAATACATATATTATTCTAGGAATGGAGAGAGCAAATGGATAACAATGCACAGCTTTCTCAGAGCATTGCTGATGCTTTTTTAAACACAGAGAATGTTTGGCAAAACTCATTAAAGAGTGTTAATACACAACTTTGTATCCTCAGATTCAGGTCTCAGTGTTTTTAGAACTAGCTGCTGCATGTTCCTGCTTAGAAAAATATTCTGTGAAGCTGCCATGCTGGCCTCCAGGCCAATGCTGCCCACCAAGTAAAGTCAACAAATTCACAGGGTACTTATCAGCTGGTATTTGGCAGTACCTGCAAAACAGCCGACAGTCAGAAGTATTAAAAAGCTTTCTCAATGCCCTATGCCAAAGAAAAAGTGGCAGTATGATGTTAGTATACAGCTATACTAACATCAAAGAAATTCAGCATCTAACTACATGTAGCCAAACATTGATGAAACTGACTACTACAACATTGCTGACCACAGCCCTATTCTAGAAGAGAACAGTTTGTTCTTCTAAATAAACATTGCTCAAGAGACAAGTGTAACTGTCAGTTTCCCTATCTGTAATCAAGGATAGGTGGCCAACATCTTGATTTTTAAAAAAGTCAAAGGTAGCTTCCAGAAGCTTCATAAAATAAATTATGGACTACAGGATTTTTAGATCTCTTCTAAAATAAAAAATGAAGGGACACTTGGCCTAACAAAAAAAAAAAGAAATAAAATTTAAAAACTTCCAATACACTCTGAAGAACATCCAGGGGTTGATCTGCTGGAAAGCATCTCTGCAAAGAGAGACCTGGGAGTCCTGGCAGACAAGCTGACCATGAGCCAGCAATGTGACCTTGTGGCCAAGAAAGCAAATTGTTTCCTGAGGTGCATCAAAAAAAATGTGGCCAGTAGGTCAAGGGAGGTCATCCTCCTCTTCTGTTCTGCCCTGGTGAGGCTGCATCTGCAGTACTGTGTCCAGTTCTGGGCCCACCAGTTCAAGAAGGACAGGGAACTACTGGAGAAAGTCCAGCGGAGGGCTACAAAGATGACCAAGGAAATGGAGTACCTCTCTTATGAGGAAAGGCTGAGAAACCTGGGTCTGTTTAGCCTGGAGAAGAGAAGACTGGGAGGATCTTATCAATGCTTATAAATATCTAAAGGGCAGCTGTCAAGAGGATGGGGCCACACTCTTCTCAGTGGAGGCCAGCAACAAGACAAGAGGTAACAGGCACAAGCTGGAACACAAGAAATTCCACCTCAATATGAGGAAAAACTTCTCTACTTAAAGGGTGACAGAGCACTGGAACAGACTGCCCAGAGAGGTTGTGGGGTCTCCTTCTCTGGAGATATTCAAAACAGCCTGGATGTGTTCCTGTACCGCCTGCTCTAGGTGAACCTGCTTTGGCAGGGAGGTTGGACTGGATGATCTCCAAAGGTCCTTTCCGACCCCTACCATTCTGTGATTCAAATCATTATCAACAGAAAATCAAATTCAGACTACGAAACATCAAGAATTCCAGTTGGAACACCGCAAACTGCATTTTGCAGCAAACAGCTACAACCAAATTCAAGTTTGAAAGACACATTGCACCAAGCCTAAAACCAAGTACTTCTGGCAATAAAGCACCAGAGTGCTTCTGGTTTTTTGAATACTAAGGCCCATTTACTGCCTGGTTCAGCAGAGTCAATGAAACAGAACAACAGAATGCACTGGAATTGTGTAATTATCTACTTTTGTGAAGTTTGCTGCCTCAAATGAATTTGTGCATGTGCTAACAAAGAAAAAATTTCTAATTTCTACTAAAATTTCTAAATTTCTACTCTTTACACATAATAAGCAAAGACTGAATAGGAGTGCTTTAAAATAGCCATCTTCAATTCAATGAAGAAAAAAGAAAAACTTTCGTAAGACTCTTAAGTCACTCATAAGTTTATTTTTCAGCTACAAGTGCATGCAAGTATCGGGGAAAGGCATTTCTGAAACTCATACTTCTAACATTGCTGGTTTATAATATAGAGATTCAAGGACACTCCTAGCTGGAAACAGAGTTTACTTTTCATTTGGTAAAATAAGGGATCAGCTGACCTCCAATTAATAGCACTCTAGAACACACTCCATCAACTTTGTCATCTACTAATTACTCAATACTCACCCAGTCAACCTTACTCTGCAAACGTGCTTCAGAGTTGCTGGGTAATTCAGTCTGTAAGTTTAACGGAATGCCTGATGCTGGTGAAGAGAAAAAAAAAATAAGAAAAAATATTTTAAATAAACAAACTCCACATTTTTATTTTATGAAACTTGACGAGAACATTACTGAAATTACTGAGATTATACGGGCATTTATTCACAACTTAAAAGCTCTAAATCACCACAGTACTGTTTTTCCATATCTTCCATTAATTTTAAACGAAGTAAAAATTTATCATGTCACTTAGCTTCTGTCCACATTATCACTTCTTGTCAGTTTCTCTGGTCACCAAACACTTCTACCTTAACAGTAATAACAGCTGTAATACTGCAATATCTAGAAGGCACACAGAGATTTTTAAAAAACCAACAACAACAAAATATACACACCTGACATAAATATTGCATGTTTTTTTCTTGGGCTTTTTTGTTTGTTTTAAACTCATATGAATGCTAGACAAGAACTGTACAGTACAGTATATTGTATTTGCAATAAAATCCAAACAATAATCTATTTGTTAAATTATGCGTTCAATAACAGGAGTCAACTGACCCAAGAAATCCAAATTTTATAGAGAAGCCTGATTCAGCTTTCTGAAGCGAGAATTTCAGATGTCAAGTTAGAAGAATAACACCAAAAGTGTTCTGCATAAAACTGAATTTAAAATACATTAGATTTATCACAGAGATGATGTAGCAAGATCAACACACAGCAAGACAATTATACATCCCCGTAGTTTGTACAAAGACATTTAAAAAAAAAATCCAAGTCACTCTACACATCCTTGTTATTTCATTAAAAGCAAATTCAAGCTTTGGCAAAGTGAACCGTACCTTAGCCACACTACTCACCTTGTTTAGAAGGCAGATGACGCACAGGTCGTGCTGGCTGAAGGGATTTACCAATAAACTTTTTAGTTTCCTTTAACATTTCGAAGCATCACACTTTAAAAAAGCAGCAGAAATCAGTACAGAGCGTTGTTTCACAGTTAAGTGAGAAGAGCTGTCTATCTACCACTCGTCAGTTGCATTTGACAAGACCATATACTATTTTTTAGTATCTGGGCAGGAAAAAGGCCTAACACAGAAGTTTTCTTAGATGACAGAATATGCTGGATACAATCTGCATAAAGACAGAGTCAGACATCTCCCTCATTTGTGCTTCCAATTGAGCTACTTCTCAAAAAGATTTTTTTCCTATATGTATGTATGTACACTTGGAGAAAGGAGATGGAGATGTGATGGAAATGAAGGTGTTTTCTAAAAGTTAATTTAAATCAATGGGGTTTTAATTAGAATCATAGAATCGTTTTGGTTGGAAGAGACCTTTAAGATCATCAAGTCCAACTGTTAACCCAGCACTGCCAAGTCCACCACTAAACCATGACCCTCAGCACTACATCTGCATGTCTTTTAAATACCTCCAGGGATGGTGACTCCACCACTTCCCTGGGCAGCCTCTTCCAATCCCGGACAACCCTTTCAGTGAATAATTTTTTCCAAATGCCCACTCTAAACCTCCCTTGGCGCAGCATGAGGCCATTTCCTCTTGTCCCATTGCTTGTTACTTGGAAGAAAAGACCAACATCATAGAAGAAGATCAGTTAGTCAAGTAGGAGCTGCTTTTCATAAACACATGCTGATTGGGCCCCACTGCCTGGTTGTCCTTCATGTGCCTCATAATGGCACTCAAGATGATCCATTCCCTACCCTTCCCCAGCACCGAGGTCAGACCGACAGACATGTAGTTCCCTGGATACTCCTTCCGGCCCTTCTTGTAGATGGGCATCAAGAGTTATAACTATAGAGATTATTCAGTTCCAGTATGGAACAGGAAAAGAGAAGTTAGGCTATTTAAAATATGATCCAGCATCACTCCCCACTTTAATTGGTGGGAAGCGATACTGGGTGTAATAGAATAATAATTCTATTATTTTATAGAATAAAAATAGTCTATTCACTACACAATAACACTTAACTTTTAATGCATTCAAGTAACAGTTTTCCAGTCTGAATCCATTCAGGTGTAGAAACCAATTGTTAAATGATAACTGTCTGAATTAGAATAGCTGAGCTAAAGCTAGGGAAAAAGTTGTGGTTTGGTTCCCTGGTTTTCCAGCGCTCTCAACTTAAAAAAGAAAGATTTGAAAGCTGTAGTCAAAAGCAACAATGAAAATTCCTGCAGATGAATGAACTGTGACTACCGACATAGATGATATATTTCACTTTATCCAGATTAGGAACGCTTGTTTAAATCATATTTCTACTACATACTAAATTTCCATGTAAAGCAATGCAGTAATGATATTTGCATCAGAAGATTTTTTTAAAAAGCAAGTTTTCCTCCGTAATCTGATTGCAATTGATATGCACACACTTTTTTAAAAATGGAAAAACTGCTTAAGAGGCTAGCTAGCTTCTAGAATCTAGCACAACTGTATTTCTTAAAGCTTTCTCCTGTCGATGAAAAGATGACTTGTGGGGACAGCAAGAGAACACATTCTCCCCCCCCCCAATTTCCACAATGAGGATGTCTTAAGAAACCACACACTCCCAAAGAAAGCAAAACAGATGAGAATACGAGAGGAAGAGGGGAATTGGGCAGGGGTGAAATTAAGTACAGTGTTCTTACAGCTCTATTTCCTCCTTTAAATTGAAGGTAGAGGCCAGAGAAGATCTCAACAAGTTACCCACCCCAACGTTCTGGATTAAAACAGTGTTCTATCAGACTAATATCAAGAAAAGGGGAGAAAGAATAGTTTTAATAGCTGAGGAACAAACTGCTTCCAGGGCATCTCCCGCACCCCAAGACCTATAGAGACCATATTGCCTCTCAGCAGTTACTCCAGGCTGTCACCTGCCCACCAGAAAGCAAGCCCTCTGCAGCATCAGCATTTCTGTATGACCTTTTTTGAGCATCTTAACAAGTCGGGACATTCACGGTAGAGAGCTTAGGAGGTCCCATCAAAAATGTTCTTTGGGAGACTCTTTCCTGGACGCGTGAGAGATTTAACACATTTTCTGTGAAAAATCCCCTGAGACCAGTAGGCCCCCGAGCAACCAGAAACTGACCATCTCCCCTTCCCTCAAGGAAGCACGGCCATTTCACTCAGAGCCCTCCAACGCCTACCACGACCCGCAAGAAAACAAAACCGCCCGGCACAAGCCGCCTCCCTGCGGCGCGGTACCTCACAGGAGCCCGCGGCGGCCCTCCCCGG
>JAHREE010000563.1:3413699-3455893 GCA_033628505.1 Tringa tobata
CCTCTGCCCCCCGCAACCCCGAACGGACTCCGCGGCCCCGCTCTCCCTCAGCGCCGGGCGGGGCGGGGCCGGCCTTCGCGCGGCGGCGCTGGCCTCAGCCGCGTGCCGGGGGGCGACGGCCGTTTAACGGTCGCGCCGCCAAAGGGCAGAGGGTTGTGGCGGTCGGGGCGTCCCTCAGCGGGGCTGCTTCTCCTCCCGCTGCCTTTTAGTGAAGGGGTGTAGGTTTCACCCTTCAGGCCGCCCTACGAGGCGCGGGCGGGTTTTTGCCGGCCCCGCCGAAGCGGGAGGGGAAGGCGAAGCGAGGCCCTACCGCCATCTCCCTCTTTTATGTCGGGACTGAGGGAGGCTGGAAATAAAGGTGGGGTCCTTTGTAAAGTAAGCTTTAGCTGATTTCTTTTTCCACTTGCCCTCGAAGTTTGCCATTTCTATTTCCTGAGTGCTTTGTGGTTATAGGGTGGGTTTTTGTTTTGTTTTGTTTTGTTTTGTTTTTTTTTTTGTTTTTTTGGTTTTTTTTTGCAAAGTGGGGCGGTTTTGTGTGTGTTTTTTAATTTTATTTTTTTTTAAATAAAGTGTATGTTACCTTATAGCAGCTACTGCACCACCGGCATGGAAACGGCAGGAAACCCGGGGTCTGTGTGAGGGAGCGCCAGTATGGCTTGTGCTCTGACTCTGAGGCACCCTGAGGGGGATTTCTGATCCCGATCTCTGAGGCACCCTGAGGGGGATTTCTGATCTCGATTTCTGCCTACAGTGTCTGTAAAAAGTGCAATTTAGGACATGGCTTGCACCTGGGTGATTTATTGGCTGAACAGAAAGCGCTTTTCCACATATTATTCCTCCCTAATGTCATTGCTTAATGAGATTTCCCTGCTCTCTCAAAAATTAAGTCCTATTTATCCGTAGAGCTACTCCTTCATCCCGCAAAACGTCGTCCTGTTTCATCAACGCCTTGCAGTGGAAATAGGGAGAAATTACATGACTTTTGAACACAGGTGTGAGATCTCCACAGCTAGACTCATCCAGGAAGAAAAGGAAAATCCACAGGCCTGGGAAAGGTGCCAAGTGTGGTTTGTGAACCAGAAAACAGCCCTTGCCCAGTGGCACCAACCAGTTACACAGGTACGACTGACCAGAGAATAGTCACTGGCTTTTCGTGTATGTAAGTGATGGCATCCTGCATGTTTTGGAAATAGAAATGTATTTTTTCTTGCAACATGCAAGCAAAAATAACAATGGATACGCCCTGCTAATTCCCAGAGGGGCAGACTAAAATTCCCTGATGCCAATTCCAGGTAGTCAACTACTATAGTACACAAAGTTAACAAAAAATCCTTTAACTTTTTTGGGTTGGTTTGGTTGGTTTTTTGTTTGGTTTTTTGTTGTTTATTTGCTTGTTTGTTATTTTAATGTTTCATAGCACCTGTGAACTCTGACTCCAGAGGTTGGGTGGGTAACATCAAGTGTGTAACTCATTTATGTAAACAGCAAGTGCTTAAATAATAGGCATTTAATTATTAATATCCAATGTTAAGATGTACAGTCCTGGTTTGTTTCACCTAAAGACATTTTTGTTCCACCAAGCGTTGCCGTTCTTTGCTGCAGTCTCTGAATGTTATTTCTCATAAGTCAGGTATGCAGAGTTGAATACTGTCCCTGAAGTAGAGGCTAATATATAGATGTCATGCTCCTCTAGTCTTTGGTAACATACCATCATCCAGTTAGTTTCCTGCACTGATGGTGCCTGGTGCGCCATCGCATTTCTTTTTGCAGATGCTGATGCAGTATCTCTGCATACCTGCTAACCCACTTGCTGCCATTTAAAGTCTGGTTTGAAGTAATTTCTCCCAAATGAATTAGTTTATGCTCAGACGTACCGTGTTTGTTCTGACCCTTCATCTCTTCTCGCAAGATTATCATGTAAAACAGTTACTCCCCTCCTCATGTCAACCACTTCCCTTAGCTAAATCAGCACTAATTATCAATTATTAATATGTAAGTGCATATAAATATTAAATGCCCGCTGTTATTTCAGGGCAGTTACTGACAGGAAAGTCAATGGGGCACCCGAGATAAAGGTATGTTTTTCCATGGGGCTGTTGTGGTTTTTGAAAGACCCGTGCCAGGTGCTGCAAACCAGATTTACACAAGATCAAACTGCCCTTTCTGTGGTTGGCATATCAAAATGGTATCGCATACAGTTACGTAGAATTACATATCCTCCCAGTATTTTTGCACCTTCAAATATGCTAAGGATGAATTAAACAGTGAAAAAACCTCACTTGTATATTTCATAGGGGCTGTAGATGGGGAAGCTGCTTTTAATATATCAGGGAAGAAAAAGGGGCAGGAGCAGAAATAGGAAAGAAATGGAGCGTGCCAGATATTTTGTAAGCTTGTAGCTCCTGGACCTGCTGGGAAGATGGGAATATTAGGGCTGGTAATGGCTGGTTTTTGAGGCACTGACTGTCCCAGCAGGAATAGTTATCGCCTCACACGCTGCCCCCCATGAGTTGGCACTACCAGCGGCGGCAGTCTGGCTTAGGCAGAGGGAGCACTGGACCGCAGCCATTTCACAGATCCCAGCAACCTGCTGCCTTAAGCAACTTTGCTTGTGCCTAGAGGGGATCCTGCTTCCGATTGTGGGAAATGAAAACATACGCTAACATTTTTTCTACCTTATCAGTTCTCTGCCAGTTTGCCTGGTGCTGCTAATCAGCCTCCTGGAAATTCCAACTTCATTTGGTATTGTTTATGTTCTTACATTACATGATGATAGTCTAGTGTTCTCTCAAATATGTAATATATACAATAATTAATTTAAAGAGCTGATGACAGGTCTAGCCAAGAGAGATTTATTATATATAGCAAAATATAAATAGTACAGACTTTATTGCTTTGTGAACAAAATGCATATATGTAGAAAAAACCCACCCCCAAACCAACTGGCTTTTTCTAAATGGGAACTAATTAGATTATTTCCTCTTTTTTTTTTTTTTTTTTTTTACCATATTGCTTGTGCTCCTGAAGGCTGTAGGCAGCAGAAAGCCACACAGTCACACTTACTCCCTTTACTAGATATGGTTCAGGAAGCATAAAACATTTATGAAAAGAAAATATCAATATTGCACATGTAAAAATGAGCAATTGCACGTCTAAATGAGCGTGTAATTGTAATTGCACATGATTCTAGTTTTGTAATGGATGGCACTTAATAGCAAAGTAATGGCTTTGTGCTGAAATGAAAGGACTCTTGGGTCAGCCTGGGGGCAGACTTGTAGTTGCAAGTTTAAAAAGCCATTTTCAGTGTAATTTGTCATTCAGTTGTGCAGCCAAATGTAATCAGCCTATTTGCATATGTAATTGTAATTTATTTAGCTGCACTTTTTGGGGAGCCTTTTTTTTTTCCTGAAGCCACTTTTGAAGTCTTTTCATCACAAAGCAAAATGCATTATTTCCAGTGTTGTATGCTTTATTAGTCAGTCAATAGAACAAACACTGAGAGACAAGAATGTACATGTAAATGTTTATGTCTGCACCCAGGATATTTCACTTGTATGTTTGAGAAATGGCTACTTCAGCTAAACTAGTTACTAGTCCTGTGGCACCAGTGCCAGGAAAGTATGCAAAAGCTTTTCTACCCCCTGCCTGTTCCTGAAGTTGAACTATTTACTGTATTAATCCTGGTTTTTCAACAGATTTGAGAATTCAGAAAATTAATCATGAGTGTTAATCTTCTTTTTGACTAGAGAAACTGTTGAATTAAAAGTGGGAAGCCATTGCTGTATTTAGTGCTTCCCAAGTGTAACTGGCGTGTTTCTGTTAGGAGAGGGATTTTGTATTTTTGCTTAAAATTAATTTTCTGGGATCATTAATTGTAGCAGATCCTCATAATTTTTCTTTAAAATTTCTGGCTTCTGTGAACATGGAGAAAAATCTTGACAAGGATCAAAGGCACCATACGAGTACCAAAACATCGCCAAATGGCAAATAAAATGAATCTCATCAATAGATATATAAAAGATATATAAAAATTAAGCATTCATTATTTTGGGGGAGGACTGGCTTGCTGGTCTCTCATCACTGAAAGATGGCAGTACTGAATTCAAAGGTTAATTACCGCACCTAAACCGAGCAGTGCATTCAGGATGTATGAACTGAATATTCTCAATAACTGCAAACACTGAACAACAAAATTTCAACTAACCTTAATTTGTAGACTCTGAAAAACCACCTGCACGTCCTTCTTCTCGAAGGGGATTTCAGAAGCTACTGCCAGGAGGATTGAAAGGCAGAAATTCCCATGGAACCTGTAGGCTCTGTTATGTCACTGGGGTTTTATCCTGGTAGCAGGATCTGCTCTTGCTTCCTGGACCTGCTTCTCAGAGCTGCCCTTTTGGGTTTTGGTAGGCTAAGCTGTGCCTCTGTTGAAGGAACTTCCATGTGGAGGGTGCATCTCAGATGCAGAGCTTTATTTTGCTGTGACTGTATTGGATAGTGGAAGAAGATGCCATGGGGGAGTTGGTCCCTACGGAAGGAAAACTGCTAGATGGCAGCTAACGGCTTGATGAACTAACTTTGTATATGAAGGAGGATGTCAGTATCAAGATCTCTGCTGTTTGCTTATTTTTTTGTATTAACAAAAGCATAAGAAAAAGTAAGAAAGAGTTGTGGGCCTACGTGAATGAATCAGTAAACATTCATCCACATCTGTCATTATCCAGGACAACAAAGTTTATAAACTATGTATACATACACGTAGTGATAGACAGATTTAAATACATATATATATTTCTCTTGTGTGTTTTTATATATGTACAGGAAAAGAGACACATTTAATAGTTGATAATAATATCTTGGAAGAGTTCGGTTTGCTTTGGGAGAACAGAATTTTGAAATCACAGCTTCATGAATTTAGTGCAGGTTTTGCATTTTTTTCTGAGTTTGGGCCAGAATATCACCTGCAATTTGTATAGATTCCTTTACTCTGAATTCTTACATCTGATATATCTATCACAGCTGAGTTAAAAGTCCTAAAAATCCTATATTCTGGAGTTAGTCTCTGAACCTGAAAAGAAGCTTTCAAGAGAAGTCGGTCCGTGCTCCAATAGAATACAGAATTTTGCTTTCCAGTATTTCAGTCATGGGGATTGGATTTGGTTCTTGTGCTGAGGTGGTTGTCATTGTTCTTAATACCAGGAGTATATGTAGTGTCTTATGACTAAGATTCAGCAAATGCCACTGAAACCTGTACTGCTAAATAAGGATACGGTAAAATGAGGATAGAAAAGTCAGGACCAAGAGCATAATGGGAAAAAAAAGACCAAAGTTTGGAATGTGACATAAGGAAACACATATTAGCTCTGCAAAAGAGCAGTGATTATAAAAATTACACACATTAAAACTATGCATTCATGCTTCTCTGGATTGAGATAATCTGTTTATGTCATAGCTGTGGGAAAAAATGATTATCAAAATTGTTGACAATTTTCCTTAACATACCAAATGGGAAATATGATTGCAAGATAATAAAACTGTTATGTGTTCAGATGTGTATACGTACATATGAGGGTAAGAATGAACTAATTGAAAATTAATGATCCTTTGCAAATTAATCCATTGACATTGTTTGACATTTGCTTTGTCACTTTGAAATATATTATTGTAAAATTATTCAATGCAAATTACACATGTTAGAATGGAATCATTCTGACTTTGTTCAGCTTTTTCTAAATGCAAGGTATGGCTGATTATAAGGAATCAGAATAAAGTTTCTTACTTACATTGCCATTTAAACTTTAATTTACCTAGAGAGATACTAATAATTCTATAGCTTTTAAGTTTGTATCTGTCTTAGTTCACTGTTCTAGGTGGTAGTGTATATCTAATAGCTTGTAATGATGAAGTTCCAAGACAGCAGTCACTGTAACTTCAGTGCTTATTGATCTTTCTGTATTGTGTCCTGAGTTGTCTCCATTTCTGTGGTCTTCTCTGTGAAGATATCATATCGTATTGTATGATATCATATCATATATCAGGGTTTTAAAAGCTTTTTGCAGCAAATGTGCTTTCCAGCCCTTTCTTTGCACCTGTCTGTATACTGCAGGAACGCTGCTGCTTCATGTGATGTCCAGCAGACATTCTCATGGTGGAGAGGGAGAGGGAGAACTAGTGCAGCTTCTTGGCAGATCACACTTCCCGTTCCCCCTCGAAGTGGGACAAGCAAGAGGCAGGGAACGAGCCTTAGTCTTGTCCTGAAACGGAGCCTGGAGCATACACCTACCCACAGGATAGGCGTCAGCTGGCTGCTATGTGTGCTGCTGCAGGCAGTGGAAACCTAAGAACATCATTCTTACATTACACAGGGCAACGAAACTGGTGAAGGGGCTGGAAAACAAATCATATGAAGAGCGGCTGAAGGAGCTGGGACTGTTTAGTATGAGGAAGAGGAGGCTGAGGGGAGACCTCATCACTCTCTACAACTACTTGAAAGGACACTGTAGAGAGGTTGGTGCTGGTCTCTTCTCACAGGTAATTGATGACAGAACGAGAGGGAATGGCTTCAAGCTCCAACAGGGTAGGTTTAGACTGAACATTAGGAAAGAATTCTTCACAGAAAGAGTGGTCAGGCATTGGAATAGGCTGCCCAGGGAGGTGGTTGAGTCACCATCCCTGGATGTGTTTAAGAGACGATTAGATGTGGTGCTGAGGGATACGGTGTAGGGGAGGACTTTGTAGAGTAGGGTAGATGGTTGGACTCGATGATCCTAAGGGTCTCTTCCAACCTAGACGATTCTATGATTCCACTGTGTGGAACTGTGATTTCTTGCCATGCAAATTAGCATGGGAGAACCAAGATACTTCACTGCAGTGATCTGAGAAGTAGCAGTTGAGAGGAACAGAGAAGTCTAGCACTGGAGGTTTAGTCTATGCACTTAGCGGCTGCCTTTTCTCTGCCAGAAGTAACAGTTTGATGGAGTTAGTGAAGCGACTCCTGCCTGAGCAGGGACTCAGTGCTATAGAAAACGAGTGCCAGCAGGAGGACTGCTCTGGCAAGTGAAGACTTGCACAGGGGTGCACCAAGGGAGAGTTAATGCGTTGTGAGGCTTGGCTTGCCATTGCCTGCTGGAGATCACCCTGCTAACAGAAGCCAGAAACTGTACAGTTTATGCTCCAGCACACTTCTGGTTTACTTACTGTCAGTTATCTCAGCTTGCCACTTCATTCTAGCAGTGGACCCATCACGTTTCAGCTGTTCACGTCACTTAGGACAGCAGGTTCTTCTGGCCAAGAGGGTTGTTTTTCTCACCCAGATGCTCTGGATCTTACCCTGTAATTTACCGTGTGCCTCTTAAACACTGGCAAAGGCAGGGAAAAAGAAAAGGGCACCAAACAGCAAATGAGAAAAAAGAGCAGGCCAGGAACAAAAGAATTGTTGCCAACATTAACCAAACATAAAATTAATTGAATAAAACACACAAAACCAAAAATAGTGCTTAGAAACCCTGTTGTGGAACTGAAGTCATACAGTTGCCAGAGGAACCAAAACTAATTTGATTTTTCTAATATGCAGAAGTCTCTTGTTTAGGATATGAATTGGGAAAAGAGACTCACTGCCTGCAAAATGAACAGTTGAAGTCTTTGACATTGAGAGTAAGCACAGAATGTGGCTCCCTAACTGGCAAAAACTAAAGGATTTTTGATTCATCTTACTAAAAAAAAAGGAAACATAAAAAAAAAATCATATCAAGTTCTTATTCCTAAGTAGAAAATACTGTTTGTTAATCAGTCTCTTCTCTGAGCATACGCTTACAGAGGCATTTGGTCTCACAAGGTAGTTAACAGATATTCCTTTGTTTTCATTTATAAACCTTATTTTCTAGGGCTTTAAATGTATTAGAGTCATAATATGCCTTGGCCTTGGTTTGGAAAAATTTATACCAGTATGTCGTATCTCCCTATTTTATATTATTCTACCACAGCTTGTATTACAAGTTTAAAAATAAATGCTTTGGGATAAATATTTTTACGAAGAGTTTTAATCTAGACTTAATGTTTATCATAGAAGTGTAGTGAAAGGAATTTGCAAAAAGAAAGTCTCCGTTCGTGTAAGAGGTAGCACAAAAAAGAGACATTTTTATAAAGGTTTTAAATATAAAAAAGATTTTTAGGCAAGTATTTTGCTTTCCATGCTGTCTTTTAACTGCTGCAGCCAATTAAAACCTGAACTTTTCTGGAATAGTATAATAACATATTAATTGCTGTTTTATTAACAAATACAACCTGTTTTCATATTTATTTATTTTTTAATCCAAAGTTTTTAATTAGGCACCAAAGCATTTTGGAAGATGAGAATTTGAAGGGAGTCTTCCCAGCTATTCTTCAAGCTCTCTTCTGAGGATATGAGGTTCAATGAGAAATCACCACCCGAGGTCCTGGGACCCTCTCCCTCCAGCCAGGGGTACGTACACGTACTTTGAAAGTTAAACACATCTGTCTGTGCCCTGTTCTGAACATTAAGCTGCCCTGGGTCAGGAATTTCTTGTTCGGTTTGATCTCGCTCCTGGAAAGCAACTTCCAAGGACTCCAGTGGTATCAGTCAGTCTCTTATCAGCAATACCATTTCTTGCAATATAAATAAATCCTAACTTTTGATGTCTTGAATTCAAGCAAAGTTAGCAATACGGCCATCGTTGAAACTGTATTACAGGTAGTGGTACTAAACAGAAAATGTTATATCGTTCTAGTCAAAGAGTTAGAAATAGTTATATTCATTACAGCGTGTATTCTTCATCAATTTAGAAAAGATTATAGATTTGGAAGAACGACAGAGATTCCATAAATAATGAAATAGGAAACTTAGGGTTCAGTCAGCTCACATAAATATTAAATCAGCTCACACCAAGGCTTTCCTTCAAGCCAAGATTAGGATCTGCTTTTACTTGAAAATTCCATTCAAGCTTTCTAGCTCAGCCAGCCTGTGCTTACAAGTGTGAAACTAAAAGCAGATAATCCTAGTAGGGAAGTAAATTAAATTTCACAAACATAAACATTTAAATTTTAAATTTTACCCTTCTCTTCTTCCTCTGCTTACTTTCAGAAATCAAATCAGTATTAGCAACAGTCCAATACACTTAATGCTGTATTAAAAATACAGGAGCTGGTTTGGGCATCACGAGATTATAAATTGTGCTGTGGTAATGCTGTCTTTCCTGACAATGCCAGAAATTCTTATTCCTATCGCTGTGCTAATGGCCGGCTACTGTTACAGCCGGGCTACTTGTCTGGTGTAGAGAAGGGCAGTCTCCCACCAGCCACAGCACCACGCGGTCTGTGCGTGACAGGCACACTGCTTGTCCCACCTGCATTGAAGCGTGACATGGAGTTCTCCACCCTCTTGACCTGATCTGTCTTCTGAACGCTAAAAGCAGAGGAAAATTCAGTTGTTTGTTTGACAAAGCCTGAACGAGAGGAGGCAATAATATTCTTTCTGTAACTCATCAGGTAGGAAACTATGGAAAGCTTTCAGTTAACTGTCTCTCAAAATGAGATATATCCCAAGCTTTTCTAAAGAAAAAAAGATTTAATTTTTTTCCAAGCCATTAGCGCTAAATTTTGGTTTTAAACTAAATTGAAACAGAAGGGCTGCTGAGTGTTTCTGTTCTGGTTTAATGACATCAGTTTAAAATCACTATATTACAGGTTATGTTTTCTGCTTTTTACTTTTAAACAAAGATGAAGGAAAAAGGTTTATTCTCACTCAAACTTTGGTAATCTGGAAAAAGCATTCTTGTTAAGCTTCCTGCCATAGGCAAAATACCAGAAGTACATCATTTCTGCCTTTGCAAAGTAAATTACAGTATGTTTGTACATCTGAAGTTTTATTATCAGTAATACCTGCTACGTTATGTTTTCCAAATTTGGAAAGCAAAACCCATCTGTAAGGTTGTGTCTTCTTTTCCCTGTTAACATTCACAAAAGGTGTTGATTTGCTGCCAGCCCAGCAGTCAGTGAAGGCTATTGCCTATCACCCCTGATACCGGTGACAGGGCATTTTAAACAAAACTGGAAGTATTTTGAATAGAAATGCAGATTCTAACGATTTTTCAGGAAACCTACAGCATCTGTTCTGCTCAGCAATACGTAAATGAGAGCGCTCTAGTGTTTTTCTGATCAGAATGAAATCCATGAATTTGGGGACGGTTCTGTGCTAGCACCGTACGAGACAGCAGGTGCACAGTGATGTTTGCAGTGATAAGCATTTCACCTCTCTCAGAGCCAGTGAAGAGGCCGACTGCACACAAACTTAGACATCAATACGTAATGATGTTGAGAAACTTTTTTTTGTTTTTTGCAGCCAGATTTCTGAGCAAAATCTAAGCTGGTTGTAGCAGCCTCCGATTATTTTGTTTGTTTTGTACTGTGCATGCATTTTTAACAATTTGGCTTAGCTCCATTAGCTTCCTAGTGTCCTGTTCAGCCAATCTAAATATAACATCAAATACGACAGCTTTGTAAGTGACATTTACTCATTTATAATTTAAAAAACGTAAAACAAGATTGCCTTTGTAGTTCTTGTTTCTTAGTTGTTTTTGCTGTTGGGGGGGTGGATTTAACTCTACAGTTTACATTGCCTCCTCCTTTTCCTGGGGCATGCAGGATGTTCCAGGGTATTTGTGCCAGGGACTCCAAGGTCCCTCGGTCACACGAGACAGCACCAATGGAGGCAACTGGAGGGGATCACAAGTGTGCTCTTCATCTCAGAGGGGAATATCTTGCTTTTACAGGTCTTCCAGATTACCTGATACAGGATAGACTGATGCAGACAGTAGCAGCGTTAAAAAGCCCAGAAGACAAGCTCGTAGCCCAGATTCCTTCCATTCTCATCCTTTTGCTGTGAAGTCAGGTGGATAATGATCAGCAGTACTAAAGGCGTCTTCTCAGGGATGTGCTGCAATCCTTTGTGGACTAGGTAGGATGCCAAAAGGCATACCATGAAAAAAAAAAAAAAAAGCAGCAGTCTGTATATAAAGGTTGGTTTAAATAGAATTTAATGTTGTTAAGAAATTATTAGGTGTTTCTTTGTTTCTTCCTCATTTTCCATGGTGTGATTTCCTCTGTTCCTTGGTCTGACTCTCACAGATTGTGTTCTCTGCCTTTGTTTTGTATCACTGCCCCCCTCTAGGCTTCTTCATCCTGAAACTCCTGGTTACTTCTTTTTTTTAATTTCCTTCATGTTGCCCAGTTGCCAATGAAGTGGTCCGCAGCGCTGGAGGAGAGAGTCCTTCTCTTCTTGCAGGTTTGGTAGAAGGAGGAGTTACGGACAAACCATGTATATTTCCTGCACCTCCAGAATCAAGGTACCAAATTGACCAGTTCAGAGGAAACTCACATCCACTATAAAACAGATGTTCTGAGATTTTTAGCTACTTCTAACAAACATCTGTTGTGCACACACAGGTGAAATCTCTCTAAGTCTCGTAACTCAGCCACATTTCAGCTCAGTTTTGCAGGAGAGTTGAAAATATGCCTGAAATAATGCCAGCTGAGCCTGCCAAACTGCTCCAAAGCACAGGGCAGGGATAACTGGAATTTTCTGGCTATGTGAGTTTATTTAAGCATAAACAAATAAACATTTTTTCCCCCTGCTCTTATTCCTGGACAAACAGTATTATTTAAACTGAAACTGCACAGAAAATACACCAGAGACACCTGAGATGGTTAACATTTGACATCATAAGCATCAAAACAGAAATAAGAGACAAAATTCAGAGAATGGAAATGTTGGGCAAGTTAAATATTTTTTAAAGCACACTTTCTAGTTCATTTAGCTTTCCATCAAAATAACAATAGTGTGCATTTACATTAAGAGGAACGTAAAGTACTGTTTTCTTATTCCTAAATAAGAAAGGTACGCAAACTATAAACAGCACTGTAAGCTCTTTCAGCCCTCTTCAGCACTGATTAGGGCTAGCTGAGTAATTTTTGATGAAAAAACCCAGTAATCAGAGAATGCCAGTTTATAAAATTCAGATTTGAGAAGCATATTACTTTCACAGAAAGATCAATTTTTTTCAATTTTTTAACAAACCGAAAGTATGACAAGAAGTTCTGTACATGGGTAAGTGACTTCATTAAGTAACAACGAAAGTTTAAAGGTGTTCCTTTGGAAATACTAGAAATTCAGTCTGATCTTTGAGAAGGGAAGCCTCCTAGGGTGACTGCATTTTCATGGTGTACAGGACATAGAGCCAGAGAGCTCCTGTGAAAACCTGCGTGCTCTCCCCTGGCTCATCTGCAGAGTTTTGGGGGTTCCTTGCCACGCAGCCTGCTCGGTGTGCAGAGCTTCTCGGGACGTGTGTTACACCTTTCAAATTGATGTTCAGTACAAATCCTGTATGAAAGATTAGTTTCTTCAAAGTGCTTTAGGTTCTGTCTCTCCCAAACGGTTAGAAATTATGTTCAATTCTTGCCTTAAATAGGAAAGAATTCAAAGTATTTCAAAAGTTTAACTTGAGGAACTGGCAGATACTACATGCAGTAGTATCAGTTACAGATATAAAATGAAAAACATCCAAAGAACAATATGATAATCACATCACAAAAATAGAGAGGACCCAAAATACTCCAATAACACTACATAAGCAAAATTTCAGAGGCAAAAAATATAAAAATCAAATTCTCTACCTACTTCTTATTTAGGCAACTATGCTAATTTTTTAACAAATTGAAAGTACAAGAAGAAAGATGTATCATACACAGGTAGGAGATTTAATTAAGTAACAGTGAAAGTTTAAAGATCGTCTATCTGGAAATACTAGAAATTCAGTCCGATCTTTCTGTGAAGGTAATATGCTGTAACCCATAAGCCTGCTAGCAACTTCTTTCTCACACAGTTTAACTCAAATCAGTCTTGAAATTTCATCAGCTGCATCATTTTTCTTAGGAAATACTGCAAGAAAAATAAGCAGCATGCCCCCAGAGGTGTTTTTCTAACCTCAGTCTCTTTGTCCCTCCCCCAATTTTATTTTTTTTTTAAACACTAAGCAACATGCCTAAATTTAAGCGAGCTGGAACTATAACCATGCCACTACAAATTGACACAAAGCTATGCAAAAGAGCTAGTATTAAATTCACTTTGAAATAAATTGATGTTTTTCCATTACAAGATACACTGTTACTGGATAAAATCATAATACATAACTCTCCTCATGACCCCCATTCCTCTCATCTGGTTTTATCTTTTAGCCATTATTTATAATAAGTGTTCACAAACCCATTTGATAATCATTTTACTAAGTCATTGTTGTGACATACAACCTGTCACCTGGATCAGCAGTTTCCAATCCATACTCTGTCAGAGCTGTTACTTTTGTTCACAAGATTTAGCTGAACACGCTTCTTGCTGATGATCTGTTAGGAAGGATAAAAGCAGCTGTACAGATCCAGATCCAAAATCTGTTTAGCTCTACGTCCCTATTATTATTTTTTTCCCCCCAAAAGCAGCCAAGAGCGAATCCCTACAGATGAATATAAAAGCAGAGAAAGTGATACAGGGATACCTCCCTTGTAGACTTCTCCAGATTCCAGTGAAGTGTAATGTGATGAGTTGCTAGAGAATCAGGCTAACAAGTAGCTTTATTGTTCTAAAATAAAAGCTCTTTTTGTGGTTAAAGCTGTAGGAAACCGAGCCTAGATACTCTTCTCTTGTTGGCTCAAATAACCATAGCAAAATCTTGCAAATAACTTAAATCGGATTAAGTTTCTCTCTCCCCTCTCCTTCACGACCTCCAGCCTTTTGTTCCTCCACGCGATCTGCTGCACTTAGACTGTACCAATAATAAAAAAAAAAAAATCACTGAAAGAAATCTGAATTAAGAAGGGACTTTTAAAATTATTTTCAAGCAGGCTCCCCCCACCCCTGCAGTGATGGGTGTATAGTGCAGTCCCTGACACTCCTCTGGGAGTAATATTTGTCTTTTTTTTTTTTTTTCTCTTTTCCCCACAGAATCTTCATGGTTGGAAGGGACCTTTGAGATCATTGAGTCCAACCACAATTAAAAAAAAAAAAAAAACCAAACCAAAACCACCCACAGACACAAACCAACAATCTCAGGCACTAGAGCATGTCCTGAAGTGCTATGTCTACACATTTCTTAACGTGGATGGTGACTCCACCTCCCTAGGCAGGCTGTTCCAGTCATTCTTCCTAATATCTAATCTAAACCTCCCCTGCCCCAACTTCAGACCATTTCCTCTGCTCCTGGCATTATTCCCTTGGGAGAAGAGGCCAATCCCCACCTCTCTACACCCTCCTGTCAGGGAGTTGTAGAGGGCAATGAGGTCTCCCCTCAGCCTTCTCTTCTCCCAACTAAACATGCCCAGTTCCCTCAGCCTCTCCTCGTGTGACTTGTCGAGCTCTGCTGTCAAGCCATGGGACAGGGATGGACACAGCTGGAAGGCTGAGCAATGGGGACAAATTAGTCCAATATGGCTGAGACAAATGGGGTTTGTAACTCCCCTGTAAAGAAAATAATCTTTGGTATGAGGGGGGACTGAATATAATGAGAGATTAGAATTTTCTATTGCAAATAGTTAAGCAATACTTATTCCTCCAACACTGATCTATTTCTCCACAACAAATTTTTTTCAAAGCTTTTGTAAACAAGAATCACACATAAGAAATTAAGTAAGAAAGAAAGCAGGATGAGTTAAGTTAATCCAGTCATTCAGCTTGCTCTCAGTGCTATCAGCTAGGTGTGAAATGGATGAAGTAAACAGTTCACTTACTAAAGTATTAAATCTTTTCAAAGAGCTGACATGCATTTCCACATCCTCCTCATTTGATAACCACTATCTTTGAATAATTTTACTGATATGTTTCTCAAGCTTGCTTGGAAGAACATTTCACGGGTATTTTTAGAGGGCATTTTGCATTCAGTGCATAATTTTTGCCATCAGAAAAGGCAGTTAGATTGATCTAACATGACAAATCATCTTTGCTGTTACTCACCTATTTATTATTCAAGTCCTTATCATTAATTACAGGCATTTTCTAACGTTTGGTATTAAGCTGCTGCTCTGGCCTTCCCTCTGTTTGTAAAGACATACACTGAAAGACCAGGAAAAAGCAAATATTGCTCATCATCCAGCTCAGCAATAACCACTAATGACTCCACGGTTGCTTCAGCATCTTCTCTAAGCGCTTCATGGTGAATTTCTTATCAGGCTGGTTTGAAACCTCTAGCTTCTTTCGACATGATACTCGTGACAAAGATGATCTGATAATCTGATTTCAGAAACACTACCCTCTGGTCTTTATTTTTAAAAGACAACATATCAACATGTACGACAGGTACAAAAAAAAACCCAAAAACCCAGTAAAACACTCACTCTTCAGTGGGTTTGTAATTGAAAAATAAAACACAGCTTAAGGTCTGAAGTGTTTCCTAGTCAACACCACTCGGTTTGTATAGAAAGTCTTTGGTGGGAAGGAGCAGAAGGACAGTAGGGGAAGAGGAAGACAAGATCCGAAAAGTGCAGAAGCCCTTCACTGTGAATGCAAATAGCTCCTTCCCCCATCTAACACAGAAATAGTACATCGAGGAGACTATTAAAAGTCAGCAAAAGAAATGAATGATTATAAAAGCTGAAAGTTTTTCTAGTGATCAGTATGCACAGGGCAGGACTATGTTATTTTATTTTTTTTTTAGCTTAAAATTTAGAGAAGTTTAATGGACCGAGATGTAGTCCAGCACGGACCATCATGACTGGCTGCAAACAAGCCTGCTCCACAAGTAGTCAGATCTATTCCAGTCCTTTACTGAGGCCCCTCAGATTCTACCCTTAATTTTCTTACCTGGTTAAAATACCATGATTCTTATGTCCCCAGAAGAGGTTGAAGTGTCAGAACACGATACATTTTATATTTTATAGAAATAACTGCAATGGTTCGCTTTGCAAAAGGCAGCAGTAGCAAATACCGTGCTATTATCTGGATTCAGACAAAAATAAATTACTTTGTCCACGTATCTTCCCTTCTGATCAAAAAGGTTGAGAAGAAAAAGGAGAAACACAAAGACAGGAAATAAAGTACAGCTTAACACAGGGGAAAAAAAAAAAAGTTAAAATTCCTTTGATTCATTAATATATTGTACCCAGGCTTCCTAACCCCCACCCTCACTGAAGTTACAAAAGCAGTGGATGATTTCCTGCACAGCCCCAGCTGCCTTTATTTCAGGATGCAGAGGGCAGGCAGCATTTTGAAAAGTAAGACAACTGGAAAGAGTATCCAGCAGTTCAAGATGCAAACGAGCGCAGCAAATCCCTACAGTGAAGGGATGTAAATAGCATCAGGAAAAGAGGAGAGTATATTACCATATTCCCTCAGTAAGCCATTGACTAAAGAACACGTAATCCAACAGCGGTCTCATCCCTTATTTACTCCCACATTCTTCCCAAAAAGTCAAGAAAACACCAACTTGTTCTTGCTCTCTCATATTCCTGAGGCTGCCGTTTGGCAAAAATGCAGAGCTAACCTCTGCTGCGCAATGTCTAGGAAACTAGGAAATTCTTCTGCTTGGGTATTTTTATATAAATAACAAAATATATTAATTTTTGAATAATAATCTTTATTTCTTTATTAGTTTATTTGTAAAAGGTACATTGTAATCCTGAGCTACTGCTTTTATACATTTAGCATCATACAAAGACAGATCATTTACAGTTTGATCATTTACATTTATTGTGCTCCAAAATCCTCATCTGAATACCATTTTGTCCTAACAGGAACATAGATAATTTAAATTACATGTATCCCTGAAACATCCACATTAATTTACCCATCTGACCCCATTATCTAAATTACTACAGTCGTCTAAATCACTCAGGACATTCCTTCCAAATTTAGCAAAAACTTGTTTAAAACTATAAAGATGGGCAGTGCAAGAACTGGTCCCTCAATCCTTTGTGAATACATCATTAGAAAAAGCTTTCTGTTTCCGTATTCTCTTAGCAAGTCAGTGCTAAATTGACAAGATGTACTTTGATGGAATGGTCCAAGTAACAGTTTGCTTATTTCCTTATTACAGCAGTTAATGTGAATTTACAGTGTCTCCCTTTGCAGTGACCAGTGCGTAACTCTCCCAAACAGGGAAAATCTGACATGATCAGAGGAAAGTAAGAGGCAACCCATCACCACCTTACTGTCACCTACGCGACACCGAAGTACTGTGAAACAAGTCATATGAAATGCTTCCCTTAGACCCTGTAAAGGAACTTGTACGAATAACCGGAGTTAAGTTCCCTAATCCGAGCATGGCTTTAAGGATTTGCCAGTTTAAAAAAAAAAAACAAAACAAAACCAAAACACCTAAGTCCCAGGATCCTTGAAAAGAAAGCATTTATCCTAACTGAAATCCAATCCTGGATAAATGGAAATTTAATTGGACTACCAAAATAGCATCTCTCTACCTGAAAAAATCTCAAAGCATACAGTGTTTACAAATGTCTCTCTAGCAACAGTGTCAGTCCTCAGAGTACGCTCATAACTTCCATTTCCTGAATAAGGTCACTATGATCTTAGGCAAAAGATACAGTAAGCAGTTCAAGCAAAATGCTTATTGCTTAGGTTTTAAAGCAAGCCACTTTTATATGATTGTAGTTAAAACGTTAAGTACAAATGTGAAGCTACTGTAGAAACACTTATAAACACTCTTGCTTTTGAATTCTTACTGATCATCTAGAAAAATGGCAGACAGATTTTTAACGTAACAAAGGAAATGTAAAACTTAATACTGCCTGTTGAAATAAAATTCAACACCTATAAAGACAGAATTATGAACATGTAAACACAGCTTTAGTATTCAGAGCTAGGGAATCTAGCAGCAAAACAAACTATTTGCATATTATGTAGTGCAATGAACAGTTGTTCTTAGAGACCCTCAGTCTTAAAACTACTTTGAACAGAATGGAATCCTTACAGGAAAGGTTTTAAAAGTGTCCAAGGTGTAATATCCAGAATTACTAGATGTTCATCTGCTATAACATAACAATTTCTCTATGCAAAACTGTGCTCTGGATAACTGACTTTAATGGCTCCCCAGTAGCAGGCTCGAATGAGGCAGATTAAACCTAAGAGATAAGCGATAGCCCAAGAAACATACGTTGCGTGAAATCGCCTGGCAAAATCCTGTGTACCAACCTAAAAAGAGGAAAAAAAAAAAGTGTCAAAACATACAGCACTATCTGCTTTTCAGGGCAGAGCAGATTATATTAAGGATAAGCATTTCAGTACCCTTTTTAGTCTGATAAGGTTAAATCAGGTATTTTATTAGCTTAATTTTACACAATCGTAGGATAATTGAGCTTGGAAGGGATGTCAGGAGGTCTCTAGCACCAACTTCCCGACCAAAGCAGGGTCAACTCTAAGGTCAGACCATGTTGCTCAGGGTTTTAACCCAGCTGGGTCCCAAAAAACTCCAAGGATGGAGGCTACACAAGCCTCTGGGCACACCAAATGGTGAAACGTTTTCATCATTTTCAAACTCATCAAGAATGTTTAAAAAAAAAAAAACCTGTCTTTTAATGTTTTTATTCCTAGCTGTCTCTGTTTTTATTAGGGGAACTGGAAAATTCTTCATAACTCATTTAAGCTCACACATAAAAAAAAAATTCAGGTTATAGGGCAAATTAGAGGTATAATGAGAATCATACATATGAATTTAACTGCAGATATTTCCTCACATGTACTTTTTGGGGACTGATGGGTAGAAAATTGGCCCTAGAAGCAGTACCAGACACTTCAGAGCCAAGCGAGCCAGAGGGAGTGTTCTGACTAACAGAGTAACAACAAAGTGAGCCTTGCCTATACGTGTTTCTGACTTCTGGAATCCCGTTCCCCTCCACTGCAGTGGAACTCAAATTCCTGGCTATACAGCAACACGTATTGCTGGAAAGCTGGCTGTTTTCACTGAATTTCACTGAATTTTTAGAGTTGGAAGGGACCATAGAGATCATCTAGTCCAACTCCCCTGCTGAAGCAGCGTTGCCCAGAGCATGTTACTTGGGACGGCATCCAGGCAGGGCTTGAAGATCTCCAGAGAAGGGGACTCCACACCCTCCCTGGGCAGCCTGTTCCAGGGCTCTGCCACCCTCACCAGAAAGAAGTTCTTCCTCATATTTGAGTGGAACTTTCCATGTTCCAGCTTGTGCCTGTTGCCCCTCGTCCTCTCACTGGCAACCACTGAAAAGAGTCTGGCTCCCTCCTCCTTCAGCCCACCCTTTAGATACTTGTCAGCATTGATAAGGTCTCCCCTCAGCCTTCTCTTCTCCAGGCTAAAGAGTCCCAGCTCTCTCAGCCTTTCCTCATCAGGGAGATGCTCCAATCCCTTAATCATCTTTGTTGCTCTTCACTGGACTCTCTCCAGCAGTTCCCTGTCCCTCTTGAACTGGGGAGCCCAGAACTGGATGCAGGATTCCAGTTGTGGCCTCACCAGTGCAGAGTAGAGGGGAAGAATGACGTCCCTCAACCTACTGGCCACAGTCTTCCCTATGCAGCCCAGGATTCTGTTGGCCTTCCTGGCTACAAGAGCACACTGCTTCTCATTTTCATTTTGTTGTCTACCAGGACCCCCAGATCTTTCTCTTCAGAACTTGTCTCCAGCAGGTCCACGCCTAACCTGTTTTGAGAGTCCTAACAAGAGCAAGATGTTCCAGTATTTCTACAGTAAAGTAAAACCATTTTTCATAAAACTGAAGTTTTTAGAGAGAAGAAGAGTCAAATTTAACATCATCTCAAAGTGCCAGAACATTTGGGTTTTAGGAACATTTCATTTTTCTAGCAAACCTGGATGATTAAGTCCATGGTTTTAATAGAGGTGATAAAAACCACGCAACCTCAAACACTGGGGAAGGGAGAGCTGGTCAGGCCAGGGAGCTCCTTTGTACCCGTACACCCCTGCACGCTCCCTCCCATCACACAGTGCATCACTCACAGTTAATCCGACTCCGATGAAGATGCATATCATCCCAATGGTGATATATGCACAGCAGCGCCTCCGTGGCAGGGCACTTCCAACAGAAGAACTGTTAGAAAATAAATGGCATTTAAAAATGAAAAACCAACCAACCAAACTAGGTAAAAAGTAACTCTTCAGTCTAAATAGGGAGAGGAGAATGGCAATACACACACACCATCTTAAGTTCTTAAAGCTGTAGGCAAAGTCTGCAATTATAGCAAGCAGTAAACAACAAGAGTCCACATTTGTTTCCAAGGGCAGCTGTTGGTGAAGATTATCTAGTATCTAAAACTCTAAGTGCTTACACCAAAGAGAGCGGTGCCACACCTGCAATTCCAGTGTGCCCACCTACATCCACAGCACACCCAGATAAGCATCTGGAATAGCCTCTGGATTGCAAAACCCAAGCCGGCTTTGCAGCTTCCATGTAGGTTGTCAGACATCCTTTAGACTTCTAATACATGGTTTTAAATACATTCACATATACATCTAAGTAACTGGAAATCACTTCTACCACCCCTAAATGTCATTAACAGTAACAACTTGCACTACCTATTTCTTGGAATAATTCACCCAACGCTGTTGAGTGGCTAAACTCTACCCCACATCTTGAAGATAAAAAAACCCAAACCATTTTAGTCACAAACATTTCAACATTTCCAAAGCCTGAAATTCTTTAGACACGTTTAAGTCAGTTTTAGTTACTTCAAAAACATGACAAGTTCTTTGTACTTTCCAATGTTCTTTTAGAGTTCTACCACAAGTTACATGAGCTGCATAAATCACTGTTGACAACCAAGGTAAATAAATCCCCTGAAGTTCTGTGACTCGTCGTCTAGACTATGAACTCCAATACAGACAGATTTGTCTTTACCTGCTGCCTTCAGCTAATTGTTACAGTGCTTCAGTCAAACAGAATATAAAATGCAAATAAAACCTTACATTCTTTACTACAGGTTAGAAAAATTATTTCAGAAGCTCAGCGTTGTTTAGCAAATACATCTTGAGTCACACGTTTGCCGTCACAGCTATACTAATGAGGAAAAGAGAACCATGATTTAATTCCACTGAAACACAGCTAACACGTAGGTCCATTGAAAGGACTAGAGAGGTGCTTTCATAAAACATGTACCATCTAACTTAGAGGTAGTTTTGAAGCTTCCTGAAGCATGTGTTAGGTTGATGGTCAGACTCAAAGGTCCCTTCCAACCTAGACAGTTCTATGCTATCATTAGTTAAATACTTCATCCCATTCTGGGAGATCAACATGCCTTTGGCAATGCTGGGATGTTTGTACTCTGCGTTCAAAGATGCAAGGGAAGCTCATTTTCATCTCGTGATAGTTCAACATACTCAAGATAAACGTGTAACAGAAGAAAGCACTGCTGAACTCCTGGAGTAGTACATCTGTCATATGACTGATCAAATTTCTGGCTCCCGTTAATTAACCACATAGGCCTCATATGCTTAGCATGTGACTAGAATTTTTTTTTAAGCATTCATCTTAGAAAGCCTTCAAATAGATCGGTTTAAGCAGCTTTACTGCAATATTATTTCTTTACAAGGAATTTCTAAAACGCTCCAAGAAAACCCAACCAGAGTGCTCACGCTAACACCCGGAGCTTCATCTTGCAAGGCCAGGGTTGAAGAGAGACCACTCACAAACCATCTGTTATACTGTTTCAGAGGAGGAAAAGTCCCCAAACTGTTCTGCTCGTTAACTTCTCAGGGAAAATTACTTCTTACCAAAAGCCTCACTGCACACATTTGGGCTGGGAGAAACTGCAATTGGGGAAATAAGGGTACGTGGCCACCCTCTCGCCCCCCATCCCCCTCCACACTCCCTAAAAGCCACCCTAAATACTTCGACAGCCCTTCCAGAGGAGGGATATGTTGTCTCACTCCAAGTTACACAAGGGAAAAACCCAAACAAAACAGAGATTTTATAGAAGGGGAGAGGGAGGAGACTTCTCCAGAAGCTGAACTGATGAGCACCGAGCTTGCCAAACTGACCTCAGGTTCCCTCCTTCGTAGGATTTCCTGGCTCTGTACTCAGAAAGTTAATTCTATTACGGAGCTGGATACCTTAAGATAAGCCAGCAGAAATGTCACGTCCAATACATCTAAACCACACATGATATTTACTGTACTGGTTGTTTCACACGGAGACAAAGTTCATTTTGGGAAAGAGACCTTCACTTTCAGAGCTGTAAATCGCGACACTGTAGGTGCTGTGTCTATTTTCCATCCCTGTTTTCCTCGAGCTCTGCCCTTCCCGTCCAGTGAGAAAAGCTGGAGGAGAAACCACCATCTCAAAAAGGAAACGTAAAGAATGTCTTAATTTACCTGCCTTTTTTTTTCCACAGAAAACAAAGATAAAATAAATGTATTAAGTTTCTACGGTCACGTAACAGACCTGGGAATATTTAGCAATCCCAATAAATCATAATTTATTTTTCATCTCCCAACAGTGATATTACCCATGGGATCACTCCAAATAGTGAGGTTTCCTTCTACCCACCCTAAATTACACATAAAAACCACAAACTAACTTTGACTAAAGCAAGCTGAAACCCTATCCTAAAACCCACCAACTGCGGCAACTCTGACGGGCACATCCAGAAATATTAAAACTGGGGTCAAAAGAGTATTTTTTTAAATCACAGAAGCAGCCGTTTCCATTGTGGGACCAATGAGGGTGAAGTCACTACAAAGCTCTCCAGAAGGCAACGGGTCTTCCTTTCCGAGCTGCTGCTGAGGAAGCAAAGGCACCTGCCAGACCTTCGGGCAGCAGCAGTAAATATAAAAAACACCAAAGCCAATTTAGCATCAGGTAACAATTAGAAGAGGGACACAAGCGACAGAGGCTATTAAAGGAGCAGTGCAGGAAAGAACGCAGGGTCTCTTGTGCTCCAAATAATAGGAATTATTGCCAGGATTTCAGACAGAAGGGTTTTTTAAGAGGAAAATCAAAATACCGGTATTTTGAAGGTGACTAGCACTGCTGAAACTAGCCTCCACAGCAGTGACGGGGTTCCAACAGCTCTCTCTTTCCTAAAGGCCCTGCAGACTTTATGGGGCAAAAGTTATAAATTCATTAAAAAAAGTTATAAATTCATTTTGTCAGACCTTAAAAAGAAAAATAAATAGGTTCTGAAGGTAAAAAAAAAAAAAAAAAAAAAAGAGATTTGGCATTCTGAAATAAAAACTTGTATGATTCAATTCTCTTTCTAGTAACTGAATTCATGATCCTGAAGTTTCTAGATGATTTAATATACAGCTTGGGAAAGAGAGCAGCAGAGAAAAAACAGTTCCTGCCTCTTCTCCATCATTAAATGAGAAAAATACCAGAAGCCTTCCTTAAACCTCTCACTCTTTTGGGAAACGGGCTGATAAACATCTGGTATTTTAAAACACGAACACTAAAACAGGCAAAAGGAACAGTTTCTCCCCTATTCCCAGGTGTCGTCCTCTACATTATAAAATAAAACTATATTGCAATAATTTCCTCCTTAGCTGCATTTGTTGTCCCAATGCAGGAGATAACGTTCAACTAAGAGCCTAGGTCAGGCAGAACCACTATGCACCAGTAGGGCTTCTGCAAACACCTTACCTATACTGGCACGACCAGGTCTGTAGTCTGTTTCCAAAGAGATTTGGTCATTTACCCAGTAAGTGATTTTATTCTCTGCATCACAACTAATTTCCTATATTTCCCAAGTGATTTTGCAAAACAAACGACTCTTGGGGGAGTGAGGGAGGGACAGGACAATGACACAAACAAAACAAAAAAAAGTATGTCACAAAATAATACATTTGTGACCAGAATGGCAACAGGTAGGTGGGATTAAAAACAAACTAGAAACCCAAGATCCTGTTTCCCCCAACATCCAGATATGAAAGATTCCTTTGTTTATGCACTCTGGGCACGATCGCTTTATTTTCACTGAACATTGTTTCGTTATTGACCTTTTTTTGTATAAAACCTCCTAACTTCCCCTGCAGTTTTACAAGGCAGTCTTCGCATTAAGATCTAGTCTCCGTCAACCAAACAGATGGTCACAAGCAAGCTATTTGCAGAGATTCACTGCACTTTTGAAAACGTTTGAAACAAAATCATAAAAATTACTTGAGAATCTGAAAGTCTCAGCAGATGTTTTCCTCCTGCTGTTTGCCTGTCTACAGTATCCTTTTTTCAGTGACAACCATCAACAGAGTCAACAGAATGAATGAATAGTTTTGCATCTGACTAGTCGGCTACTAAGGAAAGAAGTTTTCAATTAATAAACTGAAATAAAAACCCCCACATTCCCTTCTGGCTGCTCGGCGATAGGTACAACGACCTCTGACAAAGGGCTGATACACAACAGCAGGTCAGCACAGTTACTTATTCCTCCATCACAACTCACAGCTCTGCCTCGCCTGTGCTGTGCCCTAAATCCATGCATTAGAAATGTTTATGCTGCTGGATGCGCAGAACTCCTGACCATCGCGCCTCAAACGCAGGAAGACACCAAGCAACTCCTTCCAAGTGAAATTACAATATTCCATAGGTCACATCCTCAGCCCAAGGGCAGAAATGCCTATTTGTTAAAGTTTGGTTTGTATTAGAATCACAGAATGGTTAGAGTTGGAAGGGACCTTAAAGGTCATCCAGTTCCAACCCCCCTGCCCTGGGCAGGGACACCTCCCACCACACCAGGTTGCTCAAAGCCCCATCCAGCCTGGCCTTGAACCCCTCCAGGGATGGGGCAGCCACAGCTTCTCTGGGCAACCTGTTCCAGTGTCTCACCACCCTCCCAGGAAAGAATTTCTTCCTAAAATCTAATATAAATCTCCCCTCTTCCAATTTTAAACCATTATCTCTTGTCCTGTCACTACACTTCCTGACAAAGTGTCCCTCACCATTCAGAGATGCTCTGCTTTTATTACATGTTTTGCACTACAGACAAAAATACTAAGAAATCCTTACACTCCAGCCAGATTTTAAAATACAAGCAACATAAATCATAAGAACACAGACCAAAAGATCACATGGTATGGCTTTTGGACTGTGTTCTGGAGTGGGTTTTATTTTGTTGTTGTTGGGGTTGGGTTTCTGGTTTGTTTTCGGTTGTTGTTTTTCTTAAGGTTAAACAGCAAATAATTTTGTACCTAAGGAGTGCCAAGAGAAAAGCTGAGGTCATTTATCAAGTGTGACGTGATAAAATATAAAACATAGTGGCAATTAGCTTAAAAAAAAACCCCAAACCAAACAGCACCAGCCTGAACTGAAAAGACTGAAAAAAAAAAGAAAACCCACAACTGAAAAGCAGTTAGTGTCAGTGACAACAGCCCTGCAAAGCAGTGTCTCCTCAAGACCCTGACTTTGACCTACACGATAAAATGTATATTGTGACACGATAAAATATAAAACATAGTGGCAATTAGCTTAAAAAAACCCCAAACCAAACAGCACCAGCCTGAACTGAAAAGACTGAAAAAAAAAAACCAAAACTGAAAAGCAATTACTGTCAGTGACAACAGCCCTGCAAAGCAGTGTCTCCTCAAGACCCTGACTTTGACCTACGCGAACTAGAACATGCTCACTACTCCTCCACACCCCATGGGTCACACTCCGGAGGTTAAACCACACTGACCACTGAGCCACCACACTGACTTCTGCATCAAATAGTCCAGGAAAAGATGTCAATCAGTGCTGAAGGCCAGGCCAACACCTACAGTGCATTTATCCCAAGCCTTCTGCTTCCTAAGGGACCTGCTCATTTCCCTACAACATGCAACACAGCTGTGGTTCTCCATTCCCAGCGGAAAACACAGTTGCTCCTTTAACTGGAAGTCACACTTGCCTATCAAAGGAAGATAAATATTTTAAATAAGTAGGACAAGAAAGTCTCTGAAGTAATGTTTTTTAAGTCTTACTTCACAGCCTGTGGTTGAGATTCCACACAAATTTAAAGTATGTTAGCAGCGTAGCTCATAACAACACTTCAAACCAAGTATTCCTCACCTCAGGTAAGAAAGGCCAAGCAAATACTCAAAAAGCCCCAAACCAAACCCAACACATTAAAAAAAAACCTCTTCCAGTTCTTGTATTCTATTTCTCCTTCTTACTGAAGTAATAGCAAATGAGTAGACAAGTTATTCCACAGTAATTCATAAATGCTAAACAAGCAAATGCATGAAGATGCTTAACACAAATTAGTTGTTGAGTTCATGAAATCAGTAAAACCTCTTTCAAATTAAGGCAAGATTATTTCCTTCCCAACTTTTACAATAAGCTAATTCCAGTTCTACATTTAAATATGACATGATTAACTGCATGAAGGGGTAAAATTTCAAGGACATAAGATGTTAATTTTAGCAACCCATTCCTGTCTATTGTTAGCAGCTTATTTTTACCTCTAGCAATTCAATTGGAGAATTCTAATAAATGCAGGTTGGAATTGTTGAAGTTACTGATTTGTGCATAAAGAGTGGAGAATTGACATGCACATAACATGCTCCTATGCCTCGAAATTCAGCTGAGCACAGCAAAACAATCAGCAGACACATTTTAACTCCAAAGACTTTCACAGAATAAACACTGGCAACTTATTTAACAGTTAATTTTCATAACCTTGCTTTCAGAGAACTTACATTTTTTTGCAGTGAGGGCATTTTGCTAGTGTGTTAAACCTCAGTTCCATCCACTGTAAAAAGAAAAGAAAAAAAAAAAAGGTTGAGAAACTGGCCTGAGAAAACGTTTGTTGTATTTCATGCTACACGTCGCTGTGAAAACATTTTGCTTCTCAGGCTTTCTGGGACTTGTTTCTTGCTTTCATCCGTAAACGGGATGCCCTTTTGACAGTGGCAACATCGGGCTGGGACCTCCATGTGAACATTTCCCATGACTTTCTTTAGTATTCCAGGATTCGCTTGACGTAACGTGATTCCATCCACATGCGCAGTATGGGCAACATAACGTTAAGACAGTTTTTTTTCTCTTCCTTCCACGACTATGAATATACCCAGAATCAAAATAAATGTCTTGTTTCTTTGGCACAATTACAGAGAGATGCAATTTTCCCATCTTTTCCCAACCCTTGCATCATTTGTAAAAACTAAGTGTGGACAGAAAGATTAGCTAAAGAGTATTTTAGAAAGTAGATGACTTGGTAAGTTTTATATATATAAAATAGAGAAAATTATTGGCTACTTACATGATATTTTAATAAGGTGGTATATAAACTGTACCTGGTGTGGTCACAGCCTTCCATTCTCAGACCAAAACCTGCCTGGCAAACAGCTTTAGTGGAACTAATGCCTAGAACTCCCTCAACCAGAGGATACAGAATCATACACTCATTTAAAAACAGCAGCTTTTGTTAAATTTCATTCTGTGCTAACGGAAGTATTAAACAAGCATTTTAATTTCGTTTGCCTCAAACAAAGGGAATAAGATTATTGTTCTTAGCTCTGTAAGCAGTTATACTGTAATTGCAGCTCCCTCCTGCTGCCTCTCTCAAGTGGAGGTAGTTAGCACAGTTTCTTGGCAGAATATAATTCTCCTCTCTCCCCTCCCCACTTAATTTATGTAAAAGCCCCTTTTAATTTATGTAAAAATCTACGTAAGCCCCTCTTAATTTATGTAAAAGTCAGGCTGCAAGTTAGTAGCATGGGAAGAAGCCACAGCACAGATCACCAATGCCTCCACCTGGAACCTCCTTATCTCTTTGAGAGATCAGACCCACCAAAGTGAATTGTGTCGTTTTAAGTGTCACAAACACCAATGAAAATCAGAGCCCTGCCTGGAAGGGCGAACAGGACCTACCTACAGCACAGCACCGCTTGAAACACCGCAAAGAAATTTATGATTTTACGTGCAAAGGAAGAGGATGTGGCTTGCAATGCCTTCCCAGCACGAGCAGGTTTTGCTGTGAGCAAGATTCTGATCTGTAGTATTTAAGAATGCATTTTCCTGCCTTTTTGAAGGTCTCCCTCGGTTTTATTTCTCTCTGATAGGGCTAATTGTCCACGAACAAGAAACCCATCATTTTTTCCCCAGTTACAATACCAGTTACGTAGTTGTTCTTTAAAATGTATTTGTTTACAAAGACTTGGCCAAACTGATTTAGCCGAGTTGTATTTTATCCCTTAATCAAATGAAATCTGCTGAGCAATGCATTTAAGGAGCATTAACTCTACTTCCACATTCCTGCCAGAGCCTGCTATTTGCCTGCAGCCCTGTCAAAAACTACTGTTTCACTTCGTTCTACACAGCAGAAGTGGGGTAAGGTGCAGTTGTCAGGACCAGGGATGGAGACAGGCCCCTTGAGAGCGGTTCTTTCAGTTTTTTCAACTGAATTTCCAAAAATAGAAGCAAATCTAAACCCAGGACTTGTATTTTACGCATTTGTCATTCATCTTCACATCTGTACACTAGTTTTATTCCAGGGTAGGCAACTCCATTACCAAAGCTACACATTAATGATCTTTCTACCTTTTTATTTTATATTTCTGATTATTAGCCATAATTAGTAATGGATACAAACTCAAATGCACTTGGGCTCTGAATATTGATGGAAAAAAGAGGCATTGAAAAATCTGTTCTCATTGAGAGTTACCTGGAAGTAAGAGAAGCACTAACTGTTATGATGCCTTCTGCACACATCAAAAACATTTACAGGAAAAAGGCAAAAGTGTGACAAAACAATCAAACTACAAGAATTCAGATCACAGCAGCACACTATGGAAAGGTTATTTTCGGGCACATTCTAATTCTTGGAGTTTTGGTGGGTTTAACGAGTAGTTTAAAACATGGTTAAAGCTAGTATTTTTACTCGTATTCCAGAGTGATTTAAAGTACCCAATCTTGTTTCATGGTGTTAAGTAAACCTGAGGTCACAGTTATGTGAAATTTAACTTCCTCTTGACAATACAAACTGTATTTTTCCCATTGAAAGAATATAATAAACAATAGCCCAAATCCCTGGTTCGATGTACTGAAACACTGATGAAGCTTTCAGAGCTCTTAAATGTTTCAACTGTGGATAAAAACAGACACCCATCAAGGGATTTACTAGAAGAATATGTCAAACTTTTGTCCTTCTGAGCCTCAAATAGTTCTCAATGCATTCAATAAAAGACAGAGGAAAAAGACATACATACACACACATCCTTACATACAACTGCTTCTGCCAAAAAAAGCTTTCCCTCCACTCCCCTCATATCCTTTGGGAGAGCAAAATACTTTTGCAGATTAAAACATTTATTAGTTTTCCAGAGAATTTAAAGGGCCTTCTATTCAATTATTCTAGAAGGAATATTTTTCATACTTGATTAGTTTTTAAAAAAAAGGAAAATTGACCGAGCACAACCAGCAAACCTCAGTGCTTCACCTACAGCCCGTGGCTCACACGGCTTGCTCCTGGCTTCTTGCCCTCGAGGGTCTCCCTGACAGCGGGGGGACAGGGACACCCCTCCCCTGTCTGCCACCATTTCCAAAGCCAACTTGGCCTTGACAGCCACAAATCATCTGAGTCACACGGCCCTGGGAGAGGGGTTGCGGGGAATGACTTACTGCCTGCAGGAACGGTAACTCAGCCACAGCCCACCTTCCAGAAGCTCTCAAAAAAAAGCCCAAAGCAGGTCAGGCTGTGATTCAGTAGGACGGCAAAACTCTCATCCTGGCCTCCTTTTCTATTCTATTGCTTATCTGAACTCCAAACCTGCTATAAACAGTGCAAACCTTAACACAGGAAAGACTCCTATCGAGTAACCAAGGGGAAAAAAAAAATCTGATGAACAAAACGTACCTAGTGATAGTTTGGCTACAGGATCACTTCAGTACTAAGTCATTCTCCCAGCTGAGACAGAGAAACTCAAAGGACTCCACAGCATGGAGCATGCTTTTAATCATTTGTAAAAAGCACCCCCCAACATGTAAAGGCATGGAAAGCACAGCCCATGCTTATGCTTTCATGTGAACAAGTTGACAGGCTTAAAAGAACACCGAACAAACAACTGACAATTTGACTTTTCCACTCCAGGGATTCTAGCTTTGTTTGTCTATTTTATTTATTTTTTAACTGCCAGGTAAAGTAAAAGAGACAGAATCATAGACTGGTTAGAGTTGGAAGGGACCTTAAAGATCATCCAGTTCCAACCCCCCTGCCCTGGGCAGGGACACCTCCCACCAGACCATGTTGCTCAAAGCCCCATCCAGCCTGGCCTTGAACCCCTCCAGGGATGGGGCATCCAAAAATTTCTCCAGGGAACCCATTCCAGTGTCTCACCACCCTCACAAGAAAGAATTTCTTCCTAGTAGCTCATCTAAAACCTTGATCAGGAAGATACTGGAAAGAGTTGCTGCAAGATGCATCTAGCATTACATATTTGCTTTACAATGTGGAGGTATCAGAGGGCAGAAATACCCTCACAGAAGCGGAGTTTCCAGGCTGGCTAAAGAACTTCTATTTTTTTTTTTTTTCTTTTCTGCTCACTCTCAAACCTAAGGAATTTCCCGATTTTTTCTTAACTAAAAATTATATTTGCAGACTCTCAAACTTTGTAACAGGAAAAGGTAGAAGCAAAAGAGTGGTGGGAAAGCTGTGTAACGTGAGAAAAAAAATTGTTTTTTGATATTTCAGCATAAAATAATACAAGCTTCACACTTCTCATGATTTTGAGGGTTTCTTTTCAATGTACCACAAAGTGGTAAACTCGTCTTAGTGGCAGGCAGGACTATGAAGTTCAAAATGGTGTAGTTCCCTAAAGCACTCATCCAATCTGAAGTCACACACAAACGCAAAGCAAGAAAACGTAGCCTTTTAGGGCATTAACTGGTAGTTATGGGCAAAATCAGCCTTTATGGGTTTTGGGTTCCCCCCTTTACATTCACCTAAAGAAGTTCATAGTGTAAACTACAGAATTAATTTGGGCTACACTTATAGAGAGAGAATAGGGGACAAAGACAAATAAAACTCCCATGCTTATGAAATCTCCCAAAGACAGGCCAATAGTTTAGCAATGAGAATTTTACTTCATAACACTGACTGGCCCTAATAAAAAAAAAATTAAAATCACACAGTAGTGATAGTCTTTTGTGTTAAGAGATGCCATTAAAACTTAATACTGTAACTGTTCTACATGACTGCTTTTGCCTGTGCAGTTTTAGAGCTCTGCTAAAAAGCATAATTGCATTACAAAATTAAATTATGACTCTGTATCAAACTACAGTGTTCATGCAAGTAATTAACTGTTTGTAAAATGCTACTTTAAAAAAAAATGCTAAAAGAAAAGGCAACCTTTAATAAGATTCCTGGTTTAGAATATATAGTTGAGATGGCCTTTTTCTTCCACAGATCGAGTAGTTTTCTGCTAGTTAACATTATTCTGTCTTGCATACAACGTTCTCACTAGTTAATGGAGAGACTTGCATTGAAAAACAAAAAAGCAAACAACACCCACTCCAGCTATCTCCAGTTACAGACTACATTTCTTCAGCAAGAGTTATAATAGAATATATTAAGAAAAAAGATACTTCTATCTACCAATTTTGCCCATATTTCTCAAACATCTCTCTAATGGTTTCTCAGTATATTACTTATAAGTTCATAATCAAATCCCTAGCTCACCTTTAAAACAAAAAAAAAAGTGTAAGAGCCATCTCCTGCTCCTTGCATTCCTCATCTACTGCAGTAGTTAACCCACAATAGCACACCTGGATCACGCACTGATCCAGAAACCTGAAGTAAAGATTTGAAGGCACAAGTCTATTCCATTATGGAGCTTATCACAAGTGAACCCTTCTCTCACTGCTAATAGAAGCCAACATGGAGCACCATCCCCTCCACGTTTTCACAAAATGTCCTTGAGTATTCTCCTTCCATATGAGTGCATGGCCACCTCTGCAGATACTCAAAACCTGCCTGGATGTGTTCCTGTCCAACCTGCTCCAGGTGAACCTGCTTTGGCCAGGGGGGTTGGACTAGATGATTTCCAGAGGGTCCATCCAACCCCTACCATTCTGTGATTCTCTGGCCTTTATGTATCTTAAAATCCTTTGTTTCAGGAATGTAACACCACTCTGGTGACAATGCAGGTCCTTCAGCTGTACCACTTATCTTAGCCATTTCCCATTACTCACAAACCTGATAAACATTCAAGCACCACGAGATGATGAAGCTAAGGCTAACTTCCTTGCATATTGCAGAGAACCTTCCTAAATCAAAATTCAAGTATGGCAGGCCCTTATAGACTCATAGAACCGTTAGAGTTGGAAGGGACCTTAAACACCATCAAGCTCCAACCCCCCCTGCCCTGGGCAGGGACACCTCCCACCAGACCATGTTGCTCAAAGCCCCATCCAGCCTGGCCTTGAACCCCTCCAGGGATGGGGCATCCAAAAATTTCTCCAGGGAACCTGTTCCAGTGTCTCACCACCCTCACAGCAAAGAATTCCTTTCTGGTATCTAGTCTAAATCTCCCCTCTTCCAATTTAAAACCGTTACCCCTTGTCCTGTCACTACAATGTAAAAAGCTGCAAACAGTTCGACAGAAAAAGAGTATTCTTGTGTCCTTCCAATTCAGAAAACAAGATCAAACTGTGAGCCGCACACGTAACCCAGAATCTCCGGTTGTGTAACAACTGACAGATATGCTAATGTCAAGTGCTGTAACAAACAGCTGTCAGTGGTTCACACAGTAATGGTGGAACTGCTCTCCCAGCCACTGCAGAACACAACCATCACTGCAAGCCTAAGCAGAACCTGGAAAGGTAACTTCCTTTTCCAGCACCAGACACTCTCACGTGGCTAAGCACTAAGACTGACTTTGGGTTTTACTCGTGTATGCACAAAAAGACTGTTAAAGTTTTCTTGAAATGCATGTAGAGGTAACATACAGACCATACGTCCACAGCAACACGAGCACAGAAGCTTTTGTTCCTCAACGATGCCACAGAGTGAGGCAATATGCTCTTAAAAGTGATTACAACGAATAGCTTGAGGGACAGCACAGAGAGCTGAGAAGGAGAATCTGGTGCTTTACTTACAAGGAAGGTATTTCCACAGTGCCCGCATACCACTCGAGTTCCATCTGGTTGAACTGGCAAGGCAGGCTGAGCTGGCTGCTCTTCTGGGATCAGCATTACTGGACCAAGAGTAATGATGCGTCTGCTGCGTTAAGAACACGAGATGCACACGTAATTAAGCTAGCAAAAGAGAAGGACGATGCGTTTGAGCCATTAGCTCAGTCACTCCCAAACATTTTACACTTTTAAACTATAATCTGCTTTTTAAACGGATGATGCACCCAGTTTTGGTCTCCCTCCAAAGGAGGTTTTGAAAACATTCTCCTTCACTGTAAGATCAGCCATTCAAGCCAGAACCCCGTAGAGATCAAAGACTTGCCATCATATGGCAGAAACACTCCTCAGGAAAATGAAATCTTAATACCCAGGCTGAGCAAGCCCACGAATTGGAATGTACATACCCATGTGAAACACGTAGAAAGGGTAAGGAGTCTTCCATAACCTGGCTCTCCTTCCCATGCCACTAACAACCATGTCGATATAAGCAGCATACCCACATTTGTACTGGTAAAAATTCCATTCAAATGCAGTGAATTAAAGAAGAAAACCACCCCAGGTTGACTAAATGCAATCAGTTTACTTTAAAAAAAAAAAGTTTGTAAGTATTTGCTTTTATCCTCAATGTGTTTCCAGTTTAATTATACGATTTGTTTGTCCAAAACGACAGTACCCAAATTAAGCAACTCAAAGCAGACTAAGCCTAGCATGAAAAAAGAGAAAAATGAAACATTATTTAAATTGCACTGCACTTCTCCCCATATAAAACCAAATTTATATTCTGGATGGCCTCCTTTTAATCCGGAGCCTTCTATTTAGGGCATACTCCCAACTCTCTCCTTCAAAATACCCTAAATTGGCTTATCTTCTAGTAAGATAAATATATAGGCTATCTTATGGAAAATGCTGAGATACATGCTTTTGAAATTATTTTAATAAAATGAAGGAGTTTCTGATTCAGCTGATTACCAATCATATAATCTATTACAACTGAAGCATCCCATGAACATTTTTTCACTCTGACAAAATATTTGGAATGTTCTGAAGTTTTCCCCAACACTGCATTAGGTTGTTTGTTTTGTTTTTTTTTTCCTCAAACTGTGTTTCAAAACCAGAACAGCCAACTGACTGGTGCTGTAGAGTTTTCATTCAAGTAGTTGTAGATTTAGCCTTCATCTCAGTTTCTCCCACTAGAGCTGCACCACGTATGATCTAATTACTCCTACCCCAGTGGGATCTCTAACACCCTAAGCCCGATAGTAAGAACGCGCAGTACGGCAATCGCACTTATTTCTGTTATAACAAATGTGTAAATTAAAGTTGAGAGCCGAGAGGAGACCGAAAACTCGGTGTAACAAAGAAGGGAGGACAGGATTGAAGCCAACTGACTGCTGCCTCTCCTGTTTCATTCTTAAGACTCCACTTGGAACCAGGCAAAGTGAGCAATCTGTTTACACTAATTAAGTTGGGCAAGAGATTGTGAGTGTTAAGTCTCAGAAACAAGAAGTTATTTTCTTCTCCATTGCCCTTTATACCATTTCTTCCTTATAATGTAGCTAAAATGGAAAACACACATTTGAGACTACAACTAAGCACAAAAAAAATATTTTTTTTCCTCTTTAATCTTAAAAAAATAATAATTCAAAATTGAGACTACCACAACCTATCTCTGCGGTAATTCAGTAACGCTCTGTGAGTGTACATGTACAGAAGCACAGGCTTGAACCTCTTTTAGTTTTAAATCTTCAATGCAAAGAGCACCACTGCTTTAAAGAAAGCCATCTCAAGGCACTTACAGCTTTTTATTCTTACCAGTTTGGTCTTGGGCAGCCTATTTTCCGAGACGTATCCTTACAGATAAGGAGACAATTACATTGACATCTAACATATTTCTTCCCCGAAGGAGGGTTTTTGATTGGCTAAACAGCAACACAAAAAAAAAAACAACACCACCAGAGAACACACATCAGAAGTCATGGTAATTCACTTTTTTCCTCGTAACAGTATGACAAAGCAGAACAACTTCAGTGGCAAATTCTTGCTAACAGAAATACAGTTCCTCTTACAGAGGAAACTTGAAAGTTAAGACAAAAGTGGAAGTTTTCTCTCTCTGTGCAGAGAAAGAAATGCAAATTTCCTCACTAGGACAAAAACAGATTCTGCAAACTAACAGAAAAAAACATTCATATTTTAGCAACAAATTCAAGACTTCAGTTTAGTTATTTTTTAACATATCAGCTTAAGTAGTGGTATTTTTTTAAAAAACAGTCAAAACATCAAGAAAGCCTCCTTGCCTGGTACAATGGCTTTATTCAACAGTGAAAGGATCACACACAGTCTGCTTCTCAGTCACTAAGAGAATACGTAGACGTTGCTGAACTGTAATCTTACTTTAAATGGTACTGAAATGATCTTTCTCCAAGCTGGGACTCAAGTTTCTGGGTCCCTTTCATACAGCAAATCACAAGTCTCAAAAGCTGCAAGATGCTTTGTTTGGCCTGAAACATTATATTTTGGCATGGAAAGTGAGTATTAATGGCAGGTTCTCTACTCTCTCTTGCAAGTGGAAAAAAAAATAAATAAATGTTTTCCTACAGATTTAAGGCTTCCTGTTTTCTGGACATAATTTAAAGTTCTTTTCATAAAATCCAAACCAGTGTTTTTATGTCAATGCCCCCAGTAGCTGTGGAGTGCTGCAATACCAGATCCCGTAACTAACGCTGGCAGGAAGGATTAAAAAAAAAAAAAAAAAAAAAAGAGGCAAGAGGCCAAAAGCTGAAGACTTGAATTAAGAGAAGGGGAGGAGGAGCCAAAACCTCTGTGATCACTGGAACAGAACCTACAATTTTTGCATTTCAAAATTGCTGTGTTGTGGTTTGTTAGCAAGCTAACAAATTGACAGAGTAGTATTGCAGGAGGAAAGCAGACATCCAGGAAAGGTGTGGATTTTTTGTTTTTTTCCATTCATAAAATAATTCAATTCTTCATTTCTCCTCATCCCATCTAAAACAGTTTTACCCTTCTTTACAGAAGAGTAATTACTTAAACAAACCTTTGCTCTGTGTCCTCTGCCTCAGAAGGAAACATCCTGCAGAGCCTCAACAGTACAAAGATTCATTCTAATTGTTTATGACCATCCTTGTGCCAGCCACCCTTGAACTTGTCATAGAATCATAGAATGGTCCAGGGACCTCCAAAGGTCATCTAGTCCGACCTCCCCGCAGTCACCAGGGACACCCCCAACTAGACCGGGTTGCCCAGGGCCTCGTCGAGCCTCACCTTGAATATCTCCAGGGAAGGGGCCTCAACCACCTCCCTGGGCAACCTGTTCCAGTGCTCCACCACCCTCACAGTAAAGAACCTTCTCCTAATCTCCAATCTAAATCTGTTCCCCTTCAGCTTAAAGCCATTGCCCCTCATCCTGTCACTACAGGCCTTTGTAAACTTGTAGACTATCAGCCAGCTGTGCTGACAGGTCCTTTGGAGGATGGTGGGAAGGGACTCACCCACTGTAAGTGAGGACGTCAACTCTATCAAGGATGCACTTCAACATCCCCCCACCTCCCTCCACAAAAAGAAAATGGTAAAAATAAAAAAAAAAATCCATTTTACCGTAGCTTCATTGCAAACTGTGCACTTAACGACGTGTTGGTGTAGCTTGCCATCCAAGTTGATTAGTGACTGGCACACGCGGCAGTTTATTACAGGAACATTGCTGGCATCTGGGCTCGCAATGGCAGTATATGGAGGAGGAAGCTCTGCTGCAAGAGATCAGGAAATCTCAGTTGAAAAATAACAAACAGGGATTCCTAAAACACCGTCAGCAAAGATAGTCTCTGACAGTCACAGCCTCAAAAAAACAAAAAAAAAGTATTTATAAAAAAAAACCTGAGCCAATAATTAGCATAAATGTAAAACAAATGTAAATTTTCTTTCCTCTTACCCACAACTTCTTCGTATGCCAACATCAACTTTATGTAGTTGTACATAAAGCATACCAGCAACACAAACACACCGTAAATCACCCCAGAAAAGCAGATCAGACAAAAGGCTCATCGATGCAACTTTAATTTCAAACCAGCTTTTTACGGACTTCAGAAAAGGGAGGAAAAAAAACCCAACCCAATCCCATTACAGATTAGTAGCAACGAGAGACTGGCTTCTGAAGGAAAAAAAAGCAACAAAAAAACCTCCAGAAGATACAACAAGAGGCAATGTAGACAGAAGAACCACAACCAGCGTTTACAAACATCTGGAGAGATTGAAACAGTCAACTATTTACCATATAGTATCAAATACTACAGGTAAAAATACAGAAAAGTTCTGTTAAGGAAACAGGTCTTGAGTGGGAAGTGGTGTAAATGGCTTCTTTTTGAGTGCTACAACAGCAGATTCATGCTATCTTGAAGAAAAAAGATGAACTGAACCATCAGAGCTTCTGCTTGCAAGGGTTCCAAATATTTTTGTTGTCCAAGACCCAAATCACGGATGCACAAGGACTTTTAAGTCACTTAAGAGAGGGTAACACAAGGGAGAGTAGAGTGGCCTCAGGCCCCCGTGGAAGAGCAGATTTTAGCTTCGCCGGTCCTGAGCCCACGGCAAATCAGGGAGGAAACACTCAGGAACCTTCTCAGCTTAAGAATCCATGGAATGAAAACAATTCAACACAGCAACCTCTCACAAGCTTATTACCACAATTATTTGGCAAGTAGCAGCACTGGCTTTTATTTCATCGAGTAGTTCAGGGTTCTTCAGGTAAGCAAACAAGGAACGGGCGTATTTAGTAGTTCACAGTTAACTTTTTTTTTTTCAATACTAATAATTTGAAACGATTAGCCTCGGACTTCAATAAATGATTTCATAATTACATCCAAGCAGCTAACAAACTCTTGTGGGAAGCAGTGAGAGATCAACCTACTTTCAGAGCAGTATCTGCTGGAGGGGTGGTGAGGGAACAATCACGGGCTGCTATCGAAGCTGACAAGCCCAAGTATTAAATTTAAGTCTGTAAGAAAGCACCCATCACTCCTTCACTCCGTTTTAAAGTGAATGTCATAAGCTGGAGGGATATAAGAAACCCTGCCTGCTCTTCAGGTCCAAAAATCATCCCAAACCTTTGAAGGAGCGTTGCTGTTCGGTGCTCGCTCTCTCTTTGCTACTTGGGCTACAAACAATCTGGACCCGTACTTGATTTTAACTCACAGAGGCAGAGGAAGGAAGGTGGACACCTGGAGGATGGACACCTGGAGGGTCTCAGAATCGCATCCAACATACTTGAATTATTTCAGACGCGAAAGAAAGTTAACTTATATGCAGCAACCCAATTCTGAAGTCATCACACAGAACTGATGCTTCATTACTTGAGCAAGTGAACTTCACTCCTTTGATACACCAGTCGCAGAAACCAACATCCTTAAGGAATACCAGGTAACTTAAGAGTGTTGTTCTGACTTTTTTCTGTTTCAGAGGAATCACATTCTAAGAAAATACAGCATCCAGTCAAAAATTTTGAAGAATAGCAATATTTTGCAGTACCGCGATATCCTATTTTCAATACAAGGCTGCCACATGCAAGAGAGGAGATATTACAAGCTATTAGCAAAGAAAACACACAGAAGACAAAACCCCAACCCTCAAACCTCCGCTTTGGCAACTAGAAACAACTTCAAGCCTACTAGATCACTGCAGAAGCCAGGTTTGAGATGTGGATGATGGGAAGAGCAGTCTTAGCCACGAGTGGTCAAGTCAAGGCTGCAGCAGGGAGTTTTGGCCATAAGCTGGCTGCCCCACCGCTCCTGCAGCCAGCAGCTGATGGGCTTTCTGGCTGGGAGAATAAAACAAATGGCACGTCCAGCAGACCCAATACCAAATACTCTGTCAAGACACCCCTACAGTTCAATCCCAGCTTTGAGGCTGCTTTTCTGAAAAGCAACAATCACATTACAGATCTTCTTGGCTTTGTCCTCTCCATTTCAGGTGCGACTTCTCAACCTTATCAGGTGGGCACGGGGCAGCTGTACTAAGGAAAAGCAAACAGTACCTTGAAGAGACACACACCCCAGCCTTTCAGCTTTCCACCAGCCTGGAGTATTTTAAGAACTGGCAACTACACCCTTCTAGACATTTATAATATTCTATACCCTGTAAAATCCTAAGTGACTTCAGATTTTGAAAGCAAGTAAAACGTTTTGTGTGAGCACCTACAGACACCACCAGCCACTTCTCCAGCCTCACTCACTACTGGAGCTGCTCAGCTTCCAGGTATTCCTGTCCTGCTGGCTCAGCAAACTGCAGTTAGCGAGGGAATAATGGCTGCTTCTCAGAGCTGTGCTGCAGCAAATAACATGTGCCAGGGAGCAGAAAGCCGGAGGTATCCTGGCACGGCAACCTTCATGCTTAAAGAAAAAGTGCATTTGGAAAAGCTCCAAAAAAATAAACCAGCAAAAGCCATCAAAATCAAGTTTAAAGAAAAGTATTTGGGGGGGGAAGGTTGAAAATGAAAATAGAGGCATTGTCTCAGAGATGGCTGCTCATTACTTCTTAAATAAAAAGGTTTCAAAGCACTTTAACAGATGTACTTTGGTACTTTTTTTTTTTTGACAGTTTTAATTTCAGGCTAACTACAACATCTAAGAACAGTTCATAAAGCTCCATCATGTTGGATGTGACTGGATGGTAGGAAAGGTTCAGGTACACACCAGGTGTTTCAAGATAGATTTAATGAGATACTGAATTTCCTGCTGCTGACATACTGAGGTTACAGCTTTATTACCACTTCTTCTTAAAAAAAAAATAAAATAAAATCCAATAGTATTTTAGTTCAGCAAGATTAGCAGAGTGCCCTGCCCTGCAGTATGTCTTGGCTAACCTATGATTCCCTCCTCTCCCCCACAGAACAGTGATGCTGTGGAAGATATCACATATTCAACCTCAGAAATTCCTTGTGCTGCTCGTGTGCTTTCCTCCCTTGGCATTCAAAGGGAGGAAATGACAGGGAACCACTCACAGCTTACCTGGGTCAAAGAGAAATGAGTTTGTTTTGGAGTTTGTTTTGCTTAATTTGTGCTTTGGTTTGTGGTTTTGTGTTGTTTTTTTTTTTTAAAAAGAAGGTATTTTTTTTAATCCTGACTTGGGAGGGGGTGGGTGAGGGAAAAAGAAGAGTTAGTGATTTATGTTAGAGAACTGAGAAAACTATGTTAAGAACTAAGAAAGCCTGAAAAAAAAAAGTACCAAAAAAAATAATAAAACCCCAAATGACAAAAGTGCTGAATAAGCACCTTACTATAGGGAACAGCGCTGATGGTCCCAACCTTTGTCTGCGTGAAAAGTTGGGTCTCAGCTGCAGCCCAACAAGGGCAGAGGAGGCTACTTTCAAACCAGGGCCTCTCTAATTTAAAGCTCAGGATGACATATTGGGCACAGTAGATAATTACAGGGATAAATCTATTAGTGCTCACAAAGGTGGTAGTTTGGAGTGCACAGGGCTTCTTCCTCCTTCCTCTACCTCCAGCTCCACACCAGTCAGGTGATGCTAAGCAAGGAAGTTCTGCAGAAAGGGGTTTTGAAGCAAAACCCCATCACCTCACAAGAAGTCTTCTTTCCTCTACGCCTAGACTTGCGCCAGGGAGAGAGATACAGACTGCCTGTTTGCTAAAAAGGCGGTTCAGCTCACATAGATCCTTTCACTAAGGATAACTGACAGGGCAAGGAAACTAGAGCTACCCCAATACACGCGACAGCTCCGCAAAGTTTTGTTCTGCAGATTATCTTAAGTCTTGAAGAGCAGTTCTGAAGTGCTACCTAGTAAGCTTGCTCGCAGATTGATCAAAAGGGAGGAGATCCTCAACTTGTGATGAGATGTCTGACATTTAAGAAAGCTCTACAGTTCCTCCTTGCTTTTGGGAGCAAGCCACTTCAGCGCCACACATCACCGCCGGACCAGTTAACAAGAGCTACAGACAGGTGCTGAAGGTGCAGCAGGACACAGCCACCAACCGAAATGAGCACTCAGGGTCCACCTTGTTTCCAGGTCATGAGTCCTACCCTGGGTTCAAACCAACGTGTTTTCGTTATATTTTTTTTTTAAATCTACACAGACCGTTTTAAAAACGGATTGAAATGTATGCAAAAGTCATAGTTACAGGATAAGGACTACCAAGAATGAAACCAGTGACTTTAAACTGGATTTTTTTAAACTACAAAACTTAAGGGATGATGCCAATCCTACACAATTCAATTGAAAAACAAACAAACACACATCAAAACCCCCTGCTGTTTTTCAGGCCAGTGTTTGTGCAACTTGCATGAAATTGAGCAGTCAACATCAGCTACAGCACTAACTGAAACACATTTTCCTACTAAGGCAAAGAGGACTACCTTTCCATGGGTTTTAATATTATTCAAAACAGAGAGATGCTCACTCATAGCATTCTAGTTACATATGTAGTAAGACTATGCAATTACATAAAAATCCTTAAAAAAGGGCCAAGACACTGGAGCCAGTGAGATCAGGACTGTAATCTTACATTTTAAACGCTACTGCTAGTGGAGCGACACTAATCTTATTTAGTCTTGATTCCTTCAGCTTTCTCTTCCCCTTGCTTTCTGCTCTAAAATGTTTGATTGGGGAAAAAAAAAAAAAAAGAATCTATTAATGTATTTTATAAACCTCCTGATTTATATATTCTAAGTAAAGTTTTTTTTCACCTGCTATTAAATACTCATTATTGATCAACAAGATGATTTGCCTCAGTCCGCAGAAGCAAGCTAATACCGTATCTATCATTAAGCCACGATTCCAGATTTGTAACCGCAGCATCCGACTTGCTTTAAAAAAAAAATAAAATAATAAAACCCAATATAAAGCCAAAATCAGCTATGGCCTTGAAATGTGTTTGCAAGGACACCCTAGTGGTTTCGGGCTCCCAACTGCCAGGCTGCTCAGAGACCCTCCGGGGCTTCCATGCCAGCGCCAGACCCGGGATAAGGCTCTTCCAAGGCCACCAGAGATAAAATAAAAAGGGATAGGGGTTCCTTATTCTGCTCCGACATCCCAAGTTGGGCTGTTTGTAACTAGGCATCTTTTATTTAATCCTGCTCCTTAATTA
>JAHREE010000563.1:3456285-3472072 GCA_033628505.1 Tringa tobata
TTTTTTTTTTTTTTCTTTCCTGAAACGCTGAGGTTATAAATATCAATGCTAGGGAAGTGCCGCAGTTGATTTAACTGCTGCCGGTCGCCTTTTCCAGGAGTCTGAGGACGCCGTTACCCAGAACCAAGCCACTTCTTGAAACGTCTTCCCGAGAAGGCCTGCAGATGTTTTCCTAAGAACCGGGTAAAGATGGGACCGTGGCCTAAAAGTCCACGAGCTGGCCGTGTTCCTTCTTTAAAAATACTATTTTTTAATATTAAATAGTGTTTCTTGTTGAAATTTTTCTGCGGGAGCTGTTTTTCGCCAAAAAAATGTTTAATCTAGGAAATCGAACCGTTCTACAAAACCAGACTGATGTATTTGAGAGTCTATGAGAAATAATCAAATCACTAAATTACATGAAGGCTGAGGTATTTTTATTTCTTTAAATGATTCATTTTCTACTCTAACAACTATAATATGGAATTCTTTAATAACTATCATATGGAATTAATAAGGTATGGTAATATTGTGGTGGCAAAACACAATGTTTTCATAGATTATGTTTCCAAAAAAGAAAAAAAAAAGTCTTATTTTGAGGCAGATTTTGAAATAATGTTCATTCTTTCTCATTTGGGACAAAATTGTGGTTTTGAGCGTTGTTATTTCAGGAATAAACTCTGAATTTGAGTGAGCTCTGATGTTACCACCTAAGGAAAAAACATGGCAGCTGGTTACGTTACGCCAACTGTCTTCATCGTGCAAGAAATGCAGTCATGCCATGTCAAACTGCACTTCCCTTGGAAAATGTGGTAAGTAACTTGGAAGATGCTTTTTTGGTATAAATTATATTGAGCTTTCAGTTTTCAGTTGGCTTAAAATGAACTCTCTCAAGCTCAAAGCAATACTTAGAAGCTTGGTTTTTGTGAGGATTTTTAGAGCTCAAGGTGTTTTGTGCTCCCAGTTCCTTTGTCTCAATGAGGTACTGTGAGGCTGGCCTTGGCAGGTCATATTACTAGTCAGGACATATCTTCAGCCCATGGTCTTGCCCATTTTCAATAAGTCCAGAGCCGGAGGCTTTCATTTTGGAGTTCTGATGCAGGAGCTGGCATTAGCAACCAGGTTTCTTTACCATTTTTCTTGTTTGGGAAGACAGAATGAATTTTATTTCTTGTTAAAGCTGCCAACTAGGCAGCAGTGAGTTCCATCAATGCCCGGTCCATCTCACTGCAATTACAACAAATTGTCTTTTTGGGACCTCCTTCTCCACTGAACTGCTGTTCTGTGCTTCAGAAGAAGACTGAAAACCTTGTGATCCTTCCCAGGGGCTCCCAGGGAAAGGTATGTCACAACTCAGTCTGACAGCTCAAGCCTGCACATTTGGCTGAGAATTATTGCTATTAAGCATCCCAGCATGCTGACCTATTCTTGGAAATATGAGTGTCATCTAAATAAGTAGCCATTTGGGATAAAGAAAAAATAATACATTGCTCTAGCCCCTGTTCCTTGACTTGTCAGAGTTCTTTAAGCCCTAGTCACCTAGGCTGCTAAATAGTCTACATAGCAGAAATTAGGTAATAGTTCTGTCATCTGCCTCTGTTTTTCAATATTTTGAGTCAATGTATTTAAGGTAGCCAAAGGTCTACAGGACTTTCCAACTCCAACATTGCAGCCTGTGCAGATGTGTAGATCTGCTGGCATCAGCTGCAGTATCCACAGGATGTTGGATGGATCCAGCTAGTAACAACAGAGGGTACCAAAAGGTGTACTGGGAAACAAGGCGATGCGCTCGGCTGGTGACAAACCTTCTTTGGATGTTACTCAGCCCATAAAGTGAAGAATTCAAACATCAGATAGTGCCAGGCCGAAGACCACTCAGGCAGTGAGGATTTGCCACTTTCTTCCTCCTCTTCTTCCTCTGGACACGAACGCCTTATGACAGAAACACATGGGGTTGGAAGGGATCTCTGGAGATCATCTAGTCCAACCCCCCTGCCAAAGCAGGTCCACCCAGAGCAGGTTGCACAGGAACGTATCCAGGCGGGTTTGGAATGTCTCCAGAGAAGGAGACTCCACCACCTCCCTGGGCAGCCTCTTCCAGGGCTCTGCCACCCTCAAAGTGAAGTTCCTCCTCATGTTTAGGTGGAACTTTTTATATTCAAGTTTGTGCCCATTTCCTCTTGTCCTGTCCCTGGGCACCACTGAAAAAAGACTGACCCCATCCTCCTGACACCCACCCTTTAAGTATTTATAGGTATTGATCAGATCCCCCCTCGGTCTTTTCTTCTCTAGACTTCTCTAGACTAGTCCCTCAGCCTTTCCTCATAAGAGAGATGCTCCAGGTCCCTCATCATCTACCTACCAGGTGGGTAGGATGCTCTGCCCTGAGCAGCCCTGCTTGTGACTGAGCTATCTGGAGTTTGGGGTTACTACTCATCACTGCTTGAGGTCGGTGCCGTACCACGAGCCACAGTGCAGGGCACATCACTGGTTTCCTACCCTTGGCCTCGTTGCCCCTCAGCTCCTTCGGCCGGTGAGTGGCAGCGCACCCGGCGTGTGCTTCTTCATCCTGCCAAGGCATCTCGTGGGTTCCCGGCAATACAGGCTGAATGACAAAGACCATGGATCCAACCACGTGCCTCCATGGAAAATGCCTCTGTAGGTGCAGGTGGACTGAAAACATGCTGCTACGGAGCTCTGAAAACTCCACAGGCGAAGGAGCTAACTGAACTTCTTGAGAACAACCTTACAGAAGGTTTCTCAAGGTGTCTTCTTCTGCATCACGCAACTGAATCACACATGTACCTCTCCATCCTGCCCCAAAGTTGGGTTGTTTCATATAAACTTCTGTACCAAATAAATGAGGGCTGAGAAAGACTGCACATCCGTTACTAACAAGGTTTAAATTAAGTAGAGAGATGAAATGAACAGTGTAGAACATATTTTCTTCTACTATTTTTAATAATTTCCCATGCTTAGTGTGATCTTTTGAGAAGCTTGGTAATGCTCAGGTTTTATTTTTCGTTATTTTGAAAGTATCATCCTCATTGGTTATTTTATTTTTTTGATTTTCCCTAGATAAAGAATAAAACAAGTTTAGTATGAGACAAAGCACTGCAAATGTTGAAGCTCACTGTCAAGTGCAAAGGTATTTGTGCATCAATACTGTAGACAATTACAACTCTTTGTTAATCTTGCCTCTTTAGTAAGTGAAAAAAATATCTTAGGGAGTCTGTTTGTGTTCTACTGACTTTTTTCTTCAGGTCACCTTGTAAATTTATGTGTTATATTTAAGAACAAGTAACCTCCAATAATGATCTTTTATCTTTTTATCTATCTATATTTTTATTTTTGTGATAATGCTTAGAGACTGCAAGCGTAAATCCATTGTGACAGGAGCTGTTTAAAGACACGGAGGAATACCCTGACCATTTAGAAGATAAAAAAGAAAAAAAAAACACTCAGACATAATAATAATAATACTATGGGTTAGGCAAATTAACCTAACATCTCACTCATAGTGTAAGAAATGGAATACAGTTTTTTCTCAGGGCCAGTCAAAGGGATGGTTGCTAAACCAAGTTTCTTCCTAATGGATAAAGGAAGAGGAGAGAAAAGCCTGGGATCATTTCTCTTGCACGTGGCCCAGGCTCCGTGCCCCGCTATGGCCTTGGCACAGTTTTGAGGTGCTACGCAAAGAGCATAATAATCTAAGTAGACAGAAATTTAAGTCGTGTGTTATGTTTAAACCTTTGGATGGTAAAATCTTAGTTGAGAATGGCTGAAAACAATCAAAATTCCATCTGCTGCCGGTTTTGATATTGAATAAGACAGCAAAAGAGAATGATACAAATCTGCCCTAATAAGTTTGAAGAATTTTTGTCAGTTCAAATCATTTTTGAAGGATCTAGCTATGGTCTGTGGCTAACTGGTAAAATATCTGAATTTCTAGAGATGTCAGATATTGACTATGGCCACAGGAAGGCCATATGGGAAGGAGAAGGTAAATTGTGACTAAAGCTTTCTGAGATTGTTTTCTGTGCCTTTGTATTGATGTCTCTTTTTCTGTGTTACTAAAATGCATTAATTTCTCTTCTACTACTTGGCAAGTATATTGAATAAAAATGGAAGGAAAACTGCTTCTACTTATATTTTCTCAGATACGAAATAACATTTTTCTGCTATGTTAGAAAGAGGCACAGTAAGGTAACACAAGACCTGGCTTATTTTTTAAAACTAATATGGAGGGGTGCATAGGGGCAGCATATCCTCCAATGATTTTTATTTGCAGAGCTACCCTGTGCTGCAAGATCAAGTCTACAGCAAGATAAAATTTTACTCTGTACATAGTCTGAGAAATGTAATTACATTACTGTGTATAGTATGAAATGTGGGATATAATAATTAGCATCAGTTATAAAAAACACTGACTGTAGGTTTGCATATGTGGTTTCAGGTAAGGTAATTCAACATAATCCGATATTGTAACTGTAATACGGTGTCCAGGATAGTATTTGAGAGTGTATTTTGACAGATGGGCAAGTCTTTTGAAAATGCTTCTGACTTCTGTACTTTGTTCTGTGCCTAGCACATACTTCTGACCCGAGAAAGTTTTGTGACTTGGCGTTGATATGAGCAACAGTGTCATAACTGCTGGAAATGTTTGGATGTTGGGACGTTTAATTTCTTTTTTTTTTCTTTTAAAATAAGTGTCTTTCACATGCAAAAGTATATAAGCACTGTGAAAATGGAAATGTCATACAATTCCATATTTATCTGTACGTGGGAAAGGGCTGATTCCTCCCCGTAGGGCAGAAATTAGATAGTAGGTCTACAGAGCACAGGACCTGGATAGGAACCTGTTTATGTGCAGCAGAGTTTTCTCTCTAGCCCCATCAACACTGCTCATCCCGTTGTGGTTGTGTGACGAGTCACCCTCCCACTGGCAAAACACAGACAAAGAACATCGTGTTACTCAGCGATGACTTGAGGAGGTTGACAGCAGCCAACATTGCGGAAAGTGGCGGTTCTTCCAGCCCACTCCTCCTCACCTGCAGGGCCATGAAGGCAGGAGAGCAGCACAGCAGCTCAGTGGGAAGGGACACGCTCCCTTGCACTGACACCCCCTGCTTTTTGGCACCCTCTGTTCCCAAAAGTGATGGGTAGCATTTGGCCAGTGACTAGACAAGGCTATTTTTGGCAGCTTTTTATCCTGTGTAGTCTATTCCTGTCACTACAGAGCGCTCATGCAAATGTATGTATCACAAAGCTGCAATTTACTGGATTGCATTAATTTTACTACTGTAGATTGTGACAGACAGAAATTATCATGGTAAAGATATCTTCATTTACACAAAGGTAGAGCTCTTCTGTTATTCCTAACAGGAACTGCAATTCTTGTAAAGCTTATTCTTGTTATCAACTTTTCTTGATTGCACGTCTGTCATTTCTTTTACACTCTTGGTACTATTTCTAGTTAACCTTATTTTTAGAATAATAAAGGAATTCTCAGTTCAGAAGCAGTTCACATTGGAAAATGTAATCTTGATTGGCAGGAAAATTGTTTATGGGTTTTAGATGCCTTTCCAGCCCAGCTCTGTATCAGTGCATTACCATAACTGTGAAGCACTTTCTTGGTGATCTTGAAGACATCAGCTGCATTCAAAAATCTTAATTTAATATATTCATCTCCTCCTAATCACACAAAATATACTCAAGATTCCTTCCTTTATTATTTGTCAGAGGTTGCAACTCAATAAATACCTGTATCTAGATCCCTTCCTTCTGTAAAATCATTCCATGTGTTTACCAACGTCAGTCAAATGGTATCGTACTAGTAGCTTTTCAATAACTTTTTAATTCCTTTTCTCTACTTTCTTTTCTGTTTTTGAATGGATGAAAATTACAGAGATAATTAGATACTTCTAAATTTGTAGATGCTTCTAAATGTTGGCATCCTATACGATCTTTATTTGATCTCTGATTTTTAGTTCTGAGGGTGGGGGTTTGATAGGAACAGCAGGGAAAAAGTTGTTTTACGCTTTTATTTGAGCATATTTTTCTTTTCAGTTTCTACTGGAGTTACTTTTTAACCAGAAACATTGCTGAGTCTGTGATTATGAAAGCAAGCAGTATCAGGCTTAGTCAATACCTAGATAAGATACATCCATGAAAAATAGGTAAAGATCTAAAGTTACTTCTGGTGCTTCAGTAGATGGCACACTTTGCTCTAAGCAAAACTGGTAACTCCTGACATCAGGTGGAGACTCAGCATCAAGAAGAAAGCTTAAAATTCAAGTCAGGTTATGACAGCTTTTGATCTTGAGCTGCCCCATGACAAGTATCACGAGAAGAGCAGCATCTCGGTCAAACTCCAGTTTGGATAATTAATCGTCTGACTTGAATTCCTTTTGTCATTTCAGTCTCAATGAGCAGCGGCCTTCACTTTCAACTAGAACTCGTTTCATGCAATGTGTTCATTAAAGAGTTGCTCCATTTCAGGGGTGGATGAAGTGATTAACATAAAGAACTTCATGGTTTGTGCAGGAGAATAAGAGAGTGACAAGGCTTGCTACTTAACTATTTTTATGTGAGCATCAGTCTCCGTTTCAGATAAGTAGCAGTTTTGCTGATGATCTAATCCTTAGTAGATTCATGACAATATTGCAAATTATATTGCAAAGACTGTTCCATATTGATACGGATTGTGTGGACTGAAGTGGCACGGTGCTGCTTTTTAAGCTTAACTGCGTTTGTTACCGTAGTGCTCAAACATGACCAAGACTAGCCGTATTTAACTGGTGATCTTTGAGTCACCAGCAGTCTGGAAGTAAACATCTGAAATGAGACTGGGGGAGTGAAAATGCTGGTGATGGCCAAGATAAGCTTTGCTACTGGGAGCTGCCAAAAGAGATGTTGCTGCCAAAGGAATGTGCAGATGTTGGAAATCTCATCGAACAGAGATTGTAAAGAGCATCGGGTGCCTTGAGCTTGGCTCTGCTCTGGTTCTGTGAATTAGGAAACCTCCACGTAACTGGGTGGGAAAGCAAACAGGTTGAGGGGGGGATGAGTTTACCGTAGATACCCAGAAATTAAACTGTTTGCATGTTTGCATCTAAATATTGGCTGTATCTGCAGAACCTGTTTAATTGATTCTTTTCATAAAGAAATAATTTCGTTTTACAGATACAGAGCCCTATTGTGTGTCTCTCAGCATGTGATGCAAGGGTGGCAACAGCTAGTCTAATCACAGCCACCAATAAAGAGGAAATTGTAATTAATGGCAAAACATAGTAGCAATGAGAAACCAGACAAATTAGGAGGCTGGAGGGACTCCAGCTACTAGAAAGCTGAATTTCCCACTATAATAAAAATAACAGCTTTTTTTTGTGTGTGTGTAGATCTTATCAGTACAGATTGAAAATGGAAAAGTGAAAACACACATTATTCTCCCATTGATGGAAAAGATGCGAGAAGCATGCCAATAGTATCATGATCTTCTGCAGAAGAATAATTTACAGCTTTTTGGTACAAAACCTGATATTCTCTTGGGAAAGGTCAAAGCAGAGCCAGGAGCTACTTAGCCTTATCAATTGGCATATCTTATGATTGTCAGGAAAAGATGCAGGATGTATAACAAGGAGAAAGAATGCAAAATCATGCAACTAAGGTAAGAACTGAATGGAAAAAAATCCCTTCACTGGTACTACAAGCGAGTTTTAAGATCCATACAATTGAAAAACGTGCAATGAAATGAGTGTACTTAATGCCATTGCAGCATCTTTATAAGTAGTTATTCTAATGAAGAGCTAATAAATATGGAGTCTTTGCACATTTTTATTCAGCACATAATGCATGAAACATGATTCCTATGATCTTTTTATTTGGGGAAAAAACAAAGAGACTTAGTTGCTCCAGTGTATCTCTGCAAAAGTTATATTGGTGCGCATCAGCTTTGTGAACCAGTGACTTAATTTTCATGTGATCTTGCTGTCAGGTTACTCGCTTAAATTACATTATTTTGCTCTCTCCCTACAGAGCTGGAAGACCTTGCATCACACTCCTATTTAATGTGCATATAGCAGTATGGATAGCTTCCAGTATGGATTGCAGGCAGCAATTATGATTCCAGCTCTGCCTTCCTTCCACAACCCCTCCCATTTGAGGTCTTTAGTATGCTATTACAGATCACAAAAAAAAAAAACCAACCAAAAACTTCTGTATGAAATTTATAATATCTGGGTTCTCTGATATGTCCTTAGCATCTGACAGTGATCAGACATGGCACCATCTCTGGGAATATTACTAGAAGAGACGACAGACCAAGAACAAATGCAATTCTCCAACATTTTTGAGGGTGAGTTATTGGAAGTTGAGAAGTTTTGGAGTTCAAAGGCACCAATTTAGGATTTCCAAGGAAATGGAAAATTCAGTTCTGCCAGAGATTCAAGCCCTAAAAGCATCTTTCCTACTCCAAAAAATCCCCAAACCAGACCTGGAAGGAATAATGTCAGTTGTTTCTGTGAGTATCACTTTCTTACAAATACGGAAAAGGATTTTTGTGAAATGTTTAATAAGAGTACACATCAGCTTTGTTTATGTATTGCTTTGGTTTTGGGGAAACTGCTGGATTTTCTTTTTTTTTTGTCCTGCATGATGCACAGTAAAGGTATAGAGAGTTCTCGCAGGTGCTTATTAATAGGTTCTATAAATCTGGAGATAAAATTTCACGAAACAGTTTGAGAGGAGGACTGAAAGATGGCTGATGTTATGTACCAACACTGGTTTGAAACATTTGAAGTAGTGCTTTTGTAGTTGCAGCCCCATAACTGTAATGTGCAGCTTTAGGAGACCTTTGACCTATTCTCTTCATTTACCCAGCGCTGTATCCTCCATACGTTCCGCACCTTTTCAAATAACTAAATTGTGCTCATTGTCTAATCATTTGTTGTCTTACTCCATCTCATCCTCTCCACAATTCAGTCATAAATCATTCCACGTAGAGGGTGTTTGCTCCAACAGGCTGCAAGAGCAAACAAAAATCTGTTGCCAAACTCGATCAACTATTTAATCAGCTCTTTGTTTGTAAATGTTGAATGTAGGGTGACAGTTTTCTTTGGAGTGTGTGCAGCAATGTCTCTGCGTGTCAGTCAGAATATTTGTGCAGCCCACTCGCTTTGGGATTCCACTGTGGAGTTTTGGAGTTCGTCCATCTGTTTTGTTAATCTCTTTTAACCATTTCCCCACCCCAGTGCTCATGTTTTTCCACTCCAGGTCCCTACCCTGGTTTACCTCTTGCTTTTGACCTCCACACGCATGATTCCTTGATTCTCTCTGACTTCTCACTCAGTTTGTCCCACTTTTCTCTCGCAGCCTTGCTTCCTGCCAGAGCTATCTCCCAGCTCCACGTGTCACCCTAGATCAGTGATTCCCTGTCTCCTTCTCTAACTAGTCCTAGCCCCACTGTTCATCCCCTATTTTAAAATTCATAGAATAGAATCATAGATTGGATTGGAAGGGATCTTTAATGGTCATCTAGTCCAACCCCCCTGCAATGAGTAGGGACATCTTCAACTAGATCAGGTTTCTTAGAGCCCCATCCAACCTGACCTTGAATGTTTCCAGGAATAAGGCATTTACCACTTCTCTGGGCAACCTGTGCTAGTGTTTCACCACCCTCATTGTCAAACAGTTCTTCCTTATATCTAGTCTGAATCTACCCTCTTTTACTTCAAAACCATTACCCCTTGTCCTATTGCAACAAGTCCTATTAAAAAGTCTGTCCCCCATATTTTCTTCCCTTTGTCAAAGATGCCTTCTGCAGTTCCTTGTTCCTTTTTTTGTAGTAGCTCTGGACCTTCATCCTCTGGAGGTGGGCTCTAGTACTCAGCCCTGTGGAGGGTAACGGCAGCCCAGCAGCAGCGCTGGGATTAGAGGATGGGTCTTGGTGCTTCATCCCTGGCCAGACCGTGCTCCACCAACCTGTGGGACCAGTTGTACCCAGCTGGAGCAGCGCCAGGGCTGCTGATGTAATCTTGCATGCTGACAAGCAACTTGGAAAAAAAGTGAATCTGAGAATATAAAAATTTTCTGGTAATCGTACTGTCCGCCATCTCCATACTAAAGGTGTATCTGATATCATAGCTAATTAAGGATCTGTTTTGGTGACTTCCTCATTTTTGTGGTCAAACATTAAAGGAGTAGGGCAAAACCTTACTCCTTTGCACAGCATTGTAGATCAAGGTCCTACTTACAGATCTAAATGTGTGGGGGTCTGTATAATAGGCAGGATTTGACACATTTAGGATTGTCACCCAGCAGGTTTACTCTTGAACCCCCCCATTGCTGTCGAGTATGCACACGTGTAGGTTCCCTGCTCAAATACATCAGCAGATTGTCTGACGTGGACAGATATTTTTGGCTGAGTTGTGACAATGATGGAGAGAATTAACCAGCTTAGGCCAGACCATGCTGGACAGCAGTGGTCTGGCCTAAGGTGCGATTTGATTTTATTGATATGAGAAATTGTATTGCATGAATCACAGTACAAATTTTTAGCCATATATTTGTCTTGAAGTCTATGTACAAATAAAATGCAATTTTAGCTGGAATGCCTACTATTGAATGCTACTTGGAGAGTCTCAGAGATTCTAGTAATGTCTAGTTACACTTTTTAACAGTTTAAGGAGTACCTAAGGTCTCTCTTCTTCTCTTTCATTATCGTAAGATATGGGAAGATTACCTGGCAAAAAAATGTCTGCTTAGCATGTGACACTCTCTTTCATTGCTTTGTAGCAACAACATGAGCTACAGTTGGCAAGTCCACAGTCTGGAAAGTAAATAAAGACCATAGTGAAAATGACAGCAGCTTCAAGGGGTTTAGCAGAGCGTGGATTATTGGCCAAGATTCTTGCCAAGACTGCACCAGCAAAACGTGATGAGATTCAGGGCAAAGCCTGTGAAACCTGATTGACAGTCTCTGCTGAATGCATTAAGTGACTGTACTTAAGTACTGGAAATCCCAAGTGTCCTTTTTTTTTAACATTCTTCTACTGAAAAGCGGTGTGAAGAGCTGGAGCTGGGCTTTTTCTTTTTCGCTTATTGTTTCTTGAGCATTTAGGATGCATTCAGGTCACCTCTTCTCAAACAGAGGTCACATCTCTCAGTCACAAAGCCAAGAAAACTGCTTAAAAATCCAGACCACTGGGTTTTCATGAAATCTCGCCATTCCAGCTGCTGAGATTTAAGAAAGCAAAACACTACAAAGCTCACAGTGAGTTTACAGAGGCTGGCAAAATTGTGCTGCCACTAACAGATTTCTCAGTCTCTGAAGAAATCAAGGATGTCTCCAGGTAACAGCCAGGGTGTCTCTGCATCCCAGCCTTCGTAAGGTAACTGTGAATAACGAGTGACCCTCAATCTGTTTGCATTAACAGAGACCTGAGATTCTTTTTACACCTTCTGGTGATACAAATAGAAAAGCCCTCACTGGGCTTTGTGAGCTCCAAAATGTCAAATCCAGAAATAAACCCCACTATTTTGTTTAACTGATAAATATGACTTACTACAGATTTTATCAAGTAATTGGATTTGCATTAAGTCCTGAGGCTTGTCAGATTTGTGTTGAAAAATTATTAGAAAATGGTTTCACAGATGAGGGATCTGAGCTGCAGATCTCCTGCTGCAAAAATCTGTTAGCACTGTTTCCAGCAAACTTAAACTAACATCAGGAAAAGCTCAGCTAGTTCGTTTACAGATATACGTGAATTTTCAGACAACAACAGATAGCACATACACCACACTAGGAGATTTTAGGTGCCAAATTGGATACCAGAAAGAAATTCTTTCCTGTGAGGGTGGTGAGGCACTGGAACAGGTTGCCCAGAGAAGCTGTGGCTGCTCCATCCCTGGAGGGGTTCAAGGCCAGGCTGGATGGGGCTTTGAGCAGCCTGGTCTGGCGGGGGGTGTCCCTGCCCACGGCAGGGGGGAATTGGAACTCAATGATCTTTAAGGTCCCTTCCAACTCTAACCATTCTATGATTCTAAATAGAATGTGCCATATCAATCTTCATGGAGGCTTCATTGCAAGGTCACGTATACTCCTTAATTCATGTAGAATAATTGCAAATCTTACTACCAGTCAATTTTGACAATGAGTAAAGGAAAGTTTAGCTACTTTTCCTTCAATATCTGAGATCAAGTGACCCAGACTGACTGCTCATGTAGTATATAAATCAGAAAACTCTCAACAAAACCTCAGTGAAACAACAGAACCACTTTAAAGGAGTTTTGCGTAGGGCTACAGCCAGTCTGTAATTCACTTTAATGCTCAGCAAGAAACATCTTGGAGATAATGAACGGAAATGAGATAGATACACACTTACCTAAAAGTAGTAAGACACCTTCTTTGCTTGGCCAATATTTTATATCATTTAGCTGAAGTAAGATTTGTATATTCTTTACTGCTGTCTTGAAAATTGTCTGGTAGAGAGCCTTAGCTTATTAGTTTTACAACTGAAGAAACAAGAGTCTGATTTTTAGAGAGTGACCGAAGTACCAGATATCGTACCCTGACTTACAAAATACCAATGAACAAACAAACGTCCTGATTTTCAGCATGGTTACTGAGCAGTGGGAAACCACTGGGAATTAAGATACTAGAAAGCATGTCGAAGTGTAATACTTTAAATAGCCATTGATGACTTCCTCCCCAGATAAGAAATATGAAACAAAAAGAACGTGACAGCTGGTTAATTCAACATCCAAGTCAGCCGCTATCAAAGGTAACCCTCAGTCATTGACTTCAGTGACAAACCTGGCAATATTCAGTCACATTTCAAAAGTGCCCCTTAATTCTGAAAATTTCAGTTTTGGCAGCGTGTAAGACACAGACTACGCTTAGTACAGTGCTTTTTCCAGCTATCATTGATTCCAATGGGAGGTTCAAGTTCCTACAAAACAGATTAATGGGGTCATAAATTTTAATACCAGAAAGGGCTGTTATGGTAATGCAGTCTGACTTTCAACTCTGAGACGTCAGAAAATGTTGCTTGCATGGAGCCTGTAACTTACAGCTGAGCTACTGCACATCCATAGGAAGACAGGAAGGCATTCAGTCTTGATTTAAAGACTTGCGTGACAGTGAACCTATCACGTCCTTGATAAAGTGCTTCACAGTGAGTTACCTCAGATTTCAGTCATGGTTTTTTTTTTTTCCTTTTCATTTCAGCTTCTAAGCATTATATTTTATTATGACCTTGCCTGTTAAACCCCTCTTTCTCCCCAGTAATCATAATTAGCCAAGCTGAGCTTATACGCAGTAAGGCTTTCTTTAAGAATTTTGTTGTCGGAGAGGAAAAACACACAGAATTTGGAGGGGAAAAACTGCATGTACGTGATCCTGATGTACGTGGTCCTGATGAGCTGGCAGGTCAAGAGGCCCCTGAGGAGCCAGGAATCCTGGGGCAAGCGGGCCCCAGGGATCCAGGGACAGGCAGGGCCCCTGGAGCCACTGTTCTCTAAAACGTCCTACAATCTCCAGTCCTGTGTAACTTTGAGTTCAACTCTATTAAGATATACGTTGTTCATATGCAGCTAGCATATTCTAAGATCACTTTAATCAACCTACCTTCATCATCACTTAGGACTTCGCATTTGGTCACTGGTATTTATTCTGTGTTCTCTTTCAGATTACTGCTAAAGATATGGCAGAAGTTTGGACTAAAACCAGTAGTCACTACAGCAACCTCCCTGGCTCTGCCTCCTTTGACTGGGGATAGTTGTGTTGGAGGAAAGGAGCCTCTGGTACCTTTTATTTCTGAAAGATTTAAGCCTGCAGCACCCATAAAATGCAGGAGAACTCAGCCTGCTTGAAGGATGGGATTGGGTCATATGTCTGAACATCTAATTACAGTGTCACGTTATTGTAAAAAGACAATAGGGTGTTTTTTTTGCTGTAATTGTATAAAGTTCTAAAAGAAACTAAAATGCAGCAGGTATAAAAGAGTTTTTATTAATTTTTCAATATAGAGCATTTTAAGAACTCATATTAAATGTCGGCATATTCATATATACTTACATGTGGGGACAAATATATGTCATTGACAAACTGATATAGAGCACATACATACATTAGCCAAGGCAAATCTAACCCGGATTTGTCCTTATAAAATAAATATTAGAAATAAATATTTCTGTGTACTACCAGGGATTTGCTGGTAGTACACAAAAATATTTACAGGGCCACCCTAGGAATTTCCAGTGTTAACCTATTTTCCTAGCTAAAAGCCACCCCATCCTTCATTCCTTTTGGATGAGGCTCTTTTTTTCCTAGCTGGTCTGTGGTTTTATTCCCACAGGCTGGAAAAATCAAGTGGAGGTAAGGGTAAAATATACCGTATATCCAGGTACAGATATACAAATCTGAAAATTATTTACATTTCAACAGAACTCTAAAGGGGGTGTGTGTCTAAAAATTGGATGGTTTTGTGCAGTGAAAGAGTTTGATCCATCAGCTCACGGTTCTGCTTCAGATCCACTTCCTTTCTTTGAACTTTACACTGCACTTCTTGTAGAGGATCTGTTGACAAGGATATAAAAAAGTAATAGCAATACCATAACACTTAAGCACAAACTTACTGTTGCCATTACCATGGGTTTTGCTCAATTTGAATAATTTTAAACCGAATTAAAATACTAAAGTTTTATCAATTACGTTTTGCCCAGATGAAGTGAACATTCCACAAAATAACGTTGGTGACTGCACTGGGCAGAAAAGCATCTCAGTGCACGTGAGCACTCAGCAAGAATTTGGTAGTTCCCACTTTTGAGGTGGGAATTTGACTCCAATGGGGAAGTCTGAATTTTACGGTCATAAAAATGTAACAGTTTATGAGACAATTTCACAGTGGTGAGGAGACAAAAACAACCACCACCACAACTTGGAAAACCGTGAGTCTATTTTTTTTTAGCTTTAACTTCAGGTAAAACAAACAAACAAACAAAAACTTGCACACACAGGGCAGAGTGTATTTTGCACAAAAGTTAATAGGTTGAATAATTATTATTTTTTCCCTCAATGTGATAAATCATGTGAATCATGGAATGGTTTAGGTTGGAAGGGACCTTAAAGGTCATCCAGTTCCAACCCCCCTGCCCTGGGCAGGGACACCTCCCACCAGACCAGGTTGCTCCAAGCCCCATCCAGCCTGGCCTTGAACCCCTCCAGGGACGGGGCAGCCACAGCTTTTCTGGGCAACCTGTTCCAGTGCCTCACCACCCTCACAGGAAAGAATTTCTTTCTGGTATGTAATCTAAATCTCCCCTCTTCCAATTTAAAACCGTTACCCCTTGTCCTGTCACTACACTTCCTGAAAAACCCAATCAATCCTTTTCTCACCTCCAGCCTTCCTATTTAATAGGATTTAATAGGTCGAGCTGAACCTGCCGGTTTTTCCTTAGCAAAGACGTGTCCAAACAGGCCCCGCCGTTGGGCGGGAGACACCGACAAGCAGCTCCGCGGTTGTTATTCTCAGGGGACAAAAATGAGGGGGTGCCTGTGTCACTTTTTCCCTCCCCCGCTTTTCCTCTGCCCTCACGACCCACGGAATAAAAGAAACGCTTCCCTTTCATACCGCCACCCGAGCTCGGGGCGGGGGGCACAGGCCGCACTGCACACCGGCGGCACCGGGGCAGCGGCGACGAGGCGAAGAATAACCGGTAGCACATACACGGAGGAGCTCCACGGGGAGGGAAGGGGAAGCCGGAGAAGAGAGGATGTGGGAAGGGAAGGGAAGGGAAGGGAAGGGAA
>JAHREE010000563.1:3472452-3511580 GCA_033628505.1 Tringa tobata
AGGGAGCAGCCCTCGCTGTGCCGTGGCGGGGAGGGGGGGTGGTGGAGGGAGGCCGTCGGCAGTGACAATGCTGCGTCTCGGCTGAGGTGTCGTTGCCAGGCTTTGCTGCTGGGTGTCCTTCTGGGCAGGCGTGCGGGCCGCGGAGCTCACCTGGCTGGAATCTTGGGAGCCTGAGAAGGCTTGTGAGCTGGAACGTGGCGCTAGACCATCAATGTTATGTTAGCGTTTTGCCACTTTGTTTTTAAGGCAAAGAAGGTGTGGTTTTGTAAAGGCATTTTAGGTTGAGAAGCCTCCATTGTGGTCCTTACTGCCCAGGCAGGTGTTTGTTCAAAGTGAACTGATTTGAAATTAACTTCATGGGGGTGGTGAGACACTGGAACAGGTTGCCCAGAGAAGCTGTGGCTGCCCCATCCCTGGAGGGGTTCAAGGCCAGGCTGGATGGGGCTTTGAGCAACCTGGTCTGGTGGGAGGTGTTCCTGCCCAGGGCAGGGGGGTTGGAACTGGATGACCTTTAAGGTCCCTTCCAACTCTAACCATTCTATGACTCTGCACAGCCGGAGTAAAATATCTATAGTAGAAGAGCTGTGTGATCTGACAGGGCTACATGCGAACTATTCATAAGCCAGATTTTACATACCCAATTACAGTAGGTTAACATAATTAAGTAGTTCTGTTAGCTGGATTCTGTTGAGGTGAGTTTTATAGTTGATTGTAACCTTTTTGCCCAGCCTTTCTCATTTTTGGTATATTGATATGGCTTTTTCAATGTTTAGCTTTTTTGGTATCTAATGGAGTAAGCCCATCTGCAGTCTTTTATCAGAGTGTTAAAAAAGAGAGGAGACACTATTGGGCTGCATAGTCACTATATCTGTAGGAATCTTCTGTTTTCACATGCCTTTTCCTCCCTTAAATTTGGTTGAAATTGAAAAGAGGGGTAGAAATCAAGCATTATGGTTAGGTGGTTGGAGCACATAGCACATTGATTCCTAGAGGCTGAGGAGTAGAGGGCTTTTCCACCTAGAGGATGTGATAAGGGGGTATTTAATTGCAGCCCTTCGCTCCCTAAAGATGGGAGTGGTATAGAGAAGACAGAGCTGCAGTCTTCCCAGTTAGGAGAGACAGGTGGCCTATAGGCACGTGTTTTCCTACTTGAAAAATACATTCCTGATAAGTGCAGTGATTAGCTCTTTGACAGATGGCAAAACCATTTATTTGTAAGAATTAACATAAGGTGCATTTCAGCGTCTGAAAATCCAGCATCTCCTCCAGTTGATGATCCTAGTCTCCACCGGCCCCTGTATACTCTCCTTGTGTATTTATGTGCGCCTGTTAAGTCCTGGATTTCCTTTTCCCCCATTATGTTAAATTTTATGAACTAAACTGCTTCTCTGCCTGCCAAGCTCTGCTGACTCATCTGTGAGCTGAATGCTTAACGTAAATTTTTCAGTGTGAGCATTCTTGCTGCCTCCTCTTGAAAAGTTCTATTATCACCGCCACAATCTTCAGTTCAATTGTATCAGTCAAGGGTGAAGGACAGGAAAATGTACAGATGATGCCTAGTGAGCAGAATGTTAAATAATTGGTACTGTAACTCTGAAACAGTGAATACAGAAGCGATGAGAGCTAGCAGGGTGTGTTCATGCACAGGCCGTGGAAGCTGTGTTTGTCCAGCCTGGAGAAGACAAGACTCTGGGGAATCTGGCTGTAGTTTCCACTGCCTAATGGGTGGAGCCAGACTCTTCAAAGTAAAGTGTAGAGAATGGACAAGAGATAATGGCTGAAAGTGATAACAAGAAAAATCCTCATGGGAGGAAAAGGAGAAAATATTTTCATAACAAGAATGGTTAAACATTGGGAAAAAGCTGCTCAGAAAGGTTGCAGAATGTCCAGGACTGGAGGCTTTGCACCATCTGAATAAATTCTAGATAAATCTGAATTAATGTGACCTGATGTAGCTTTGAATTCAGCCCTGCTTTGAGCAGGAGGTTGGACTAGGTGACCTCCGGACATCCTTTCTAACCAAACTATTCAGTGGTTTGAGAAACTGAGCCTTAACTTACAGCCTTACTGAATTTGAGCAAGTTGAGGGTTCTGTTTTTTGTTCTTGAATGCCCGTTTTGCTTTTAGAAGCTTTATTTTAAGGACAGGAAAACTCTGTTTTTACTTTTAATCTGCTACTTGTGTGATTAACAATTTACACATCTTTGCTGTGACAGGATTTGGGATCTCAATGCCTAAATAATCTTTTTGAAGGCAACAGGCTGAGATCTATTGTGTTGATAACCTCGCACAGTTTTTCTGTTCTTCGGATACAACGTTCACATTCTTTTAAGAAAAATATTGCTGCTTTAAAATGGGATTGTAACAGGCAATCTCATAGTTAAACTGTTAAAACATACTGATATATTGATATTTGTAAATTTTTTTCTGTATGACTTGCAGTTCTCTTTTCTGCAATGACTGTGGGGTATCTATATTTGGAGGTAATGTTTTATTACACTACTTTTCTAACAGCAAAAATTCAAGGCATGAAAAATGCTGTTCCCAAGAATGATAAGAAGAGACGAAAACAGCTGGCTGATGAAGTTGCCAAACTAGAGGCAGAACTTGAACAGAAGCACAAGGAGGAATTAAAGGAGTTGAAGGAAGCTTTACCTGAGCAGAGTAAGGTAGGTGCTTTAATTTTAGTGGAAGTTGTGCGGATACAATTTGTGTTAGGGCTTCTTTAACTCTTAAAAATTATAATGAAGTAACACTTAAAAGTACTTCTTCTTTTCCTTGCAGTATTAGTAACTCTTTTTATATTTGGAAAGATTCAGCTGTTATGGTGGGTGACCATTGCTAGAAGGGGCATTTAGCTGTGGGGTTTTGTTTGTTGTTGAGCAGTATTTGGTTTTGCTCTTAACTATGTTAGTAGCTTAATCATCTTAAAGAAAAGTTTTTTAAGTTCCTGTTATGTTGTTATTCTAATAATTTTAGACTAGAGCATTATTGGCCTTCAGTAGGCATTTGACTGATGCAGTGTGTTTTGTCTTGCAATTCTGTCAAGACCTTTTTGTAAGAAGACACTTTCTGTGATGATGAGAACTGTCTTCTTAAATGCTACTGTTCTGCCCTGTTGGCAACGCAGCTACATATTTAAATGCTTCTAGTTTGTTGTTTGATGGCAAACCACTTAATTTTCAACAGAGGCGTGACATTAGTCAAATGTAGCTGCAGGAATGAGGAAACTAGATACTTGTGCAACATAGAAAAATTCACCTATGTGTTAGCACTTTATAAATAGAGTGTTGGAAACTCTATGACAAATTCATAGTGAATTTGCAATCCATAAACTTAATTCTGTATATCTGGTACTGAGAAGACCTCCATTTGTATCATGTGCCTGAATTTAAGGAGTGTTTGTGCAAGTAGACCTGTTCATATACTTCCCCCTACCTAAATGGGAATAGACCCTATGGCTAAATTGCTGCAATACCAATATCTGTGAATGGTGCTAATGCTCCGTGCTCATGCATCTCCTGAAACGTTTACCTAACAGCAGGTGCCTTCTGGCTGTTTAAATCTTGTAAAGAAACAAACAAAAACCTGTCTGCCTGAGGCTTTCTGGACTAAGTGTTTTCTGATTAGTGACCTAACAAAGATTTAAGCAGAATGTACTTTCATTTGAAAATGGAGAGGGAAAACATTTCCGAATGACTTTTTAGGGAAATAGACCTGATTGAGAAGCATCTGCTGAGAATCCTTGTGGAGAAAAAAAAAGTGTTCAGTTGTGAGTTATGACCCTATTAACAATCATCTGTAGTATTTTTTAATTGGATGCTTAAGCAGATGATTAATCTAAGATACAGGTAAACAGAAGCATTATGTTTAATGCTCATGTATTAATTTCAAGAGTTTGTTTTATTTTGCTAAATGAGGTATCAAAACTTTACGATGGAGGGCTTTTCAAGCTAAAATTCTTGCCCTGGACATAGCTTTGCATGAGGGGAATTTGTTTTGAGATGTGTGGTTTCTTTCACTTCTTTTTTATTCAGATTGAAACATGTCCATGTTTCTAAAGGTGACATCTAGCTCATACCATTATGGGGTTAGCCTTGTCGTTTTTCTTGAGGAGTGTCAACTCCCTGCCTTTTCCAACTGCTGGTTATACTTTGGTAAGGAAAGCGGTGCCTTCTCTTAATTGTCACAGAACTTGATAATGGCTGTTTGGGTACTTCAGTCATCTGGTAAGGTGAGGAAAGCTTTCCCTTTCATAGACTAAATTTGAGGTGTGCCATTCATAACTGTCTCTTTGTGGAGACTACAGAAAAAGTAATATAATGCATGACAGTGGTTTTGGGTGTGAAATAATTCTGGCTGTGATGGGTTCTGCGCTATACACAGATCTTTGTGGTTAAACTTCATAAATACACCCTGCAATTACATAGGAACAGAACTTAAAACTGTTTAAGGAGATGCACATCTCAGTTATCATTTATATTAATAAGAACATTTGACATTTTTTCTTTTTAGACAGATTCAATAGCTGATGGGGTTGCAAATTTAGAGCTTGAAGGAACAGAGCAACAGATTCAGCATCCTCGAATATCAAAAGCACAGAAGAGGCGGGTATGACAACTTTTCAAAATTTTACAAATATTTGATTGAAGTTATATTGGCTTAAACTTAACTGTAATAACCAAAGTTAAACAATTTTGCAGGGGACATTACCTAGCTAATTCATTATTGATGCTGTACCTACTGGGTCCCTTGAAAATCTGTAAAGCTGCTATGTAAGCATTTTATAAATAGTTATACTTTTTTTTTACCCTCAGCCATGAGCTGGGAATCAGCATAGGTCAGGAGATGGGAGCCAGAAAAAACAAATGATGTAAAGCAAGTGATTTTAAAGTAATGCGACTAAGAATATTAATAAAGGAATAAAATAATTTAAATAATGTAAAATGCTACATGGAAAGTATGCATGTAGTAGAACTTTACACATTTAACAAACGAATGTTAATGCTAAAATGCTTGTAAGTTTCTGAGTTGTTAAGAAACAGTACCTGGTGTCAAGGCAATATATTAGGGTTATGTCTTGTTAAGCTTCATCTGTTAAATTGTGATGGATTAACATTCTCATTGTACCTGCGTGAATGTTTGTACCAGGCCAGAGGAACAATGCTTTATTGCAGAGTTCATCCCCTGCTATGTGATCCCTGCTGCAGAGCTGCCTTGTAATAGGCATGGTAAAAGGATGTTCTTAATTTATCGCAATGTGTCTAGGCAAACTAGAAACTCTCTAGTCTAGTTTTCCTATATTGTTGTAGCGTAAACCAGACAGGTATTGATTTGTGGTGAATTTTAAGTGTGCAGGTGAAAAGGTCATTCTCTTACTGCCTACTTTTTTTATTTGCTTGCTTACTTTGACTCTTATTCCCTTATTAATTTAAGCGTAAACTTATGAAGCATTCTGTAAAGTCATTTTTATGTTATGTAATACTACATCCCCTCTAGTATTCCCTGTATCCATTCTTACCTGTGCTTTAGGTTAGGAGCAGTGTTTTATGATGTATAGTAACTAGCCTGAGGGAGTTTCAGTTTCATGACACGAGCTCCCTTATGCAATCATATTCATAACTGGTAGATCTCACACTTGTTATGAAGGAGTAGTATTTTCTGTTGTTTAATTAGAATTCTCATCCTTGAGTTCTTTGCCAATGTGGTGAAATAGGTGATCCTGAAGAAATTACTATCGTTAGTAGCCTTTGTATTGGTGTTGTAAAGTGTTATTTTGCATGTTGATATAATTAAGGTGTCTCCTGTGACATAACTTTGGGTGCGGTTCTCAGAAGCAGTTAGGATATATTGTTCACTTACCATTTGTTAAAATTCTGGTTTAGGTGGTCTCTAAGGGTAGTGCTGATTCGAGAGAGTATTTCTCACTACGTTCATATCTGTGAAAACACTTGAAGAGTTAGAAGCAAGCACAAAGCCAAAAACTGTACAGGCATCTTCTAAATTTTAACATTTGATGTAATTTTTATGTGTGCTTAATCTAAGGAAAAAAAAGCTGCCTTGGAGAAAGAAAGAGAAGAAAGGATAGCTGAAGCTGAGATAGAAAATTTAACGGGTGCCAGACATCTTGAAAGTCAGAAACTTGCCTCCCTGTTGGCAGCAAGGCACTTGGAGATTAAACAGATCCCTTCGGATGGCCATTGCATGTACAGAGCTATCGAAGATCAGCTCAAGGATCGCCAGAATTCCTGGACTGTTGCAACTCTGAGGAACCAAACAGCAAAGTATATGCAAAGTCACTTTGATGACTTCCTGCCATTTCTTACAAACCCTAATACTGGAGACATGTATAGCAGAGGTAAGACTTGGAGCTTAAGAGATTTTAGAAGCTGTTGTAACTATTTCTGATTATTCTCGATATCAGAGCTGAATTGGAACCCATTATAATGTTTGTTCCTGAACTTTGTTGCTTTGTTGGTTTGGCTGTGTTTTATGGAACACAGAATTATGGTCTGCTATGAACTTTGGTATATCTGAATCTATGTAAGTTGTTTGTGTGTTTTGTTTTGTTTTGTTTTTTTAAGTAATTAGCAGAAATTATTCCCTATTAAAAAAAATAAATCAGAACCTGCTATTAGGGTTATGTTACTAGATGGTAGTCATGTTCTGGGATGTGATTTAAGTCATATTATAAAGAGATTGCCTGCCAGGTTAGGGATGATTTTTTGTCAAGTTTTATATTGGTGTTTTCAAATTACATAAGAAAGCTCTTAAAAATGTTTGTGAAATTCAAGCAAATCTCTTTTATAATAGTTTGCATAGATACTTTTTTGTATTCTACCCTTTATTTTCTCTGTTTATACTAGACCTTTTAAGCCCTTATAAACAGAATAGACTGAAAAGTAGAAAGTCATTTAGTGTGAAGCAATGGTGGAGGCTGAGTTAATGCAATTAAATGGAATTTATGTACTTCATACTTGAGCAATACATGGTTTATTCATTTCTTACTGTGTATCTGGAACATCATGCGGATGACTTTATACATTTATTTTTTTTAAAACTTACTGCTACATTCATTTAATAGTTATTGCTGTGGATTTCATTTGGTGACTGGGGACTGTTGTGAAGTAGGAGATGTCTTTCCCTTGTTGACAGAGATAATTGTCACGCACTAAATGTGCCCCCAGAGAAGACTGATGCAGAGCATCAGGGAGTTGTGGTTTTCTTGTTTCTCTAATTCTAAGGGGAATGAACGAAAAACAATTCTGAGCAGTCTCCAGAAAATCTGTTCCTTCCGTATCAGAATCTATTCATAGGGTTCAGAAGCCTGAAGGGTTGTAACTTATAAATTGGAAAGCTTGATTTCTGTAGAACATGATCCACAAAAAGTTTGTTTAACTATTAACAGAGGAACTATTGGGAATAAACACTTCAGAGGTTAAAACCAAGGCAGCTAATTTGGAAGTTTAAAAAAAAAAAAAAAAACAAACACCGAAAACTAAACCCAACAGTTGAACTACATCGTTACAAGATATTAAAACCATACCTGACACCTAGGTAACATAAGAACTAAGCATGCTACTTACTATCACATTCTCTTTTAGAGTTTCAAAGCAACACCCTCTAAGATTTAACAGGAAGAAAACTGTATGCAATTTCAGGCTTGTTATTAACAAGCATGAATAAAAAGTTTTAAATAAACCTAAATAAAAGTCTAAAACTAAAACCTGTACTTCTTTTTATTCCCATACTTGTTTTCCTTCCTATCTTCAATCTTAATTGTTCTTTCTAAAACAGGAATGGGGATTATTTTGGCTTTTGGTGTTTTCCTTTTATTTTCCTTCTCTTCAGTGAACATACATATTTTCCTGTATAATGTGTATGGATTATTCAGGTTCTAGTTCTTCATTGTGCAATCTGTATTCTCTTCTCAAATAAGAGAAGTACTAAAAGTTGTCTTTTCTTTCCCCACAGAGGAATTTGAGAAATACTGTGATGATATAGCAAATACAGCTGCATGGGGCGGTCAGCTGGAAGTAAGTATTGTGTTGATAATTTTTACTTGTGAAATTCTCAAGTGGGCGAATACACCTTCAAAAAAGGGCTTCTTAAGAAAAAAATACCTGAAGGCATAAGGGAACGTGGTCATAAATAGTTTATCAAGAAGTTTCTCCTGTGGTTATAAATGGTTTTCCCAAATTAGTAGCTTTGCTGATGGCGTGCTGGTGTTCTGATGTATTCGACAACGTGCAAGTTAATGAATTCAGTAGTCCTAAATGTCATTAGAAAGACTGGCAGTACGGGTGGGGAGAGTATTTTATTATGCAGACTTAAGATGGTAGCAAAGCTGATGATAGCGGAGCAATGCCTAGATTTTTGTAATGTAAGCCAAAACTTGAGCTTGAGAAAACACATTTATTGTAGTTTATCATATTTTTTGTTTTATGAAAGAGTAGTTGCCAAGTTACTGAAGCTAGCCCAACGTTACCTATGTTGTATCATCAAAACAATGATTAATTTAAGGCAAGCTGTTTTCAATTAAAGTTTAAAAAGTTAAAATAATTTTGCTTATTTGAATAAAGTTCATTTTCTGACAATATTTGAAATGTTATGCCTGAACTCATGTCTGTTAAAACTTAATGCCATGTCTTCCTCTCGATGTTGGATTTAATCCTATTACCGAATTGTTTTTATGCCTTAAAGCTAAGGGCTTTGTCGCACATTTTGCAAACACCTATTGAAGTTGTGCAAATGGATTCCCCTCCCATTGTTGTTGGTGAAGAATATTCAGGCAAACCAATAATACTTGTGTAAGTATGTAATTTTATCCCTTCTTAAAATTAGTGTGCTTATTTCTATAGCAGAGGGCTCAGCTTTGATTCTCACCTGCTCTTTTATTTTTTGTTACCTATCTGGTGTTGAAACGTTGCTCGAATGATGGTCTTGCAGCTTAGAAATTATGTTTGTTGTTCACACATTTAGTTTAAAGATATTGTAATCAGAGTTCTTCAAATGCTGACAGTCTGAAGTGTGATTCAGTCACTGCTTTATAGAATGCTACAAGGTCATTTCACCTGTTAGATAATTAAAAAATAATAGTGAAATTTCACTATTTGCTATAGTGAATAGTGAAATAAGATGCAGCAGGAAACCTTTTTTTCCCCTCTTCAGAGTTTATGTCAATATGTACCTGGAAGTCACCAGAATTAAAAACTGTATTAATACTCTTCTATTTAATGAACCTATGTATTTTCTGTGCTAAAACTTGAATTTAAGCTATCTTCCAGTGCTGTTAATGTTTGTCATAACATACTTCTAGTTACAATGAACACTGTTTTTTTTTTTTTTTTTAGGTATATGAGACATGCCTATGGATTAGGAGAACATTACAATTCTGTACAAATTCTAACAGATGCTGCTACAGAAAACGGCAGCTAGCATACAAAATTCATAAATCCACATGGATAACAGTTGCATCTTGATGTGTTGGGCTACAGACAATTCCTAGACAGACTGGAAAGTAAAACTAAATGGAATGGATTAAAAATGAAAAGAAGACATACAAAATTTGACTATAAATCAGAAATAGCTCTTGATTTAAAACAAAATCGAACCAAAACCACACAACAGTATTTTGAACTTGTAGGTATTAATCATGTTTAGAAGCTCTTCTCTGAAATGGCAGCTGTGTGAATTAGAAGTTGGTTTTTTTTTTTAATAGAGTATCATCCCATCCTGCAGTGAAAACACAGAGTAGTAAATGTTTTGGTTAATCTGCATTTCTGCTGAAGAATTAAGGTCACCTGAAGGTTCCTGTTACGTTATTTCTGGCAGATTTTGATGATCATGGAAGAGTTAAGGCATTTAAAATAATTGATTTTATTTTGATTGATGGAATGTCCTCTACAGTGTTTCTTTAGTTTTATCAAGATCTAGCTTCAACACTGTAGTAGGTATCCCCGTCTTTATTTGGGCAGACAAGAGCTGGAGGCAAATCCAGTATTTGAATATCTTGCTTGGCTGAAGGAATTGCCCAAACTTTATTTTAAAGACTTTCATCTAAGATTTTTACCAAAGTTTGAGGACTTAACTTTTTTCTTTTGGCAGTTGACAGTAGGAACTGAATGCTTGCTGCTGATCCTAGTAATGAATCTGTAAGAAGACCATTGTTGTTTTTAACTATACGTCATAACATTGATGCAGTTTAACCTCTGCTGTTCATCCCTCATAGCCTTTCACCTGTGCGTTTCTATGATACAGAAATCTCATAAACAAAAAGCTCCTCAGTGTCCTCACTTCAGGTAGTGAAAGTCATCTGAACTCATCGTTTATGGATCTGCTGATCTAAGCACTTTGTGATCTAAAATGTGATGTTTTAAAATCCTCAAAACAGCTGGTTGCATACAGGTTGAAAAATAACCACCTTGGGTTTTGTCAGTAACTTTAAAGGTTATCTGCAGAAAAATTAAGTTTATTTTGATTGCTCCTTATGATGCACACAGACTTTAAAGGTGTGGTTTTTCTGTTTTTGTTTGTTTTTTTTTTTTTAACGTCTTGACTTTTTGCATTAGAAACATAGATTTTTTTTTTTTTGTCTTTAAGTCACTGTAAAGGTGACTCCAAAATTAGCAGCATACTGAAACCAAAGTTGCAATGCAATTGTTTTATAACAATAGAAGTGATTTATTTATTTTTTATTTTTTAAAAGCCTTAGTCAATAACATGCTAATTTGTCTGCATTTTAGTGCTGATGGGTTGGTTGGAGAAAAGCGTTTCATGTCAAGTTTAAACACCTTTGCCCTGGTTTGAGGATTATGAGCTACCAGTGCATGTCGTGTAGTCCTTCAGTAGAGCCAGCCAGCAGATTGACATTTGTGGGACTTAGAAATTAGAGGGAAAAAATCTGCTCTTGCTTAAGAAGGAGGAGATAAGTGTTCACTTTGTGGATCAGATTATGTCTGATTTAAAGCACTTTGAGAGAAAGGGTGGGGGGAAAGAGTCAGACCATTATAGCAGGGGCTTTTGGACAAGCAGAACTTGAATTGTGACTTCTTTAGATTGGTGCCTGCCAGGAAAACATTAACCAGATAAGGAGTTTTTACATCCTTATTTATCTGATACAGTATAGCAAATATAGCTGTATTTATAGCAGCTGGGTTACTGTACAATTTGCTTTACTACCTTGATTGCATAAAACAATGTTTTTAATTTAAAAAAAAAATTGGATGCAATACTATGGAAAAGGTGTGTTTATTTGTAACACCACTATAAATTTCACTAAAAATATTACTCATATACTGTTCTCTGTGTTGCTTAGAATTGAGGTGATATGAAATGCACATGCTGCATTTTACAGATACCCTGCAAAAAAAAAGTTCTTTGGTTTGTTGGGTTTTCATTCTTGTTTGATTAACTAACAGAGGAAAGATGTCAGAGTTGTGGAATGCCCGTACCAACAGTTTGCCCTGTTGAAGATGTTTACAATTTGTATAAAGCAAAATAATGTTTTAATATAGTGAGTGGAAGATCCTTGCTCGTGCCGTATGGGACTTGCCAAAAAGTAATAAATTGGTTTATTTGTGGCGAATCTTGTTGTGGTCACTTTTAATTTTGTCCTTAGATTGCTCACTTATTAATTTGGAGTATTAATTTACTGAAAAATATCAATACACATCTTTGTATAGGTCTTAATGTGTGTACCTTTACACCTTGTGTGCTTGTGAAGAATTGCACTGTGTGACCAGCAGCCTCCAACATTCAGGGTTGGGTGAGGTCCCCGAGAGACAGAGCTGGGTAGTGTTTTCTCTGGCAGCCACCTTTGCACCTTCTTCACTGGTCGGTAGAACTACTTCAACGGATTTTAAAAAAAACTTTATTTTAATCTTTAACGTATTTATCAGTGTTTGGCGTACTGTGTTTTATGTCACTGGTTCAGTCGCAGTATTTGCTGTCTGCTCGATTTGCTGCTTGAGTACATTATCCTTCTGCTTTGGAACATTTGTATCACAATCTTTGCAGACAACTGCAGAATGAGAGTCAACATGGAGATCTTTGAGGAGAAAAACCTACATGGGACAAGACGTTGGAAAATGCAGTGAAAGAATAATTTAAATCCAACCTGAAAAACAGTACTGTTCAGTAAAAACAATAACAAAAAGATTCTTAAGGAAAATTACCTTCTTGATATCCTAAAGCTTTAAATTTTAGTTTTTATCTTTTAGCTGTGGCAACCCAGTATGAGTTTTGCTCGTTTGTTTTTAATAGAGTAGAAACTGGATGCCATAATTCTGCTAGCGTACTCGGGTTTTGCAGATTCTGTAATTTGTACAAGAACAGAAACTTCCCCGACACAACAAGTGATATTTCCCCCCCAGTACAAGGACACATTACAAAAATTATGATAAGGCTCATTTTCTCGTTAGACTGTTGTGAGCTTCTAACTTTTTTGTGAAACATCCTTGATGCTGTGTGTAGGAGTAGAGGCTTTTTTTTTAATTTTAAGAAGTGTCTTAAATGGAGGTTTTGAGGAGGGACAGGAAGGATACAGATTGCTTTTTGGAATTGGGTGATAATTGAACTGAGACGTTTGGGCACTAGGTGGGTGTATTGAGAAAACTCTGCATTTAAAATCTGTCACCCAATGTATCTTCTACCTTGTAGGTTATGTGTTGACTTGTCCCACGTGGCAGCCCCTTTGGAAAACACTTCTTAGCTACAGAGTTTTGGTGCTGGAGCTGGATGTCTGTTGGCCGTGTCAGATCTAGGGCATTGCTGGGAATAAAGAGAGATGTGGAATATCTTGTGTGATTGGAGCGGTACGTTGGATGGCTCCAGGCTCTTTGGGAAGAGCAGGAGGGGAGAGGAGAGGTTTAGTTTAGCGCTAGGCTATGGGGCAGGTGACAGGTCTGTTCAGAGCTTATGGGTCAGGATCAGAGGGGTGGCCTACATGAGGCACATTGTGGTGGGTGCCTGCCACACACCAACCAGGATATTTTTACTAATTTTAATAACAGTGGGGGTTTTGCACAGTTTGAGTTCCCTGGCCAACTCCAGAGCCCTAATCTGAAAATAAGACAAAGCAGACTAAATTAAAAAACAATGGCTTAGTAAATATATTTGATCATGAAGTCTCCATTAAATCCTGTGTATGAAACTTGGTGTTTTTTCCCTGCAAGATTTATTTATGTATCTTAAGAAGAATGCACAAAGTAGCCTATTTATGCAGCAGGTGAAACCAAATGTCAGTAGAGGCTTTTTTGCATTCTTGCTTACTTCACCCAATGTTTGGTACATATCCCAGTGATGGGTGTAACATCAGAGTTTGTCAGGTGCACAAACTAAGCCATTACCTTCAAAGACTGGGCTTTCCAAAACTGGTAACAAATATTACATGATTTAAGAGTCTTGAAATAGTCTTTATAAATTTCAGCTGTGCTGGTATCCAACATTATCCAGATCAGAGCGCTTCAGAAAAGATAATTTCGAGGACTGTCATCACATACGCATTTTAGTAAGGGGAAAAAATCCAATCCTGTACTGTGCACAAAAAAGAGGAGAGCTGCTGACTACTGTTCTAATAGAAGGTAAGTAAACAGCCCAAGAAAACAAACAAGGATATCTGGTAAATGTGTAAGCTTAATTTTTTTGGAAGATTTCTTATGCATAATTATGCATAAGATGCATATATAAAATACATTTTGTGGGCTAAAATTTGGTTTAGCTAATTGAAGCTATGCCCTTAAATAGGAAGGTATAATTAGGATAGGATATTAAATAGGAAAGTAATTAATGAGGTTTCTATAATTAAATTTTAAAAGAAACTTAGTAAAGATCTCTAAAGCCATTTGCTCATCTTGGAACTTACTCTTTGTTTCTCACAAAGCACTGGCTGACACAAGATCTTTGATTTCATTTACATCAATAGGTTTAAAAAAAAATTCAGTACTGACAACAGTGCATTTAAAATTTATACAAAGTGTACCCTTAAAATGATGAAAAAATGAATCTTTACCCAGGTATCTACACACATTTCTGCTCTATTCGTGGATGCATTCCTACTAACCCAGGTGAGTGAACATCGTTCAAAGAAAATGGCACAGAAGTACACCAATATAAAAGATAATCGGAAGCTTCTTTAAATGCTTTGTATTACTGAAGAATTGTTTTAAATAGGTTTGAATTACTTTAGTTACAGCATATGGGCTATTTATCTCATTACTAGTCTTCAGAGGACCAACCTCTTCTTTCAGAATTATCCTGATGGGTTGTTCCTAAAGCAGTGTGTTACTCTTACACTGTAACTCCCTTAACCTAAGGATCTCCCTTTATTTCAACAGAAAATTTTGCGACAGTGAATAACATTTTTGCTGCTGTAAATAACAGTTTTGCTGCTTCCATTTACATGAATTGTTTTACAAATGAAAAAAAGCAATTCAAGGATAAAGAAATACTGCTCCATGCAGTCTGCTAAATTAAAGCTCATCTTCCTTTGAAAAAAAATTTAGGAGTACGTAGTCCCCTTGTGCTTCCAATAAATAACTCTCATATTTTAATCAGACAGCTAATCCTCGCTTGCTCTACTAGATTAATCTTGCCACTTGAGTGACAATGTACTGGAGAGCTAGAAATTGTCAAACTCAGCCCATTTAAAACCCCAAAACTGATCAGAATATATCTGAGATTAACAGAGAAAAATGTTTCCTACTTGGCTGATTTTAGATGTACTTTAATTTTGTTGTCTATAAGTTTCAGTGCAAATCACAGAGCAGTTTTAATAGTAAACTTAGTAGTGAAACACTTCTTGGTTTCCATTTTTCAAATGAAATTTTACAAATTATTTATCAAAGTACTGTGCAAATTATTTGTTTATTATTATTATCAAGAACAAAATTTAGTAAGTCTTAACTGAAGAGCCTTAAAAATTATAGAAGCACCTTCACTTTTAATTCTGCATATAGTACATCTCACAAACATTTGCTTTTGACATATAGAAGCTTGGGAATAGATAAATTATGAAACTGATTCTGCATGTCACTCATCTGCCCATGAACATATATATGTATATAAAATACATAGACATATTAAAAAAAAATATTGCACGTATTTGGTACTTTTTTTTTTGGTTTATTTTCTGCAGTAAAACAGCAAATTTCTGGAGTCAGCGCTGAACATATTACTGGCACACAAAACACATGAGAGTCTGTTCATTCAACTAATGGCTTCAAGGACAGTACCTTCCAACAGGTGGTTTGCAAAATGTCAAAATTCGATCATACGTTTCTAAAATGCAGTGCAAAACAGATGAGTAAAGATCAAGCATGATTTTTGTAGAATATTTCAGTTTTGAAGGGATCTCTGGTGGTCCTCCAGCTGGGTGTTTCCAGCTCAAAGCAGCACTGACCAGATAGATCAGATTATTCCATCTTTCGCTTAATGAGCACTGTCCTTCTGTATGTAAAAAAAACAAAAACAAAAACAAAAAAAAAACAAAAACCCCAAAACAAAAAAAAAAAAACAAAAACAAAAAAAAAACGGAGGAAGGGCTACTGAGGATTTCCTCCGTTTGAGCTGAGTTTTACAGCCTCTTCAGGTTCAGCCTCCTGGGTCGTAGGGAGGGATATTTCTGTTTGGGGGTTTCTGCTCGCTTTGTCTGTGATTGATAGAGCCAGCTGACAGGCTGGAACGGCTTTAAAGGTTAATTTCTGATTAGTCAGCCTATTTATGATGCTGGCGTGTTGTATTCAGTAGGATTAACCCACAGAATCACATGGGGTTGGAAGGACCTCTGGAGATCATCTAGTCCAACCCCTCTGCCAAAGCAGATCCCACAGGAACGTGTCCAGGCGGGTTTGGAATGTCTCCACCACCTCCCTGGGCAGCCTCTTCCAGTGCTCTGCCACCCTCACAGGAAAGAAGTTCCTCCTCATGTTTAGATGGAGCTTCTTATGTTCAAGTTTGTGCCCATTTCCTCTTGTTCTGGCACTGGGCATCACTGAAAAAAAATTGGCCCCATCCTCTTGACACCCACCCTTTAACTCGCCTGATGGTCATTCCTTTAGGTAAGTCTTCCATTCCATTGTTACCCTTAGCTGTGCATTTCTCCTATGAACTATCATACTTAGGACTTATCAGATAAATCATCTTATTGGAAAATAGCATTGTGGTGCCACACTGAAGTCTCTTTCTGCTGAGGTTGGGGCCCATTGAAGTTGTTACTGAAGAACACCCATTTGACCTCAGTCAGAGCTCCAGGAGCCTGGAGCTCTCACCTGTATACCACGGAGGCTGTGAACACATCCCATGCAAAGAGATCTTGCCACGCTTGGGTAGGTGGTGAGTAACCCACCATTAGTTTTCCACTTGAATTTCAGCCTGTTATTTTGCTTTTGTATTTCCAGTGATCTCTCTGTGATTGCACCTCCCTCCAGTTTAGCAGCCACCGTGCATCTCATTAAAGCATTTTCTACCCCTTGCACTCATGAAATGAAGGTTTATATAGGACTGGACTGGTCAGGAGTAACATACTTCGTCACACAGCATTAGCTACCTCACTCGGATGCCTTGTCCTTTTGTAATTCACCCCCCGTCTATGCATGTCACGGGGCACCAGTCCCAGCAAATACGGACTGTTTCTGGCAGATTTTGTTAGGTGGTATCGAATACTTTGCTGTCTGTTTGACTCAAACTACACCAGTTATTACACAGAAGTCACCTCTTCTGAAAGGACTTCTCCATCTCGGAGTAGGTAATGATTTCTCTGCACGTGCAGTTCTTGCTGCCTCTGCTGCAACTGCCAGGAAGAGTCCCAACCCTACGATGATTTATTTTTTTTAAAAATGTGGACTTCATCCATGAGTACCTGGATTCAGCCCAGGGAGTTAATACATATAGTTTGTAGTAACAACTCTCAATTATTACTCATAGAGTACATAATGAAAGGAGTGATTTGGAAATAGAAGGCCCTAAATTTCGCTGCCATCTCCCTCAGCCATCCAGTCCTCAAGACATGCTTTCATATACATTTCCTTTCCGTAGTGCTGATAAATCCTAGCTTTTCCCTACATCCTCTTAAAGTTAGGGCGTTTGGGGAGTAAACGATTTGTGTGTTGGATAATGAACTTTCAACCCCATGTTACATGATGTAAGGCAGTTAAAAACTGCTTTTGAAAGAGACTGAGGTGGACATGCCTCCTTCCAAATGTGTGTAAATGTGTGGATCCCGTTATGGAAAACTAAATGCAGCTTCATAGCCATAATTATTTTAGCTGCCACGTTTAGCTGAGCAGCAGTAAAACATACATCATCTTAATATGGATTGTTAATCTTGCCAATGGTTTGTACCATGCAGGCTAAGATTACCTCACCAGGTTGGATAGAATGAAGTCAGTCAAAAGCAGCTAAGCTTGATAATTAAACTAGACAAAGTAGTAAGTAGGGTTTTTTACTGCTTAATATACGTTATCGTAATTTATTTAAGTACTATAACCCAAATTCCTTTCTTTTAGCTACGATCGGTCCTGCTGCGGGTGTGTTCAAACAAAACAAGTATTTCAGATATTTCATAACAGTAAATACACAGGTGGGGTGGTTTGGTTTTTTTTTTTTTTTTAATTTCATTTGGAGAGCTGCATTGGAATGTGCTAAGATTTAGAGTTATTTCTTAACCTAAGCCTTGAAATTCTTCTGATAACTCATGGAAGCAAAGCAACAAACAAGAGCACTTTGCTGTTTGTCAGGTGTTTTTTTTTAATACTTTCCTGCTTGGGAGAGGACATTTTTGTTTAGGTGTTTTTCTTGCTGTCTGAGGGAAATCAACACGGTGGTGACAGGAACCAGGGACCTTTGTAATAACACAAAAATCAAATTATGTATTCATCGCCTTTTCCATTTGAAGATAATTATTATTTAGATAAAATGTACAGCATTTATACTTATCAGAATATTTTCAAGCCCTCCAGTGTAAAAGGAGATAATTATAACTCATCATCCAACAATATCTTTCTTTTCAATTTGGCCTTTGGGACGGTTTTTGTAGCATCATTGTGCGAGATGGGCTTGTTGCTTTGTTAAATTTTTTTTAAGCATTCCATGATGGAAATCAGATGAGCAATTTCATTAGAAAAAAAAAAAAAAAATAGAAGCAGCAATTCGATGCTAAAATTTGGAGGAGAAGAATATCCATATGTTTTAAAATTATTTTGTTGTTGTTGTTGTTTCTTGACATTCTGTAACAAATTGGAGCAATATCTTAGTCCAAGATCTCAAACAGAGCACAATTGGCTTTTTAGTTGTGGCTACGGAGTCACTTAAGGGCACTGGCACTTACGTTCTGTATGCCAATGCAGGCAGGAAAAGACAAATCACTTCAAAACAAAGGCCTGATTTGATAACCTATTTGCAGTTCCTAAGAGTTTTTGTTTATGACCGAGTTGTAAAGGACGTGCTCTTATGGGAGCCTAATTTTTATGAGGTGTTGGGAATTAATGGTTGCTCCTTCTATGCTATGGGTTGAGCACAGGTGCAGCTCCGTGCTCGTTATACGGGCCAGCGGTTTGCTATGGTAGATAAGGCCACGGAGGTTAAATGGTTTGTCTGTAATATGATGAATCTTACAACAGGAAAGAGAATTGGGTTACAGGGGATGCAGGATGAGAAATTGAGGTGGAATTGTGTATCTGGAGGAAGCATTCCTGAGAAACAAGCAATGCCTGTGATATCTCTCCCAGGGTTAGTAGCCAGACTAGGAGAGCTGTGAAAGACTCCAGAGTGATCTCCCTTAGCAGAATGAAATAAAGAGGAAGACCCTCTTGAAACAACTGAAGAAATTATACACAAGGTTTAATCTTCTTTCTATAAAGTGATCTCTAAAATAATCATTGTGTTGGATTAAAAATAAAAACTTCCTGGAGCAGGATAAAGGTCCATCTAGCCCAGTGGTGCGGATGTATTCCGTGAAGTCCAGTCCCAGTTAACGCAGTGCTGCCATACAAATAATAAATTAATTTCGTCTTCCTAAATTAAAAAATATCAAGGTAGGTTTTGTGGTCTCAGGAAACATCTGTTTTCTGCAGCAACGTTACCATTCACTCCTCACTCAGTGTTACATATGACACAGGAGATTTAAATATTAGCCTTGGAGACAAAATTTGAGTTTAAATTGTGCCCCTGGAAGCCTTTGTACCTTCTAAACTGTTTGGAGAAAAACTAACGCTTTACAGAGAGTTTGACAGAACAAGAGTGCAGCAGTATTTGTGGTGCAGATTTTTGGAAAGTAATTTTGAAATATTGATGTTACAGCTTTTCCTCAAGAAGTACATAGACAATGTCTCTAGCTTTCAGAAGAAAATGACAGTAAGCTGAAATGTACACTTGCTACCTATAGGGACGGTGCTGTGCTCCAACCCAGTGGTCACGGGCTGCTGCTGTGCCATAGAGCAAGCAAGGAATGCACTCAGTAGATCAATCAGATTGCTCTCTTTGGTATTGTTTACAATGATTGTTAATTAGTTTCCTAGGATAGTACCTCATTTGTGGTCAAAATAAAACGTACACCAGATGGAGGGAAAATTAATTCCGAAGTAGTAATCTATTCATATACGTAATTATTCCTTGTAACTCTGTAACGGTGGTGGTTTGGGCTGTTTAAACTCCAGCAACGGATAGATCAAGCAGATGACATTGCTTAAACATTATTCAGCGTTTTATTAGGTAAAGCATAAACAATTGATATACGATGGCTGTTTGAACTGGCTTCTTCCATGTGTTGTAATGTGATACTGTGATTAACATTTTTTCATTTAGAGACTTTGAGTTCAAATCTTAAAGTTGCAGAAAATGTTTGGATGTGCATTATACATGACACTTCTAACAAGTTTCAGCATTTTCAAGTCTTACTCCTAAGTTTTAAAATTGGTCTTTAAAATTTGGTGTATAGATGTCTTAATATAGAAACAGATACATTCTTAACAATGAAGAAAAAATATGAGCTTTTAAATGTTTGGAGGTTCTGTGTTGGTTTTTTTTCCTGGAACAACTTTAAACTTAAAGAAGTTCTTATGCCTCATGGAAAACATTGAAAAAGCATGAATTACTTTATCTTTAGAAGTTCTATATTTATACTCTGCCTTTTGTTTTTATTTCCATGGATGATTTCATGTGGCAGCAAGATTATTGTTATTTTTATGCTAAGTATCTGATTATTCATGTAATTTCTCTCTCCCCTGAAATTAATTGTTTGTTATTTCTCACTCTTGTGAAATGATCACAAAGTCATCACATTGTGATGTCACAAAGACAAAGCTGATTCAGGAAACATATTCCTAAATGTAAGTACATAATTAGTCAGTAATTTCAGTGGGATTCTTAAGGTGCTTGAGTTTAAAGATGTGCTTAGTAAGCTTCTTCCAGTGATCCAAAGTTACTTCTTTTGAAATAATTCACCTAAATCTACTGTTCCTATAGCAGATACTTATCAGGCTTAAGAATAAGTAAATATAAGTTCCATAACGAGGTGCAAAGTTTTTTCTACAGGTTTTCTGTTTAGAATAAAGAATTGCTGGAATGCATACATTTCTGGAGACTTTTTGTTTCATGACGGAGCAATGAAGACTTTTGGCATAACCTTTTCACTTTGAACAATGAGAGCAGGTTTTATTGTTAGATGTATTATAATTCACACTGAAATATTTGTCCCGTTTTCTTTTTCAAAACCAGCTTCATTACAGCATTGTTTCACCATGTTTCCTGCATGATGTTATATTGACACTGTTTTGAGTTTATTTCTCTTTAAAGAGCGCCCTTTACAAATAAACATACAAATGCAATCGTCAAAATGGTAGGTGTTAATTATACACGCAGATAAAATAGGGCTTTGATGGCAGACAGGGCCCTCATTTATCAGACAGTGGGGTCTAAGATGGCTCAGGGCAGCAGGAGGTAAAAGAATAGTTGGAAAATGAAGTCATGGTGTGGCAAAGTGGGTACCGGCTCTAACAGCTGCGTATAAACCTTTGGTCTCCGAGTGTAGATTCCCTTCACTTCTTTTTAGTTCCTTCCAGCCTGTGCAAAGGAAGGTCATCACACCTCTCGCTGCTCTTCCTTCTCATAAACTTCTCTGGAACATTTCCTCCTTCTCTTTACGGGTGGCCAGGGGGCATCTGAAATGTAAAAGAGGAGTGTGCTCAGAGCTCTTCTGTCCCTGCAGACTGAAAAGGGAGTCGAATGTGACAAACCGGTGTCAGTGCCTGTAGGTGAAATTAATCTTGTTTCTCATTCGAAATGCATAAGTAAGCACAACAGGCTTCTCTGAAGTCTGAAAAGACCCCCTCTGAATTAGTCTAAGTTTCTCTCTCTCTCCAATAACAAGGTTTTCTGTAGAAATTGTCCCAAGATGTGTTTTAAAGCAAGGTATTTTTTTCTAAATTATTGTATCTTGGGGAAAGCTTCCCCTCTCTCTAGTGAAATCCTATTGCAATTTCGACTTTGGCAAAATTAACTCAAAGTAATTACAGTTTGAAACAACAAATCCGCACTATATGCCTTACGTCTAATTCTATGTCTAGTTCTATCTAATGTCTAATTTACAAATACTGCAAATTTATGAATAAAAGATTCATTTGAGGGAAGTAATTCTAAACCAGGAAAGTGCAAAACTGATAGGAAAAACCCTCAGTTAATAATTGCATCACACACTTGAGCACGAGAGCGAAGTTTTAATGGGGTGGAAGGGAAATGCCTGTATGGAGCATGAAAGTCAGAACTTGGAAATCTTGTGCAGGAGGAGGAAAATGAATTGTAAAGCAGTGGAAGAGAAGGAAGAATCAACACTAGAGCTAAAAAGTCTGCATTTCAAAAGTAGCAATAGAAAAGGAACTATGAAGGGGAAAAGGCAAAAGAAAATGGTTTGTGTCATTTGCGAAAATAAGTAACTAAACAAAAGCACCCGAATCAGCAAACTATCCAGCCATATACTCAAGTGTGTTTTCATTTAACAAAGCCCTCCACAGGCAATTAGGCAATCACTGGGGTCAGTAGAAATCTTTCCATAACTGCTATGAAAGCTACCTTAATCTCTTAGAACCCTTCTTTTTCTTTAAACTCAGTAAGACGTAGTTTTTGTGTTCCCTTTGTTTATGGGATTAGAGAAAATGAGGCTGAGAAAATGATAAAAACAGATTTTTAAATGTGTAGGTAAAATTTTAAATGCATATACAATGAAAAACAGTCTTCCTGATTACTGATTACAACTGAAGTTCTGCAACAGTTGTCCAGTAACAGTGGTGTATTTCTTGCCCTGATAAGCACATTTCAAACAAACTTTTCAAACATCTTAAAAGCATAATTTAACTAAAGTTTGCACAATTCGGTCATGATAACAAATCAACCATTTCTCTTTAGTGGACCATGGCTGCAGGTCTTCTCCTTTCTCTCTGTTCCTTCAAGCAGGATGGAACACCGTACACTGCCGCCACGCCAAGCATATCGTCCCATCTTTATCATCTGTTCTCCACGGTCTAGTTGGTGCCATTTTCATATTCCAAGGAAAAATGAGACGTACTGTGTTGTGCGATGCAGATCATTTCCCAGGAGCCCCAGGAAAGGGATCATGTTTCAAAGCCATAAGGCATTTATGGAGACTGCCTAATTTACTACTAATTTTAAATTGTCTAATCTGAGTAACAGACGATGCTTAAGAAAGCAGGAAAATGACAGCCTTTTCTTCATCAATGAGGTCATTAGCAATCACATAAGAAGAGAACAGGAGTATATCTTAATTAGCATGTGAAGCAGAGGTATAAAGATAGAATGCGTTGCTCAAGATCACCTAGAACAGATTTCTCTGCAGTAATTATACACCAGTAACAATTGGGGCAAAAATTTCCAAATGATGGGATGTGCAAGTCTCATCATATATAGAATTAATTTCTTACATAATCAGTTTTGTAAAATGTACACGGTTTCATAAAATGTGCATGTAGCTGCATTTGGTTGGGTTGTCATCTCAATTACTCTGTATTTTTTATGCAAATTAAAAGGGACTCTGCCTTGGGAATCGGGGAATATGTGTCTATGCAGTGGGAACTTTGAATAAAATGGGAACTTTGAATAAAATCTATGGTCTCGTCTGGATGGTATCTTTGAATGAGCAGTCTCTTCTTTTTTTTTCTTTTTTTTTTTCTTTTTTTTCTTTTTTTTTTTTTTTTTTAATAAATGTTCATGGCTTCTTAAGGACCTGGCATGCAGAGCCACAGTGTTCTGAGCTACCGTACACAGATTGGGTTGTTTTTGTTCCTGGCACTTTGGAAGAAAGTACTGGACAAGTAACAACAAGGTTCCTGATTTCAGAGCAGATGGCAAGTATATCGGGGGATTTAGTATGATTTATTTCTAAACTGTTGGATTTTGGAATTTATTATTATTATTATTATTTAATTTATAAGCTGTGGTCGCATGTATGGGGTAGTTTAAAATACTTCCTTTCAAACTTGTGTTTTGTGTGTGTCTAATTCACTAAGTCCCAAGCAAGGCTGAGACTTTTTATTAAAGTAAGCAAGATAGTTCAGTACAGCCGTCGGTTGTGTGAGTTTTCTGAGGTTACTCTCCCTTTTAGTAGTTGTTTAGAAAAAAATAATGTTCTTATGCCTCTATATGTCTTTCAGGCTTATTTCTGGAAGCAATAAAAATTGGTGTTACAGTTCAGATTATTATTATCAGCACAGTTTTTTTTGTCTTCTCTCTAATTTCTTAGCCACGAGGGTAGCATCGTGTACAACACACTGGATTTTTCACGTTACTTGCTGGTGAATATTAAGTCAGTTTGGCAAACAACGATTTTGGGGAGGGAAAGCATTTAAGTCTTCATGGGCTCATGTTTGAAAAGTAGCCCCTGTTTTGTTCAGTACTCACTGTACATTCTTTACATGAAACTTTCTGTAAAGCATGCAGACTACAAGGTAGTAGTCTCACAAAATACTTTTTCAGATATTTTAAATTAAAATCGGGAAAAAGGTCTATGTGAATTTGTTAATGCTCTTAGATCGGGTTTTTCAGGAACTGTTTCAGCTGTCCCACAGGCTTCATGTGGCTCACAGCCTTTGGTGGGCCAGGTCTCAGCACCACCATTAGGTCTCAGACTCACTGCTGGTGTATTTAAATGCTCAGTACCCACTGATTTTAAATGGTGGGGATTTGGAGCGAGCAGAGGTTTTGAACATCATTCTCCTGTGGTCGAGGCTAAAACCAAAACCAATTAAGAGCTTCTGCAGTGCAGCTGCTTCACAGGCTGCTGAGCGCCCACCAGCCCATAAGGTACTTGGATCTCTTGGTTTCCAAAGTTAAAATTCTCTCCTTTCATTGCATGGCTTATAGGCTAGTTTGTGCACTTAAAAGTCAAAAAATCTGATTTATGCCATTTGACAACATTTGGAAAAGCAAAATAATACTAAGAAGCCAATTCTTATGATTTAAACATTTTTTTCAATATGCATTTTTGATGTTGAGACCTTAAACAGCATCTCCCTTGGACAGATGAGTCTGCGTCAAGGCTAATGGCTGCCACAAAATATTTCCGTGTTGAATGTCAGTGTATCTGTATATATTTTTATCTATTTTGGCTGTGAAGATGCATTCTCAAATGTGTGAATTCATAAATCTCAGTTTCCAGCCCATTCTGTGACACTTATCCTTAGTTTTAAAAAAAAACAACAACAACAACACAACCTTTTTTTTACTAATTAGAAGGCAAGTTGACTTTTAAACAGTTGCTAGAAAGAATCTTAAAAGAGAAAGAAGAATGAGATTTTCTTTACAGATGTTTTCCCTAAGAGACAGACACCGTTAGGTTTCCTATGCTCATTTTAGGTGTGCTAGAATAATTTAATATAATTTTCCAATAATTTTAATGTCTTTTATAGTCTTTAGAAACTGTGTGGCTAATTATTAGTAGACAGCTGTAAGTATCACAACAGGAATGGAGTGTAATAAGATGGTTGCATTATCACATACCTTTTTTGTCTATTCTGCACTTGTATTTCTCATTCATTAGATGAGCTGAGAGCAGAGTGTACCTGAGCATTGGGAACTCCCATGGTTCAGTACCTTGCTAGTCTATCAGTCGACCTCCTGTCTTGAATCTCTGACCAGTAAATACATTTGAAATACAGCGAATAAAGCTTTTATTGATGTTACATATCTGCAATAACTGAAGAAAAATACCAAGCTAAGCCACTGGATGTCATTGTTGCTTCACACAGTTTTGTGCAGCACAGCAGCATCAATGGTGCTGAAAACCCCTGTCAAAGAGACCTTAAATTTGAGCCCAAGCCATTTGAGCCAGGGTCTGACTTCTTTGTGGCCTGGGTTTTTCACCTTTATCTTGTGATAATTCTGATTACTCCGTGGAAAAGGAGCTATTAGTGTCAAGCCATAATGGCTCCTAAATGTCCTGTATGATGGAGATTTTAGCTTAATCTGTTTGTGCAGGACAAGAATCATATCTTGTTCAGTTCAGGTCCACACTTAGGTATTTGATGATTGAAATCAGGATTACTCTTACAGTTTGGTATTACTGAAAATAAATGCATTGCATCCAAATATTAGGAAGCTTCAGATTTTGAGAGTTTTGTTCGGTTTTGCTGCACCAGAATTTCAGAGGGGCAAGTTCCTTCAGTTTCAATAGTAAATAGTTTACATCCGTAAATGTAAGCAGCTTCTGTGGTGTAGTTTAATATTTTATGTAATACACGTGTATAATAACTTACTGTTTTACAAATTCTTGAGACTCGGGAATGTTTTGTTGAAGGTACTTTTGTCACTGGTTTTGTGTTGTTCCATTTTCTGTCACCCTCTTGTCATTCTAGGAGCTTGATGTGTGGACTGAAAAGATTCATCTGTTTGCAGAAAGACCTGGTTCAATCTGACTTTCATTCAGCTGTTCTTTTTCACATGATTTCTCTTGGAATTTTAGCCATCTTTCCTAAAAACACAATCTTTGTGTGACCAACTCTTTTGCCTGTCTTTTTTTCTCAAGTCTGTCATCCAGCATCCTCTGAATCCTTTAGCCATTTTTATCTGCATTTGGCAGAAAGACAGCAGCATCAAAACTGAGTTCATAGAAATTCTTGGTCAGGATAGAGGACAAGGAATAATAGAAATTTGTTACACCACTGAAGAAAAGTTGAGGAGAGCTCAATCGTTACATATTCAGTTGTGCAGCAGCCAGTGAGCTGGAGAGATGCACAAAGCTTTGGATTAATGATGACATGTTACTTTCCCTTGCCCGGTCAGGGTAGACGAGAGAACATAGGGAAGTGATTTGGATGAACTGGATGTTCTTGGGGAACAAATGATGTAAATCAGCTGGAATACATCAGGATGACTCCAAGCTGAGTGGTGTGGTGATACTGTAGAGGGGAGGGATGCCATTCAGAGGGACCTGGACAGGCTTGAGAGATGCCCTGTGCAAAGCTCGTTGAGTTCAACCAGGCCAAGTGCAAGGTCCTGCACCTGGGTCAGGGTGATCCCAAGCACAAATACAGAGTCCAGAGGAGGGTCATGAAGATGATCAGTGAGTGGGAGCACTTCTCCTATGAGGACAGGCTGAGGGAGTTGGGGTTGTTCAGCCAAAGAAGAGAAGGCTCTGGGGAGAGCCTATAGCAGGCCTACAGGAAAGGTGAGGAGGAACTCTTTATCAGAGAGTGTAGTGATAGGACGAGGGGTAACAATTTTAAACTAAAAGAGGGTAGATTTAGATGAGATATTAGGAAGAAATTCTTTACTGTGAGGGTGGTGAGACACTAGAACATGTTGCCCAGAGAAGCTGTGGCTTTGAGCAATCTGATCTAATGGAAGGTGTCCCTGCCCATGGCAGAGGGTTGGAACTAGATGACCTTTAAAGATCTTTTCCAACCCAAACTATTGTGTGGTTCTGTGATTCTATGAATACAGGTTTAGCTAGTCCAAATCGGTTTAATACTGGATGTTTGCAGATCTTTAATAAGTGACCTGTTTTCTTGAGTAATATTACAAAGAGCTAATCACATTATTTCCATTGTGGCATCCATGTCTGTCTAAGGCATGAATAATTTAATTGTAACTGTGAGCATTATTGTTCTTGAACTTTCCTGTCAATTTAAGTGAAGTCGAAAAGGAGTTCTCGTGCAAGAGTCCAGTGACTTCTGCAAAAGCTGCTTCCACATGAAGTAAGGATTAGGACTTCTATCTCTGAGTTTGCCAGAAGTTTTTCTTTTTGAGGTCTAGGTTGGGGTAAGGTGTTAGATTTATTTTTCTTTTTATCCTTTGAAGCCAGAGAATCAAACCCCCTAACTCCACGTATCCAACATGTGTACAAATATCCAGTGTATGTCAATGTTAGAGGAGCTGATGAAAATATAGTGTCCCCACAGAGATTGCCTCATTTTTCAGTGAAGCTATCAGAAGCCAAGCTTGAAAAGCCCACCAGATCCGATCTATGATGCAATCATTCTTTCCTTTTATGTACTGTGTTCTAAATTTTGACTTACAGTAGTAACTTTTTTAGCATCATACATATGTACACTATTAGAATCATACTATTGGGTATTTTCCAGGAAAAAGACCAGATAGACTTTACTTGTATAAGCTCATCAAAACAGATAATTGTAAGTGATCTAACTTTACAGCTCTGTGGGTGTGAATACACTGATTTAAATGCATGAAAACTGAGGTTCTTCAGACTTATGATTTGTTGTTCCAGAAAACAAAGTTTTATACACCTGTTTCAGGAAAGGAGAGAGGGTCTGACAGTCCTGATAGCTTGTGTACATTGTGATACAGTTTGAAGTATGACAAGCCTGCATAGGTTGGGGGGTTTATAGATTGTAGGTTTATAGGCTAATGAATGCCACCTGATGGGAAAAAGTTTAAACGTCACGTGTCTGATACAGTATGTGTTTCAGTCAGGATACCAATGTGTTTTAGGAAAGTGTTTTCTGATGGTTTTTTTAAGATTCAAATGTTGGACTGCTGCATAGTGAGATGTGGGTTTGCTGTTATGTGTGCCTGTACCTCTGTTTTGCCTTAAAATTTTTGGTTTCTTTGTCTGGGGGTGCTGTAAAGGATATGTTGCTTTGTGTCATTATTTACTAAGAGTAGTTTATTAATTTCAAAATTACAAGAAGGAACACTGTTTTTCAAGTCTAGTGACGACGTTTATCAACTCCAGATTTAATGACGATGCAATTTTTTCACTCATCAAAGCAATTGTTGGACTAAAACAAGATTTCTACACAATTCCATGTCAGCACGGACATCCCAAGGACTCTGCATGGTGCAGCTCTGTCTGTGTCTAATTAGCAGGGCTTATTTTCAAGTACTAGTTGTAAGATACTTGCATTCATGCATGCACACACCCACAGAGAGAAATCATCCCTTGTTATTGGTGGTGGACAAAAGTGTGTTGATACGGATAATCCTAGGAGTCCAGATACTAATCTGGGATTGATGACAGCTATCTCAATTTACTGACTCTGCAAACATGAGGTGGGAAAATCTCAATTACAGACTTTCAAATGGCTTCAGCATTTTGGGGCTTGAAGTTTGAAGACCGGAGAGTATGTTCTTGTGTGTTTATTGATGGTTTTTTGGTTTCATAATGGTGGGGATTTTTTTGACTGTTTCAGAATATTCAGAGCTTCTAATGAACAAGGATTTTTTTTAAAAAAAAATGGCATTAGTGTCTATTACACAAGTACCTGAATTTGGGTTCACTTACATATACATACCTATGTATAGAAATGTATTTTGATTTTTTTTTTCTCCCAGTAATTGCTATTAAAGCTAGAGGTACTAAACACTTTATTGAAACTAAGCAGCCCCTGACATCTGAGTAACTCACTGTAGCTCAAAGAATTCCTGTCTACTTCTGATCATTGGAAGTAGGGAAAGGTCTGTGTCGTGAAACACTTGGCAGCCATAAAAGCCTTGATTATGAAGTCCTTGAACAGTGCTTTCAAGCTAAAACCAGGGACACAAACATAAAACGATACCAAAACAAAAACAACAAAAAAGAAAAGAAAAAATGCTTAGATGTTTAGATGTTTATTCCAGTGAGCAGAAGCAAGGTAAACATGTCTTGTGTGTTTCTTCTGTTATTTAAAAGGTGGACATGGTTAAGGGATAAGCAGGGCAAAAATTAAGTGTGCCTGGAATATCTAAAAGTGAAGGTCTGTCTGAAGCAACCTTTTCCTGCCTTTTTTTTTTTTTTTTTTCCCCCTTTGCACTTCTAAGGGTCACAACAGTGGACACCACCTGAATGAACTGTGGTGCATTTACCCTTGTGCTTTCCTCCCTGTTGCATTTGGAAACAAAGTCTCATTTTTCCACAGTTGTTTTCAGTGATCAGTGCTTCAGTTTTGTTCATCTTAATCTAAACAATAATATGTAAACTAATTTTTATAAATGAAATTGAAATATTTAAAAATATAATTATTTATATTGACTATTGCAGAACAGTGATTGGGAAGACACTTCAGCCATGGGATGGCTCTTACACTTTAACTTAAATTTCTTTGCCATCCAGAGATACAAAAATCTTGAGGAATACCACCGTGTCCTTGTTCCATATCAGACAAGGCATTTAGATGTGTTGGCACTTAAGCCTCTTCCAGGCTCTTACCACTTTGTGTCCAAGTGCTTCGTATCACGCACAAGGTGCGTGAAGTTATTACACGATCGAACGTCACTTGGTGAGCTGTCTTCATTGAGACAGCCTTTGCTGGGTGGACTCCTAAGAGCAGAAAGGGGTAGCTTTGGAGAAGATGGATTGTCAACGAGCATTTTTGGCACTTTCCATGTGGAGCTGATAGCTTGCAGTCCTTCACTGCACTTTGAGCTTGCTACAGTTTAGTCTGAGACTTCTGCCTCCGGAGAAAATCTGTGTATGTTTTCAGCAGGATTTATTGCTACCTGATGTTCTGAATTTTCTACATAAATAAGCTTGTAACTGTCATTTAGAAGACAAAGCAGTGATGAAGTAAAGCAAGTTTGCTAGCGCTGGGGGTTACTGAGGACTTCATGCCCTCCAACCGCAGCCAGACGAGCTTCCCCGGGGAGAGCCAAGGCTGATCTCCTGGGCTTGGCAGGGAGATGCCTGCTCTGCTGGGCACTTCCCGCTCCTATTAGCATAGCCCAGCCTATATTGTACACACACCCAGTCGTACCTCATTTTGCCACTGGACTGAGGCCAAAAGCACAGGCATTACAGGGAATATAAAGCGGGAGGTTACTGGAAAGAATCACAAACTACCGTGAGACTTGACCAAATTTTTGCAAAGAGCAGAAAATGTGATCTCTGCATTTCGTGGAGCTGTTTATATGATTGAAGCATTTAATAAGTATTTTTATTGAGTGTAGTTAGAGAGCAGCTGCAGAAACCTTAAGTGCTTCTGTTAATATTTTTTTTTTCTCTGTAGTTTTGAAACTGCAAAAATCTCAGAAGAAAACTGGAGGCTGACACAGATCAGGGTGATTCCTCAACTGTTCACTGTTCTGGAAGAAGAACTGCTTCTGGGGGGTAGGAATGATGACAGGGGCAAAAAAGAAAAGAAGTGCAGTCTGGAGGAAGATCCAGGCTGTTCGTTTTGAAGATATCAAACTCTGGTGCATGAGAAGGCTGCCCATCTTGACATGGATGCCTGTCTACAATTGGAAGGAAAACTTGATTCCTGATACGGTTTCTGGGATGATGCTAGCCATCCAACAGGTGACTCAAGGTACAGTTAACTCATTTCAGATTCATATTTTGAAATCTGGTCATGCTGATTGGTTCCATCTTCTTTTTCCTTTTTTATTTTTTTTTTAATTTTGTTTTCTGTCTTGTTTAATATTATCTTAAAGCTTTTGTCAGACAAAAGACATGCTTGTATATCTACTGTTGATTTAATCTAAATAAAAATATACGGGGAAAAAGTATAGTCTTAACTCTTACGTGTATACAGTGGATGTGCAAATGTGAATAGAAATGCCTTGTCTTATTGTAGCTAATTTCTGTGAGCTGGGACTTTACTATATATCCCACCCCTTTGATAATTTTTCAAAGACTTAATATAGAAAATAAGAACGCAGTAACACTATTCACACAGTCTGGTTATAGATAAAGTTTTATTAGTTAAACGACCACCTTCCCATATTTCAAAAGGTAAGTAAAATATATCTACCTGACAATTGCATTGTAAGGCATAGTGTTCTGGAGTAAACATTGGCATTAAACTGTTACCTGTGGAAGCCTGGAATGAAGCAGGAAAAATTAACAACTTTCTGTGCATAAAGGGTGCTTCTGTCAGAGACATTCACTGCCCACGGGGAGAATCTGTCTGCATCCGTGGCTTGCATACTTCAGCTTCTGTGTTGATTTAATGCTGTATCACTTTACCTACCACATCTCTTTTCAAGAGGCAATATAAAGTAGAGGTGGAGCTAGACTCCATTTGGCAGCTTAAAAAAAAAAAAAAAGAAAAGAAAAAGGAAAAACTCCCGAAACCAAAAGTCTGCACAATGACCTGAAGAAACCTAAAATCTCAGTAATGCAAGTTTGTAAAGTGATTGCTACTGGGAAATGAATATTTTGTTGAGTTTTGATGGATCCTTGATAGTGTCACCTTCTTTTGGCAGTATTTTATTTGTCTCAGGCAAATCAGCTTCTTATCTGCCTCAGGTGGACTTTAACTCCTTCCCTTATGTGAAATATATATATTATTTCTTAACAATTTCCCATATTGACTATACTTAACTACCATTCATGTTGTTAAATTATAAGCATTGCTTTAATTCAATTATTCTGGAGCTGGAAACAACCAGTTTGTGTAAGTATTTGTGCTTTTAAAGTAATTAGGAACATCTGCATTGGCATGATTTAACTTTAAGAACCTTAGTACCATAACGCTGTAAAGTATCTAATTTCACTGGTATGTGCGTATACAACAACTGTAATTAAAATGCTGCTAATAATTGTATGTTGAAATTCATCAAAAATATTAACTTGAACAGCAGTTCTGCACTGCTAGTAGTTTTAGCCAGGATTTTCATGTTTGAGTCTTGTAGCAAGAAGTAATTTAATGTAACACATAAATTTAAGAAAATCCAGTGAAGACAGAAAATATTTGTTTGGGTTTTGTAGATTATGTTTATGTAATCTAGAATTAATTTTATCTTTATTTTATGCTGTTTAAAAACAAATGCATTGAAACTCCTCCCTCCTGATGACCTGTTTTACCTCCCTTTCTCCTCACTACATTTCAAGATTTCAGAAAGGTTTTAGGGGATGGAAAAGGGGGAGAGTTAAATACCAAAGCATTTTATAATGTTTGTGGTGCTTTTTACTTGAACACAATGCATTTTTTTAGACCCTGCTTGCATTAGCTCTTTTTCTAGTGTTCAAAGCCTTCCTGTTACCTCAACTATCCTTTAATGTGAGAATCATGCAAGAAAGTTAAAAGTCCCATTTGTTATATAGCATGAAGGTAAAATACCCCCAAAATTTTGAGAGGTCTTATTGTCTCTGCTTCCTTCCACCCACAAAATAAAACAAGCGTTTTTGTAATAAAATGAAAGGCAGAAATTCTAACAATGGTAGGAAAAAATTAGTAACCAGTGATAATTGACATGCACAGCACAGTGTAATTTGGTGTTCCAGCAACATGTTTAAGTAAATTCAAGCATATGGAAATAAACTTGAGTTATGGAAATATATCTGGAAAAAACTGCAGTTTTCTGGGTGATGAAAGGTGAATACTCCAGGGTAGAGAGCAGTCCAGTAGCTTAAGAATAATTAAGAAAGACGTTCCAACTGAGCTATGTTTTTCACAATTTCCTATTGTGGGATTTTTTACTCATCTGGCATTAGCCATGTCCAGACTATTCAGGCTGGCAGCTGGTCTCATCTGGTGTAATGTGTCTGTTTTCCAACTTCTAATCTAAATTTTAGATGGCATAGCTGGATTCCCTTTGTAAAGGAAGGAAGGAAGGAAAGAAGAAAGTCACTCTCCTTAATGTGTCATAGTGAATGCAACAAGCATAATGCTCATAACTGCTCCTCACAGAATTTTCAGAAATTTGTTTCTGGAGAATTCCTATGCAGTAGTAGGTTTTGGTGGTTTCTCCTTATAAGGGAGAAAAATAAAAGAGAAAATTAATAGAAATCTCAGCAATCGATGTATGCAGATAATGTTTGCTCCCAAAAAGTCTTTTATAAAGGTGTAGAATAGTTCAGAATAGCAGTTCTTACGCCATCTTTTATTTTGGATAAGTTTTAAAGATCTACCACCATTAATATTCTGATTTTCAGGATCAAAATTACTAGTTTCTAAATGTGATTTAAACCTTCAAACTCCTGTAAGATACCTTGGAGTCAAGTACTTGAAAACTGAAACACTTGAGCTCATATATGAGTTTAGGTTTAAATATCTTCCATCATGACATACACACACTAGAAACTATGTCCTGTGGTGACAATCTAAGAGTGGTGTACTAGAAAGTCATGCTACCTGGGGATTTAATTGTCTTTACTTTTTTGAACAGTGTGGAAGAAATGGATGATTAGAAGCTAAGGTGGTACTTTGCCTAACACTGATCTAAGGTAAACCCATACAGCTCCGTGTCTAAGGTGTTGTCCTTATTCTCTCACAATGTTATCCAATAAAGAATATAATAACTGTCAAAAAAACTCCATAAGAAATTATGTAATAATTTATCAAGAGAGTGAATCTTCTGACTCTGCTTTTCAAATACTTTTGAAAACTGTTTAAAACATGCCCAAGTCATATTTGACCATTAAGAAGGAATCCGTTGATTGATAGCATTCAGGGCAACTGATGGATCCAGTACTGGGGTGGGGGAGAGAAGACTGAGGAGTGTAGGGAGATGGGAAGGAAAGGCATGGGATTATCATGATGTGCTACTTGGCATTTGTGATGAGTCGTCGCTGAAACCAATCATTCTCCAAGTGTTCTTATTGTTCTTTCATTGTCTGCTAAATATGCCAAGTTAATCTTAATTCATGAGTCCCAAAATTCCCTGCTGAACTTTTCTGTCCTATTTGCCTATTGAAACAATACTTACATGGTCTCTGTGTATGTCCTCTAATTGTAGAGTCCTGTAGCTAATTGCAACAAGATGGAGAAAGAAGTGCCAAACAGAATTATGTTTCCACAAATTGTATGAAAATGGCCAGTGGAAACAGACCCTACAAGTTCTAAAAAGTGATAATAGAAACTCGTATCTCGTTAGGCATTAGACAATGTGTGTAGCTGGGGGAGGAGTGTAATGACCTTTCAAACACACCGATTGCTGGAAAGATTCAGTTGGAGCTTGCACTGTCTCAGACTGTAAAGTCAGTCCACTGCAAACCAAAACCAGTAAAAGCAACTAGTCTTCATTAATTCCAGCACTGAAAGCTATCATTTAATAATAGCTCAACACCTTATTTTTCAGGCATAGATTCCTTATTCTTATTCTGATACCTAAGATTGAAAAATAACCTTTGAAACTGAAATGAACTTTGCCATCCAGCCTTGGAGGTTGCTATATACTTTCACAGATGGTTGAGAAATTTGGGCTTTCATGTTTTGGTAATTGTGACCTAATTTGCCCATGTTTATAAAAAATCTGTTTTTTGTAGACTAGAGCAAGATGTCTTTAAAGTAACACATAAATCCTTAATTTGGTTCTTGAACTAGCACTTCATTCCTCTCTTCGTTTTCTCTTTAAAATTAACTAATGTCCCATCAACAGTCATCATATGAAGGTGTTTCTTTCTCTTTCATTTTGTGCTCCTCACCCAGACGCACAAATTCAATTACTAGGTCCATGCAGATGTGTCTTAAGTGCCTGATCTGGGTTTTTCTCTCCAAATTAAAATTGTGCTAATAAAACAAATGTTTTTGGTTTTGTTAGTGTAGGTATCTAGCTCTCAGGAAGCTGTCTTTGCGTTCTTTACTAGTCAATTGAGTCCTAGCTGACAAGAGTTAGTGAGTTAGTGAAATTTTTGGTGTTCAATCTGCTTGTGGGAGGTGGTGAATGACTTCCTTTGCATTGCTATTTTTTTCTTTTTCTTTTCTTCACTTACTAAACTTCCTTTATCTTGACCTGTAAGTTTTCTTGCTTTTGCTCTTCTAATTATGTCCCCTGTCATTTGAGGGGGAGTGAGTGAGTGGCTGGGTGGGCTCTTAGCCGCTGGCCAGGATCAGCCCACCACAGATGTGATTCATCTGACTAAATCTAATCTTCTACTTTGTTAAGGTTGATTGGTAAGATTTCCATTGAGTGTAACAGGGGACTGGATCAGTGTGTAGACACTGATGGTATAGGCATCAAAATTTAGGTGAAATGTGTCTTGGCCATTTTCTCTGTGGCATTCTGGGTAATACACAGTTCATGTTCAACATGGTTAAAGGCAGGTCTTACTTTCTTTGCTGTAACTTGTCCATTGACCTGTCACAATAATACCTGAATCCTTTTTGTGGCTTTTTCATGTGATATGGACACTACCTACTTGCATGAGAAGATAATTTGATCATAGAATCATTTAGGTCGTATTGGACCTTTAAGATTGTTGAGTCCAAATGTTAACCTAGCACTGCCAAATCCACCACTAAACCATGTCCCTCAGCACCACGTTTACATGTCTTTTAAATACCTCCAGGGATGACAATTCAACCACTTCCCTGGGCAGCCTGTTCCAATGCTTGACAACCCTTTCAGTGAAGACATTTTTCCTAATATCTAATTTTAACTTCCCCTGGCACAACTTGAGGCTGTTTCCTCTTGTCTTATCACCTGTTATTTGGGAGAAGAGACCAACCCCACCTCTCTACACCCTTCTTTCAGGTAGTTGTAGAGAGTGATAAAGTCTCCTCTCAGCCTTCTTTTATCCAGGTAAATGGCCCCAGTTCCCTCAGCTGCTCCTCAGAAGACTTGTGCTCTGGACCCCTCACCAGCTTCAAGCTGTGTCCGAATATTTCTCAGTTTCCTTGCATGATAATATTAAGATGTGTTATGATGCAGCCTTTCCATGTAGCCCATAAAGCTGTCATCATGTTTTTTCTGTAGCCTTCTGAACATGTGCTATAGCCCCTTCATATCCCTTCAGAATGCAGCTGCTTAGCTCATTTTCACAGTTTGTGGTAACTTTTTATTGCACCAAGCAAATTATTCATTTTTACTTTCAAGGCCTTTCATAACTGATCTTTCCTGGCATCATTTATTCATTACCAAGCTGTTGATCTGCCTCTGATTAATCCATTTTGCTGGCCTTCTCCATCCAGTCTTGTCTTTTCAAACAAATAGCTTTGCACTTTTCTCAGGATTTAAATTATGCAATGTATGTTGGTTGGTACATCACATCTCAATATTTGCTTTTGGATTGTTGTTTAGAATGTGTTTATTTGTGGTTTGGTTGTTTTTTGTTTGTTTGTATGTTTTGGTGGTTTTTTTCCTGGGCAGAACTATGTGTACTGTCCACAAAGGCTGGCATCTAGAAGCCACGTAGATAATGATGCAACCCATTCGTAAGCTTCTCTAACTGTCACGAACTGTAAAAAAAGAATGTCTGAGTCTGAAAAAGTCTATAAAAATATGCCCTCTGTTGTGCAACTGAGTTCATCGCAAGAGAAATTATCCCCAAAGTTAGTCTGCTTAAGTATGTATGTTAGTGTACATAATTTATTTATGTACAACAGTTCTCTATACAGTTAGGGGACACAAATGTATGTGAAGTATTTTGGTTAGGACAGTATATAATGTGAAAATTAAGTGTTCTGCTTAACACCTGAAGTTACCTTATTCTTTATGGATATAAATTCCTAATGTAGGTACATAACTTCAGACAATGTCAACCCTTCCCACCAACCTTCTTCCAAGATCTCGCTTGAGGTTGTCATAATTATAATCCTCTTCTGCAATTAACGACCAGAGAAACTTCTACTTAAACAAATACATGATTTAATTTCTGTTTTGTCATTCACTGTGTGATCACAATACTTGCACTCTGCTTTTTTGATTATATAATCTTGTAACTCTTTATACTGTCCATAAATAGAAAAGTATATGGGGAAACACACAAGTCCTTTTGCTTGAAACATAGAAATGACTCATGCAATACTGTATTGACAGTTAATGGTGCAAAGAATAGAGGTCCCAATTGTTTGTTACTAATATGAATGTCCAACATCACAACTGAATCAGATCCTTCCAAAAAAACCCAAAAGCACAAATGTTTTTTCAGCCTTAGGAAAAAAGAGTACAAAACAAAGAGATGGTACTTCCTTCTTAAGTATTTGGTCTAAACTGAAGCCTCAGTACAAAATAAGTTTTCCTGAAGGATGATGACTTTGCCCGTGTGGGAAGTGGTCAGTTTGTAACTGAGTAATGGTAGTATGTAACTGAGATTAAACGTAGAAAATGAAACACACTCAGATCAAGGATTGAGATGGGTAATCGACATGTCAGAATTCTTGAAAGAAGTGAGACTGCAGATCCAGTAACAAGTACCTTTGACAATTCTGTCAAATTTGGAATGATATTCCATGATTAGATGATAGTGGGTATAGTGTCATATCCAAGTAACAAACCAGATGAGGGACTGCACTGGATACAAGAAATAGAGGTGTATTTCCCTTTAATGATAATAAAATAATATCTACATGTATAGCAACAAAGTGATTGACTCCGTTATCCAATTCTGAAGCAGGGCTCTAGATCAGCTAGTGGGTTGCTTCAGATTTGTATATGTATTCTAAAGAAAGTTCTGCTGATGCTCTCAGTTAGGAGTATTTTTAACAATCTGCTGGAAAATAATTAGGAAAAAGTGGGTTGTTAGGTGGATTAGGAGCTGGAAAGAAGCTGATGACCACAGGCAGTGCTGCCTGTTTGGCCATTATCTGAAATACAGCATGTAATTTTGTTTGACTGTTCGTGGAAGATGATTTCAAACTTCAGTTGAAGTTTGAAAGAAGAAAAGGAGAAGGATCAGGAAAAACAAGGATTATGTTAGGGAGAAGACTGAAATGAGTTGTACAGGTTAATTGAAACCTGAGAAGGTTTTTCCTTACCAGAAAAGGCATTTAAAGTAAAGGACAGTTGCAGCATATGAACAGATGAGTATAAAGGAGTATGAATATGTTTAGACTTAAAATTGAAAGTAGTTTCTGAAAATATTCCATTAAAATATTGTGATAAGAAGATGTATCTCCTTATCACATAATTCCCTTCCTACGTATACTAAATGACATGTTTCTTGTCTTAAAAGGGAACAGAACACAGGGCACAAGGGGATTCCCTCACAAGATTATGTTTCCTTCCAATATCTGCTGCTGCTCAAAAAACCTGGGAATTTTTCAACTGAGGTGTATCTATAAAAATGTTAGGACAAATGTGTGGTTTTTTCAAACTAAAATTCTGTCACTGTATTTCTGGATTCAATCTTTATCTTGCTAAGTTCCTGGTATTCTTCTGGATTCATTGTGCTATTTGTTTTGAAATAAACATCTGTCCATGTGCTATATGGCATATACTCAGAAGTTGTCCATGTGGAAGCATGTAAGTATAAGATTTGGATTTTCAAATTTATCAGATTTGGGACTATGACACTGTTTCTAATTTTTTTTCAAATATATTTTTTGTAGTCAGCTAGCACATGGATACACTTCATATAGCATTTATATGTAGTGTTATATTTGCTGCCTTTTCTATGACCTATCACAAACAAGAAATGCTTTGGCTCAAATGGGTTTTTGTGGGCTGTTTTTGGGGGTGGTGGAGGGCCCTTGAGACATATTTCCTCTAAGAGTGAAATATGTAGATGGCATCTGATGAAATCAGTATTGTTATTCCTGCCAACTTCTTTTTTCATTCTGCAAGCCCAATAATAACTCACTGAGGATTGGTGTGTTTTGTATGTTTTAATTAAAGCTAATTTAATCTTGGTCTGGATTTATTGCTGAACAACTAATTCTTTAACACTGGCTGGAGAACTTGCCATTAAAAAAAATGAACTATACCGCTTTCATGCATTCCAGAACCGGTGCCCAGTGTTTTGGAAGGCATGATGCCAAAAACACATATATATATATATATATTTATTTATTTTTTTAGCTTTTCAT
>JAHREE010000563.1:3511649-3716671 GCA_033628505.1 Tringa tobata
AAGGGGGACGATACAGGTTTAAAGTCCCCTTAGAACCATGGGTCGGCCGATTCTTTCTCTCATGACATCTGTGCTAACCTGTAAGGTGTTAATAAGCAGTTTGCTGAGACTCTTTGGCCCTCTCTATGAGTAAATCTGCCCTTTCACCCACTACTCAGGTTTTTTCCTCATTATGAACTGATGCTCTCTCTCAGGACAACTAATTCTTTTCCTCTGGGTTTCACTCCCTAAGGACACTTTGCTCTTGGAATACGAACACTGAAAAACAAGTCTTGAGCAATTTATATAAGTTATTATTATGAATATTTATTTATTTTTTTTTTTTAGCTTTTCATGGAGGAACCCCAGCTGTGTCTTCTCAAGAGTGATGGTTGCCGGGGCTTTTTTCAGGCTCTGGCCATAAATGTAGACATAAATATACTCTGAGCAGACTAACTGGAGCTAATAATTTTATTAAAGGGTAGATCTGTCTTGTAAATATACATCTGGCATACAAATAGCATGTGTAGATTAAATTGAATAAGCACATTCGGAAACAGAGCCAGAAAAATCTCCTAGAGAATACATTGGAGAATCCATGTAGTTCATAAATGATTTGTGGAAGAGCGTGTCCAGCTGAACTCTGTTATAGTTCTCCCATACAAAGAATAATGATGTAAGCTGATCATGAAATGTAACACGTTAGTAAGTAAATGTAGGGCAATGTTTTGTATTTATGCAACTTTCCAGCGGAGGAGAAAGGCACTGATGCTGCCGTGCATGCAACGTTTCATTTCTAATGTCTGTTAAAATTCTGCCACCTTACACATGTGCTAATGCAGAGCTGTCTGACAGACTACTAGAAATGTGAACTCAGCATCTGAACGACCTCTGATTCCTTTGGAAGCAAATGTGTGGGTCCACTTGCCTCAGTGCCATGAGATAAGCGGGACGGATGTCCCATCCCTGCGCCTGGGGTGGGGTGGGGCTGAGCACCATGGACAGAGACTGGGAAACCCGGGGAAGGCCGATTCCCTGAAGGAAGAAGGAGAAATGACTTCACCTATAGTCTTCCAGGTTAGAGAGATCAGGAAAACTCTGAGAGCTGAGATCCTTGGCCACCAGTTTGTCAAAATGGATGCCCTTTTCATAGATTGAAAAAAATCCAGTTCATCTTGGTTAAGACCCATCATCAGTCATGATTGGTCTTTGTTTCTCTACAGCATTGACACTTCTCAGACTACCTCATAGTTACTTGTTTGCCAGAAAACTATTATCTGTATAATTCTCTGTTTATTCTTACTGAGATACAGAGGAATTTCCCTATCATCCGCTTTCAAAATGCCCCTTTAATTTTGTTTTGGGAATAGCCAAAATTTTCAGGTACTATAGCTGAGCACTGTATAATAGCTCATAGAATTCTCTATATAATAATTTATAAAATCTCTGTGGTGTTCAGATATGGTGTCAAATTCATCCTAAAGAGGTCTAAACATTTAATCTCTGATCGTCAAGAGTCATGATTTTTTTTTCCAGGATTTCCATGAAAAGAAAAGAATACAATAGACATATTTTTTCTGTCTGATTTTAGGCATATCCAAGCTTCTTTATGTAAGTAGGGTCAAGCTATCTTGAATAGAGAATTCATAAACGGGTCATGCCGTCTACTTTTTTTTTTTCTACCATAATACTCACATCTCCTTTATTCGGAACATTACAATACAAGTGTTATTATCTGCTATGTGGCAGAGTAAAACAGTGGTTTCTCAAATATATGTTTGATGTAGTTGCATTTCAGAGATGTGAAATACTGTGAATTTGGGTGCTATGACTAATACAGCTGAGATGCTTAATTCTCACCAGACTGAAGGAGACAGTTACATGGGAAGGAGCTGCACGGAAGCATCCTTCAGAAAAAAGGTGGTGTTGTCTAACTCAACATTGTGTGGTCTCTGAACGATTTATTTTTCAGAATTTTTCAGAATCTGTCCTTCCATCTTGCTTTTACATTCTTCGTTTGCCTCAGGGTTAGGAATGACAGAAGAACTAAGGAATGATTTTAAGCTCTTCGTACTTTGTCTTTAAATAAGTCAGAGAGAAGGTACGATCCACATGCGTAGCACCAGCAAATGGTGTCAGTAGGAAACAGAACTTGCAAGCGTGAGGTGTATGTGTGCACCATTGAGAGAACTGGTACTGAGCTTTCCAGGTTTTGCAGTTAAATGACATTATTTCCAAAGGATCATTTTGTGTTAATAGCTTTTAATGAGTCAGTGTCAAAGAATCTTCCAGAACTGTAGGTTTGTATAGGAAAATAATTATGAAATATAATATTAAAAATGTTTTCTGTGGTTATGTTGTGGTTTTTTTTTGTTTTTCTTCAGTAAAAGTTAGCTATCCTGGCATTAGGAATAAAGCCTGCGATATGAATCATTGAGTGTCTGTTTTGTTGGTTCTCCAAGAGAGATTGATAGGAGACTCATTAAATATGTGTTAATTCTACATTTTAGGGGATCTATGGGAAATATTTTTCTTACTACATAATTCAGCTTTGTGAACTAAGGGAGAAATTGTCTTTTTCTGTTATACTGCAGATAACATTTTGAGTGGGATAAGATATATTTTGGGTTCCCTAAACCTGAGGTCTGACCATTTTAATACAGTCACACTTAAGAATAAAAGGTTACAATAACAAAAAAAGATATTTGAAAATATACACTACCAGAAAACCTTTTACATTTATAGCTTTTCCCAATAAATAGTAAATGATCCAAATTTTGAAAGTTCTCCATTTAATTATAGACTTACTACTTTTCCTGCTTCTTCATTTAAATTTCTGGTTCGTGTATCGCATTTCCAAAAGACGTGGTATAGCTTTCCTCAGAACATATGCATCTGTCATGAGCGTATTTCCAGATGCAGAAAATTGTTAACTAGTTGACCATACTTTGATGATTCATAGCTCTTTCTATGGAAAATATTTTTAATTGCTATAATTTTGGCACTGATCTAATTAGCAGAAAGTATCAATTTAACAATCTGAGACCTTTCTTCTGTGGTGGGACGTGGCCTTGTTTCTGGTTGTATCAAGCTTGGGTTTTTTTGTAGTTAGCTGCATTTGACATTTACCAACAGAGCTGCAACATGTCCTGTGTCCCCAGTTGCCAGGGGATTATTATGTGTCTGGTGTTAATCAGAGAGCACAGTTTTCAATGAAGCTGTGTCACACAATGTTATCTCATGATAAGGAGGTCGTTAAAACAAAGAACCCCAATATTAATATGCTGTATCTGAACTTACTGTACATTCTTTGTTTGCATTTCTTTCCGTGGATTTTGTATTCTTATTTGAAAGCCTTAATGTCACTGCCATGGAGGCTTCTCCATGTTACCTGTGAAGATTATGTGGGATCCTTATTTTATGATCTGTTTCTTTTGAGTATTATTACTGTTTGGAATGAAAAAATTAAAATAATGTTTCCTGTCTTTTGACTTGTTCTTGAGCATATGGAATGCATTGTAGCGCAGTTTAATATGAAAATTAATGAAGTGAGCTGAAATATACTACTGATTATATCTTTTAAAGTATTTGAACCTTTAGAACATTATATGCCTAATCAGAAAGCCTGAAGTCTTTAGTAATTCTGTTTTATAATGCCCCTCTGCTCTTGCACGATTGACATGCTTCAGTAATGGGAGCAAAAAGCTAACAAACAGAGCCAGAACTAGAGTCAAAGGCTGGTAATTTTATCTCTGTCCCGACTGCCATGACCTCACTGTGAAAAAACACGAGACAAGGCTTCTGAAAACTTAATACAAAAAGACTGTGAAAGGTCTATGTGTGAAAGGGAAAATCAGGGGCTAGATTTATGTTTAGATTATCTGCCTGTAAACAAGAGAGATTTCTCAGCAGCAAGTCTATGAGTAAAGCAAAATTCCCATTGAATGTTGGGGGTTTATTGGGCAAGGAAGCCCCTTTTTCCACAGTTTTACAGGCCAGATTTCTGTCAGCCAGTTCTTGTGGCTGTAAGAGTTCATTCAGGTTGTGCCACTGTGCTCCCCGCAGCCCTGTTCAGAGAGCTGAATTGAGATGTTGACACAGTTTCTGTGTGCGTGACCTAGGGCTGGGTTGAGCTTCTTGTCCTCTACAACCCACAACATGTACAGTTTATGCTGGATCAAACACAGTCTGGCCATAATTGTCCGATGTTTCAGATTCAGAAAGTCTTAGGAAACATAAAAACAAAGTAAACACAAAACCAAAGTAAACACATGTAGAGGGGCAATAATCGGCCAGATGGTGACAGAATATTTTGCGGTAGCTGAACCCTTGTTTTGCATGTAAATGTTGAGAGGAAAGAACAATGTATACTGTTCTTAATCCTCGATTAATTGAAAATATTGAATAGTAAAAGAGCTAGTAGTCCCTCTTCTGGAAATATTTTAACTTAGCCTGCGGTGTATTAGTGTACCCTTCAGTTTTGTTTTGCACAGCTTCTGAGCTGACCTCCTCTTGAACTGAGTGATTAAGTTACTTAGGGTGAAAGCCTATTCAAAGCGAACAGTGCAAATTTTATAAGGAAAATTTCAAAATCCAAAATTAACACAATTCAAGCACAAACTTGAGAATAATATGAACATAATCTGTTTTCTGCAAAATGAGCTTGATACTTTTTAAAAAGTATCTTTCAAAACCGTTAACCTTTCCTAGCAAAGAGGGAGTTTTTGTACTTCCCTTGTAATAACTGATGGAGTCCAAACGTTTGGAAAAAAAAAAAACACGTGTGAAGAGGAGAGCCTGCAAAGGAACTCACCAAGGTGAGTTCACCATACATCATGAAGCTGTTCTGCAGTGTGTGTATAGAAGTTGTTGGAAATAAGAATGTTTTCAGGTGAAAATGTTCTGTATTTGTAATATTCTGGCTTAATGTTAGAGAATTCCTTTCATTTTGTGAATGAATCTCTTAAACATAGAAAATTTTGCAGATCATCTTACCCAGGATTTATAGGCTTCTTCCCAATAGTGCTTTTGAAGAACATTTCTGGTTCAGCATTCAGTACTGACTCTTGTGTATTTCCCTTTCACTTGTCCACACAGAGAGGTCACTTCGTTTCAGTTATATTGTTGTAGTTGAAGCTTGTCTGCAGTTATATTGATTTTGTTGGTTCTTTTACTTTTTAGAGAGCAAAATGAATTATCCTTGCATAATGCTTTTTTGCAAGATTGGAATATCATGTGAGTAGTAGTCTACTCATGAGTTAATTACAAAGTTTTTGTTTCTTTTTGGTTTTATTCATAAAATGGTTATAATGGAAGAGCTTTCCAGTGTTGAACAAGCCTTAAAAACCTCTCTCCTTTTCTCTACTTTTTTTTCCCCCTCATGCTTGCTTTTGTTTGGATAGGGTCATGCAGTTCTCTCCTGTGCTGTTTTTATTCTACTCAGGCACATCCTTCTGTGTTGCTCTTCGGTCAGTATCTTCTTTTATATCTATTGATCATGTGAATATGGGTGTAGAACTATAATTTCCTTTCAAAGATTTTCTTGGTTCATGATAACGGTGTGCTAAGAGAACAAAGCAGAAGCAATGATCTGCAGATACACTAATTAAAAGGCAAAAGAGCAATGCAGTCAATTTCTGTCTAAAAGAAGGCATCAGAATTTTCAAATAGACATATTTTAAAATCTCTCCTCTCCTTTTCCCCCTTCTCCCTTTTCCTCCCCTCCCCTCTGTCTCTGTTGAAAGATGATTTCTTGGCATATTCTGAGACTTTCTAAGGAAAAAATGGATGCTGTCCTCTATAGCTAAGCAATAAGGTATCTAGTAAGTATGTAAAGTTAAATCCGAACTAATTTACTTCATTCTGCATCTCAACCTGAAAGTCAAATACTTTCCATTTCTGGCCTGACAGCTTTATGTAACAAAAAAAAAATGTTAATATCTAGAAGATTAAAAAACCCAGGCACCTAAAGACAATGAACTCTAGAATACTTTTTTTTGTTTGTTTGTTTAAGAAAGTAGAAGAAAGCAGACTGAAGGGGCTCCATCCAAACCAAAATTATAGGTTTTGAACTGCTTGTAAGAAATAACCATCTGACTGCCTGGAGCCCTGGCAATCTCAAACCCATCTTTGTGAGGGTGGGGGTGAAACAGTGGTGCCTCCAGCTGTGAGGACTGGCAATTAAAAATATGTTTGGAACCACTGATGGTAACAACGTGGAAACGTGCTAGTTGGTGCCATAGATTGCATCTGTTACCCATTTATTTCTGCTGGTGACCAAGACTCAGAAGACAGTGTGAGGATTTTCATGTGACAACAGATGAAAAACCTTCCACAGTTCTTCCTGATACTCATTGTACAGTAGTTGGCTTATGCTCTAGGTTTTTGTAAATGAAGGTGGTTTTTTCCTTACTCTTAATAAAATTGTAGACTTTTCCTCATAAAAAAAAATGAATGCAGAACAGTTTTATCTTCATATAATGAAGTAATTTCATTTAACTTTCTATAGGGCTGGCCTTTGCGGTGCTATCTTCGGTCCATCCAGTTTTTGGTTTGTATGGCTCTTTCTTTCCTGTCATTATTTATGCCATATTTGGAATGGGACATCATGTTGCAACAGGTAAGTGTCTCTTTGCTAAAAACATTTTCAGAAATAAGGAATTGGAAGCTGAACCTTTTCTCTTTTTTTGTTATAAGATCAAAGAAGGAAAATGATCTAAGACTAAACAGAAATAAGATGGTTTTGTGCTTCTTTTTACAACTATTTTTTGTGAGTCTAAGTGCTTTAAAGAGCCTCATTAAGAATATATTGGAGTTACTCCTGGCATTATAATTTAATATTGCATTGACACTTCCTTTGTAAATGTAGTTTACTAAAGGCTTTTTTATTTTAACTCTACTTTAGAAATCTGCTTTAGGCTAAGATTTTAACAAAGGGCTCAGCCAGCAAGATACATGCAAACAGGTGTCATGTTTTGGGCCAGGTTGGCCCAGGACACAGGAATGAAAAAGGCTCGACTACTTCTTAAACCATAGAAAACACACATTGGTTCTCACCTGTCTAAAACAAAACCCCTGCATTTCTTAGGAAAAAATAAAAAATAAAAAAAAGCTTTCTATGCCTATTACTGGTTATAGTGTTAATGCTAGAAATTCTTCCAATGGCTTCAGTACAACTTCTGTCCACTTGCAGAGTAATTAGGTAGGCAGTAAAAGGTGTTCCATGACTACAAGGCCAGTAGTTATGAGTTAGTTGTTTACCCTTGGCAGGGCCAACAGCAGCTGCAAGAGTTGAAGGACTTTGATCTCCTGATAGGTTGGTGAATGCTCTGACTCCAAAGAACCCAAGTTATAGGCCAAGATTGTAAATAATACTCATGAGATTGAACCACAAACTCTTTATTGTGCAGAAGTGGGCACTTAGTGGCCTCTGAAGTTTGCAGAAAGGATGAAACAGGCCCAGTATTAAAGCACAGTAGGGCTAGATGAAGGGAAGCAGCATCTGTGGTCATTAGAAGATTTAAGCAGGGAGGGGGTATGTTTTCCTCGTGGAGGAGAAAAATTCCTGAAAGGAGGAAAGATGGTTCTGGGTTCTCACACAAAAAATGAACTCTGCAGAATCTGATTGCTCAAGCGTATCCACTGACAAATGTTTTAGTAAGAAGTTAACCACTATTTTAAGCACCCTTTTTGTTCAAAAATATTCAATTAAATTATGAAAAATTGCTGAACAGCTATAACTTGTCTTACAGCAAAAGGACAGCTGAAAGATTGTTTTTCATAAAGGCACAGAAAGTATTGGAGCCTTTGATGCCTGAGAAGGACCTGTGGCTGCTGTTACTAATTTGATGCTGTAATGGCCAATGGGGTGTACTCAGCTCATGTAAGAAAGAGAAGCTTTCAAAAAAAAAGTGAAAATTTAGAAATTGGAAAATAATTTTGACACTTGAGTAGAGATAGATTAATATACTTTTTTTGAACTTTTTTAGTTAAATGTATTAAAACATGAACCTATATTAAAAATGCCTAATTTGTCAGCGTATTGTCAGCAGTTTGTTGGTGTAAGATTATTAGGAAGACAAGAATCCATCATATGTAGGAAAGTAAATAAATAAGTATCTGGCTGACACAAATTCTCGTAATGAAAACAGATGATAAAATGGATAAGTACAAGCAGCTATGTCTGATGTTTTGTCTTTGGGATGGAATATTCAGGGAACGATTTGCTGAGTGTCCCACAACTCCTGGGCCACAGAGTCCTGCACAGTCCCTGGTGCAGAAACCTGTTCCTTTCACAGGTGCCTGTTCCAGAATTTAATCTTAAGAAAAAAAGGAAACAAAACAGTTTTCTTGCTATGATGAAGATTTGTTTAAAGAAATGTATGTGACATATGCTGTTGATCCTTTCAGTAGGAATCACTCATGCACTCATCCCACCAGCCTTGGTTAAGGAGTTATGGTGTGGGGGCTGAACTGGAGCTATACCACCTGCCACAAATCCCCAAATACTCTGAAATTCGTCATGTACACTGGTGACAATCTCTTCACCTACCAGCATTTAAGGAGGAAAGGCGGGGAGGGGAAGAGAAAGGTGAGGAGAGGAGATAATTTTTCAGTTGGAACGGACCTACAATGATCCTCTAGTCCTACCACCTGAACAATTCAGGGCTGACCAAAATTTAGAGCATGTTAAGGGTATTGTCCAAATGCCTCTTAAACACTGACCGGCTTGGGGCATCGACCACCTCTTTAAGAGCAAGCCTGTTCCAGTGTTTGACCTGTCTCTCAGTAAAGAAATATTTCCTGATGTCCAGCCTAAACTTCCCCCGGTGCAGCTTTGAACCTTTCCCACACATCTTGTTACTGGATCCCAGGGAGAAGAGATCAGCACGTCTCTCTCCACTTCCCCTCCTCAGGAAGCTGTAGAGAGCAATGATGTTGCCCCTCAATCTCTTTTCTCCAAACTAGACATACCCAAAGTCGTTGCTCACAGGACATTCCTTCCAGCCCTTTCACCAACTTTGCTGCACTCCTCTGGATGCATTCGAGTACCTCCACATCCTTCTTAAGTTGTTGGCTCAGAACTTTAGGCTCAGGCAAAATGTGTGTCATGATTCAAAAAAAGAAAACGTCATCCAACAAAACCCTTCATGGCTCAACAGGAAAATTAAGGGGACTGTCATAGGGATTAGTTTGGCACTTGGAAAACAGAAAGCTTGACCAAATGAGGTGAGCAGGAAAACCATGAGATGTGGTAGGTCAAACATACGCAGGACATTTAGGAGGCTAGAAGAAGGAATTTTAAGAGTGCCATAGAGAGAGGATAATCACACTGATAGTTTAAGGTTCTTTAAATACATCAAAATCTGGACACTGGAAAGGAAACTGACGGACACTTTTCTGACAAAGGTGTAACAAGGACATAATAGTGTCAAGTTATCAGTGTAATTTCACTGTCGGAAGGGCTCTGGATGGAATCCTGGGAACTGCAGACCTGTCTTTCACCCCTACTATAGTCTATAATAAAAAGATATGAATACTGAAAGTTATTTTATAATGAGAGTCTGTTGGGGAGAAGTTAATGTGACACCTGTAAAGAAAAATCTTACCTCACTGACATCCTAGAGTACTATATGGGTGTCAGTACGCACATGGAAAAAGGAAATACTTTGAATATAAGGTATCCGAATGGTCAAATAGCTACTGATAAGGTTCTACATCAAAGGTTACTACAGAAACCAAGTTGCCCTTGTGATAAAGAGAAAGTCCTTTAATTAATTATTAGTGAGTTAAAGGAGAAGAAGCCAAAGGTAGGACCTAGTGGTCATTTTTTAGGATGGAGGTGTCCCTGGTAGGTTCCCAAGGAATTCATGCTTGGAGGTTTACTCTGTGAAGGCCAAGATGGAAGCAGAACAGTATTCATTAGGTCCTGCAACAGTAGAAATAAGGAGAGCTCAAAGAAACTGGTGAAAATTCACTTTAAAAGACTTTTAAAGTATAGATTAAAGAAAATAATACAGCAGATGATGAACTTCTGGAACCTGTTCCCAGAGGACATTGAGAGCATAGAAAATACAAGCAGTTTCAAACAGAGGTTCAACAAATTCATGAATGCTAGTCCATAAGCAAAATCTAAGAGGACCAGCTAGGGTGTACATGCTAACATTCCTAGTACAGCAGCTATGGATGCTGGGGAAATGTCCTGCAGAAAGTGGCCCAGGCTTGTGTGCTTTTCCTGGGTAACACCTCCAGTTGCCACAGCTAGAGGCAGAGTACTGGGCAAGGTGGACCATTGATCTGACACAGTAGGGCATTTCTTATGCTGTCAGAGCTCTGTATGATGTTTGTGCCCTTTAATATTGAATAATCATCCTTCTTTATCTGTGTGCCATTAAACCTTCTTTACCCTTTTCCCGAAATAAATATTTCTGTCATATTTTGTCTCTGTTTGTTGGAGTGCACATTGTTTGTTGAGTTTTTGAACGTACACCTCTGCTAACTCTATTGGGCTAGTTACTATGTATATAGCTGGAATTAATTGCCCTAGAAATTTGAATGGTGGACATTTTGGATCCTCAGACAAAAAACTGTTTCATCATAGCCATTTGTGATAACTTGAAATAATTATGAATTGTTGTGTTCGAACCTCATTTGTGTCTAAATGAGTACATCCACAAAAGAATTGACATTTAGTTCATCTGTACAAATGGTATTTTACATTAAGAAACGTGTGTTACATAAAGAGATTACCTTAAAAATTATTCTTAGCTTAACAGGCATGCACAAAATGGCACTTTCGCTCATAATGGTCAAGTTTTGAAAGAGAGGCCACGAGTGATGAGTACAAACAGATACAGGACTATTGGTGACTAATGTGTGGTTCTTTTTATAGGAACTTTCGCTTTAACTTCCTTAATATCTGCCAATGCAGTTGAGCGTCTTGTTCCTTCAGTCAGCATTAATTTCACTACAAACAATCATTCAGGACCCTTGGGCCTATCAGAGTTTGAAATGCAGAGGATTGGAGTTGCAGCAGCAGTTTCATTTCTAGGAGGAATCATTCAGGTGGGTGGTGAACACTTATTCTGTATGTTACTGATGCATAGCGTTTGTGACAGCTATGACTTTTGTAATACTTGTTTTGTGTTTTTTTTAACTTATCTGAGAAAAACTGACCATGGGTCTGCTCTGATGCTCGTGAACGATGAAATTAATGTGTTTTAACAATTTGCTGCTCCTTTGTTGAGATGTAGTAATTGTCTGTAGACGTGCTCCTAGGGTGTTGCAATACGAAGTAAAACCACATTCAGTCAGCTCTAATACAATATTCAGTTGCTGTTGATGTTCTCTTTCCTTCTCCTGCAGAAAGGAAACATGATTCAGCTCCTGGTAAGCACTGACATATTCCTGAGGTTTTCTATTGCTCTTGGCTTGAAGAGAAATACTATACAATTTTCAATAATTAAAAACAGTGGGGAAAACATCTTTAAATTCTCTTTGGAGTTCACACACCCACCATTAAAGTGAAATAAATTAGTAAAACAGATTTCTTCAAATGATCCTCCAAAGCTTATTTAAATGATCAGAGGTCTTTTAAATTTATTCTCTTTTCCTATTCTGATCACAATCACTGAATTCCTTTATCCCTTGCCAGCTGCTGAGGTCTTCAAAGAAAGCTTCCCTCTTTCCTTGTAAATATTACAATGGTAGAAATGTTCCAGCACTTGACTGCAACACCTCCTGGGTACACGGCCTCCTGAAAGAAACTTGGAGCCCTGTGCTTTGTGCTTTGGATCCCTCTACCATGCAGAGGAGGAGCAAAGGAGCCCAGAACGGGATCTGCAGTGCCCTGCAGGCTTGGCAGGAACGGGGGCATGTGCTTATGTTAGTCAGTAGGAAATATCAAGAAGTATGGTCATTTCAGTTCCTTTTTTTTTTTCCATTCTTTTATTAGTTACAGAATTACGACTTGGGGTAGCAGTATGAGGGGAAACCCTACAGACAGGACACGGAGTAGACCTGATGCTGGCTGTGCCGGGCCGCTGTACGTGCTGCCCCATTGCACCAGCGCGTGCAACACAATACTGTGTCATGCGTGAGGTGGCTGTGGGACTGCTGTGCCCACAGCCTGAGAGCCCCCTCAGCTTGTCTTAAAGGCCAAAATGTCTCAAGTGGGAAGTTGATGCCTGCGTTTGACCTAACTTCAAAAGCCAATGCAGAATTTTTTTTGCTTAGCTGCTGCAGAATCCCATTAGGTGTGTAAATCCTCTGGACCTCTTACTCTTTCATTCTGAACAGTTCTGCTTTTTCATTTGCCTTCAACAGCACCAGCTGATTTATCTCAGCCTATGTCCTGCTTAATCCTGATTAGGATGAGAAGAATTAGAAAATCCTCTGCCTGCATCTTCAAAGCAGGTCTGATAGAGAACCATGCCATGTGCATGGGTCCTTTTCCAGGTCAATAATGTCACTTGCATTATAGTCATACTAATAGAGCTGGTGCTTGTAGTGCTGCCACTAGTGTTTCATATGAGTTTCGTGGTTAGAGAGCAGATTAAAATACTTATTTCCCGTGCCCTAGAGGAGTGCTTTGAAGCTACTGATCCTGTGATATTCAAGTGAAAGTCTGGATCAAGGCCACAGTTAAACTTTGCCATCATTCCAGGTGCTATTAAGTGTGGGAATCCACATTTCTTATCATCATTCCAGTCTCCTGGCTAACAGTTGCTGCAATTCCCAGATAAGGTAACAGGACACATCTCACCGGTAATGGAGAGCTAAGTAAGTGACCTGCCTCTAGTTATCAGACTCAACTAAAAATTGATGAATAGCCTGGAATAGATAAGGTATCTGGGGACAAGAAGAACAATATGACACATTTTGGGGCAGCAATTTTCTGTTGAAGATATCCTGAAATAGAATCGTCAGTGTAGTTGGGATGGTATTTCTCTGGGAAGAGAGCAGACCTATGTTATGGTGCCTGCCCATAAAACTGTTTCTTTATACTGAAAAAAAGAAATCAAAATGCAGTGCTTTAACCTAATTACACAAAAATGACTGATGCTATGACTATTCCATACCTTGAGAAGCTTCCACATCCCTCTCCAAACACCTGGTTCCTTCTTAGAAAGAGTAGGTAAAGACCTGAACCTCCTTGGCCAGAAAAGCAATTTGATACTATTTTTCCAGTAGCCTGGCTGGGCACACTAATTAGAAAATAATGTTAAAGAAAAAACAGAAAAAAACATATAAAATAGTGAGTCAGGGAGGGAAGGCAAAGGGAAGAGGTGTGTTTTTGAGATGAACTGCTGTTGGCTGCTTTGTGTTTTGTGAAGACTATAAACTTTTTTAGTAATTAATTTCAGATTCCTTAGGGTTCATACAGGAAAGAAGATATTTAGTTGTCTTAAGAGGCATCCTGATGAATATAACGCAGTATTAAAAGAGAAAATAGCTAAACATAAAATAAAAACTGTAATTACCAAAAGCATTTAAAATAATGCATTCCCAGAGACTATTTCATTTTTAAAAGCAGGATGGAAAGTATAATGCAGATTTTTTTTACATTTATGTAACTGCTACTCCATAAAGATAAACAGGGCACGGAAAGCTAATCAAGTTGATGGACTCAATCCCTGATAATTAATATTTTGGAGGTATTGATGGGGAGAGGAAATGACAGAACATAACAGACACCTATGGAATGATTTTGGAATTAGAATTGGATGATGCCTTTACAGCATCAAAAAATCCTCAAAAAAGGCTATTAGGTAAGATTTTTTTTCCTATTAATACATTATGTGTGCAAGAATGCTTGCATAAATATATATGACTATAAAAAACCCCAACATACTAAACTGAAATTCAACATTAAATTTGCTGAATAGATAGAGAAAAGCTGCTTGCAGTTCAAAGCAAGAAAAAATAATTTTTATCCTAGAAAAAAAGTTGTATTCTCTTAATCACAGTGCTACAGAATTCAGTTGTGCTACTCTTCTGTAAACGATAAATGGCTGGTTATTGCACTCCAGTCATCTACATTTTTCTGGTAAGTTTTTCAGCTACTGTATTTTAAAAACTTACACATGATTAGATAGTAATGTACAGCGTTGGAGAGAAAAAAATGTTTCTAGTTATCTGGAGAACAAATGTACATGGTCTATTATCAGTTTGCTTAATAACAAATGAGCACATTTGAATACCAAGTGTGTTTTTGTAAGGCTAATATTCTTGTCCAAAGCTTTATTTCCCCATGGGAAAAACTGTGCTGCGTTATTCTATGTTGTCCGTGAAGTACAAATATGAGTCTTTATTATACAGTGATAATCAGGAAAAGAGTTAATTTTTCTTTCACAGTGGAAATATCATCTTCCAGGCTCATGTTCTGTATCTTGAAAAGGACAAGTAGGCTGGATAGGAGTCTTGGTTCCTACAATTACGGTAGAGCACGCTACATGTTAGTCCGGAAAGACCACAGAAAGAAGTCTTTTTCAGGTCCTGGAGTGAGGAAAGCTCATTCCACACATCATCAGAAGCTACCAAATACTCTCAAGCCACCCACAATGCACTTAAAAGCTGTGATTCAAAAGACCAAAATCTCCTATATACAATGTCTACTGAAAAAGGCCAAAAAGAGTTTTAAATTGGTGACTCAGTCAAGCTGAACTGTCTGTGTCTGACTGTTGGTCTCCAGACGGTCCATAGATGTCTTCACTTTTGCAGCCTCTGATTTTGAGGTAACCGTTGCAGGGCAATAAATGAAAGGCTCGCTGTTTGGACTGTTTCCTTCCAAGAAATATTCCCCATGGTTGACCTTGTCTTCTGACAGCAGCAAATGATCAGAAAAAGTACCACCACTTCTTTTTCTTGGTTTAACAGAGAAAAAAGGCTGCACATGGAGTTTTGAGGGGTTTAAAGTTCTTTCTCCAAAACTGAATTCATGCAGCAGGTAACACGATATCAGCGTTTCAATTACTGTGGACAGAAAGCTGGAGATTAGTGATTTCCAAAGTGCCCGTTATGTGATAAAAATTTTTACTGCCCATAAAGTTAGATTGAGTACACAATGAGAGTGGAATTTCAACAATAATAAACTGAGCACGTTGTCATGGCAAGAAAGTATTGAAAGTGGACAAGAACCAAAAGGGCTTGAACTGATGAACACTAGGGCTATGCTTTTCCCAATTACTCATTTCTCTTTTGGCTAAATCCAGATTCTCTTCTTCTACTTTTTGGTAAAATTATGGAGCAGTAAAGACAGAGAAGGTTCCCTTTGCATTATCTTTCTTCCATTCTCATCTTTAGTTTTAATTTTTTTAGAAGAAGTTTATTTTAGAAATACCAGCTGTAATTTTTTTTTGAAGTACCACCGTCCACCACTTCTGTCTAATCACTTGGTTTTATAATTTGTTCCCATGATCTTTTCTCATTTACCGTGCATTAACTTAAGGCTGCTTTCACTTACATACCTCCTGTAGTTTTCTTTTCCCTTTCTATGACACATCTTGATTCCATTCACATGAATTTAATCAAGACTGTATACCTTGTGAAAGCAAAATTCATCTCAAGAATGTTAGTTCTTAAAGAGGCTTTTAACATAGTGTGATGTACTGAAAAAATTGCACAAAGAAACTGCAGCCATGAACCTTTAAACCCATTTTGTTATTGTGATTTCTCTCTCTCTCTGAAATACTGCTTCAAACCCTCGGAACTAAATTTCAAAAAATGAAAAATTCTGGAGGAAATCCTAAAATATGGGATTCTCTGTTTTCCTTTTACAGTTTAAGAGAAGCCCAGTATTAGAACAAATAACAAAAAGATAAACCTATTTGCATTTGGCTTTTTTTTTTTACTTTATGCTTTTACTGTTCTGACACTTTGCTGTCAGTTTTCCCTGTAGTTTTTCCTGCATCGAGAAGGAAGAAAAATCATGCAATATATCAGCAAAAAAGATGGGAAATCTACATCATGACCACAGCAAGGACAAAGCAGATTATTAGAAATTTCTATAAAAATATTGAACTTTCTACATTTTGGTTGTTGCTTAGTGGGTGAAAGTTTTTATGACGTAACACAAAGTGATGCAACCGCGTGCTGTCAGCTCAGCTTGGTTTCCTGTGGTGTTTGTGCAAAAAGCAGTGGCAGCCAAGCTGTGAACCCCCGGTGCAGGGGAACAGTTATCAGGAGAGTTGATCTGGGCCTGTATAAATGCTAAAAATACCAAGTATATTTGTCAAGAAAACTCACCTGCAACTAGATTCGGGAGGTTTATTTCAAAATAACTTTTTGACCTCTCTCCATCTAAGCATCTAAGTGTACTCTACTCATGTCGCAAGGACAGGAGGAGGTTCCCATACCAGCTTATGCTGAACATTACACCCTCCTCCCCAGATGTTTTCTGTTCTGTTTGCTTCACTGTTAGGTCTTCACCGTGGAAGGTATATTTATTTAACTATAATGTCAAAAAAAGAGTAGGATGTGCATGCCTGTGAAGCATTGCTGTTGTTTCTGGAAGTCCTGAGCTACCCTCTGCAGTACGAGGTGGGGGACCAGCACAGGCTGCTGCTTGTTTGACTGAGTGGCTAAGAAATTCTCTACTTGAAACCATAATCACGGTTTGGATGTATTTTACATAGCCCACAGTTATAAACAAACAATAAAAGATACGTTTGGAATATGACCTTCTAGTTAGTCCCTGTGAAGCAGGGTCACATCCCCCTGAAATGCTGAAGATTCAAACTAAAAAATTAAAGTAAAAAAATATGAGAGTGATGCTGAATTTCCAATCATGACATCATCTTCTTGTAATTAACCATAATAATTTTATTGGAAATGCTAATGTTAACTAATATTTCTCCATGATATCATGTACTTCACCGAATTGTCTCTGTGGTTTTGAATCTGCAGGTAAATAAACATTCATCTCATTGTCCAGAACTCAGCTATTATACAGTTCAAAATTTTACATCTCTACAATACATGCTGATCTCTGAAAACAAACAAAAATTCACTAGGGAAGGGAGAATTTGTTTCTTATTGAACTTTGCTACTGTCAACATTGTTTTAAATACATAAATAGGCACACTGTTAGAACAAACAGCTAAACAAAATATCTGAAGTTAGTAATTATCGAGTTTAGGCTTGAATAACTAAATTACTACTCACTGAGGGTATAACAGTAATTATCATTATTGGGTCCAACCTTGAATGGTGATCAATATTGTGATTGTTCACAGTACAGAGCCATTCACGTGCTACTAGTGGGAAATAGAAAAAAAATCTCAGATTTAATCTCTCAGATGGAAGAGGAAATTGCTCACTAGAGGTTTTTGTGGTAAATGAAAAGCCACTCATTTTGGGTTTTTTGTTTCTTTTGTGCTGTTATAGCTCACTGCTTACAGGTGAGATTTATGGTGAAAAAATAAATCTTGGTGTTCAAGCATAAAGAATGATAACATTTTGAAATTATTCTTTTAGATTGAGAACAAAACAAAGTAAAGCAAAGCAAAGGAGAGTGTCATGTATTGTAAATGGGTGATATTTAGTATAGTAAACACAAAATAATACTCCTAGAAAGTATTGTAACAAACGCATCTGTTCCAAGAGCATGTAACTTTTCAGGCAGGAAAACAGCAAATGCAAAAGATTATGAAGTCAGAAACTGCTTTTTTTTTTTTTTTAATCTAATGAATCTGCAGAAGTAACTGTAAGGGGAGATGTAACTTAATATCTTGATATAGATGAGAAAAGGATGAAGTGTTATGCTAATCACAGTAGTATATGTAGGTATGTAATAACCTTGTTCAAAGAATTAAGAGCTGTCAGATCTCATTCTTCAGAGGAAAAGAGTGATTGTAGCATGAGATAAGGGGATAAAGCCCAGCAGTAAACAATAATACTTTGGGTATTTGTCCTTTATACCTAGGAAGCATCTACAATAGTTGTAGACTCAGCTGTAGTCCAGATTCCTGGATTAGGGAGAAATATTATTCTTTCATTATATGCCTGTACCCTGAAATAACTTCTGTAAAAGTTGCAACAAAGCTGAAATAATCTTCAAGGTCAGATATAGCTGAGCTGACGTCTACTCTTTTTTTCTAGCAGAGAAATCCAGTTTCTATACGGCATTGTGTTTATGAAACTGGATGTTGGATTTTACTTCCTGTTTTAAATTTTCTGACTGTATACAAATATTCTACTTAAAGTTAGTTCAAGTGTTTCTCAAATGTACAGGAAGTAGATTTTAAAGGTCTTTAAAGTAGTTTACTTCTACTATAAGTTTATAAAGTTTGTTCATACAGAACGTAACTGTATAAACATCCCTGTTTGTCTGTAAAGAAGACCAGTATTTTTATATTGTCCATCATCTGAAGCAACTTGTGTCGCTCCTTTACTTGAATGCCTGCAAAGCCAGAACCCTCAACATATGGTTGCCCAGAGAAGCTGTGGCTGCCCCATCCCTGGAGGGGTTCAAAGCCAGGCTGGATGGGGCTTTGAGCAGCATGGTCTGGTGGGAGGTGTCCCTGCCCAGGGCAGGGGAGTTGGAACGGGATGTTCTTTAAGGTCCTTTCCTACCCAAACCATTCTATGATTCTATGAAGCTGATGTAACCAGAAGTAGTGGACTGGTGATACTAGGCATATTTGATACTACGATATTGTAGCATGAGAGCACCGAGCATCATGATATATTGAACCCTATGTGCAGGGTCAGTGGGATATCAGGGGGCTACAGCTCTGCTGGAGGAGCAAAGCAATTGCATGATGGCATGGGATGGGAAATCTTCCCATGCCATCATGCAGGTGTAGGAGCCTGGGGCAGGCAGGACTCTGCAGAATGATGGAGCTGTCGCCATGGGACTCATGTCTCTCTAGTTCTAGCACCTAATAAATTTGGTAGCTGTTGCAATTGCTAACATTGGGAATCCTGATATTGTTAAGCTGGCAATTGGTAAGCTGGACCAAGATATGGCCCTTTGCCTACTCAGGCTGAATATCAGTGGGGCAGAAATGAGTCTTTGCACCACCCTCACGTTTTGAGTTGCTTTAATTCATGTTGCTGTGTTGAGTTGGTTTTATAGGGTTTATTGTGCTCAGGTATTTGAGCAGGACACAATAATAAGCATTGCATGAAGACAATTTCTCTGAGCCTGCTAATGTTAGAGTCTGGTAAACTAGCGATGTGAATAAGACAATGCAGGTAAACCCACAGAGCTGCTTCAGTGGTTTCCATTTTCAGCTAGGCACATCCTTCAAAGGACTTCTGCTCTTTACCGGATTTATCTTAAAGTATATTAAAAGGACCCTGGCTCATTTCCATATCACCAGGAAGCTGCATTTTATTATGATTGCTGATGCACATACCTTTGCCTTTCAGGTGGTGATGTTTATGCTGCAGTTGGGCAGTGCCACTTTCCTGCTAACAGAACCAGTGATAAGCGCGATGACAACAGGAGCAGCTACACACGTTGTGACTTCACAAGTGAAGTATCTGCTGGGAATGAAAATGCCATATATATCAGGACCTCTGGGATTTTTTCACGTGAGTTCAGTAACAGAGGTGGTTTATTCCGTTAGTTAACATCTTCTTGAATAACTGCACTATTTGGCTATATATAAGTGTAAGAAAATTGTTATGCAGGCATGTGAATGAATGGAAGATGTAACACCAAAGCATTCATCTTGCTCGCTCTGTTTGTAACAAGAGGTTAGGAAACCCTGATGAAGAATTAGCAGCAATTGGTCTTATTTTGAAAGGATACAGTAATCAATTTTAAATATGCGTATTACACCATCAATAATTCCATTCATTTGCCTAAGCAATTACACACTTGTACGGGGAGGTTTAACTCTTTCTGGAGCAGCATGTGGGAAGGATATATCATCATATATTCAACATACCATTCTAAACATATTTTCTTCCTATTTTGCTGAATGAAACCTGATCATCATTGCAGTAAGAGAGATATAACATGATTTGTGAATCTCCTATGCAAAAATTACCCTAGATATGTTAATTATTGCTTTAAGACATCATATTACTTTGCCGTAAACACAGCAACTATACACCTTTAAGGTAATCTTTATAAAATGCATACAGGTTTTCGTACAGTATCATGGTTACTCCCTTTGGAAAGCAGATACTGTTGGCTGAAACCTTAAAGGGTAAAGTTGTAAAACCTTATTCCATAAAAAAGTATGAGCATGCATTCTTCCAGGTAACTTATTCCAGCAATTTAGGTGCTGTGAGCATAATCTCTTGGCAGAATCATTAGTATTACAATAGTATCTGTTAAAGTGATATATTGCTTGTAATAAAACTTTATTTACTTGCTGAGATGATATTTACATTGCACTGATAGCAATTAACGAGTTGATTACCAGACGAAGTGAGGTTTCATCTAGTTAACCACTAAATTAGGACACCTTATTTAAAAGCACTGACTATATTTTCTTGCACTATTCATATTATTTTGGGAAATTTGTTAATGTGGACTTTGTGATAAGATGATGTTGCTTTTCAGGATTTTATTTCATAGTTTTTTATAAATTTGATAACGTTTTGTATAGATAATGCATTGGTAAGTTTTTTACAGAACCGATTTATTAATGAGAATTAGGGGCATGTAATAAACACAAGGAATTTGTTTTGTAAGTACATAGCTAAAAGTGTCATAGCCATTTTTATGAGTAGTCAGTTGGCCTGTGAGACTATTACATGTGATTCATCATATATTAAAATATTTTTTAATTCTTTAAAAACCTTTTCATAAATACTACTTAATTTAAAATGTGACTAGCCTCTTTTTTTCATGGTGTTTCCATGGAGACTATACTTACATATAGGAATATTGTCATCTTGTAGAGATGACTGATGTTAAGTACCACAGCCAAGACATAATCAAAACATACATTATGAGCAATAATAAAGAACAGCAGTGATAGGAAGAAATATTTCCACGTTGGTGTGCTGATGATATCATAAATGAGGTCATTCAAATGCTTTGTAAGAAATCTATTCCCTTATCCCTTGTATTTTTTAATGTATCTGAAAAAAGTTCTTTGCCCTTCACTTCACTTTTGAAATCAAACCCCTTTGAACACTTTCCAATGAAAAATTTTCTTGATTTTTATAAGGTTCTGAATTGCTCTGTAGAAATATGTGAAAACAAATGAACAAACAAGAAATCATCTGTACAACTTGAAAGAATAATTAAAACTCTCCATACTTAGAAGGGACAATTTTACCATCCAAGTATTTTAAAAGGTTTCTGGTATCTGTTCAGACTTATGGATTAGTTTAAGAAGATCCAGTATCTTTGTCAGAAGTACCAGATTAAATTTTAACAATTTTTTTTTTCGATAGTGGTGAAAATTATACTAATTAGATATATGTTAGTGTGCATACATAACTAGAGAGTGAAAGGCAAATTTGGCACGTCTCTCTGGACATATTCTTTCCTCCAAAATCTTGAAACCCAGAGACTGGTATTTTTACTTACATTTTTTTCTTTCTCCACTCCAAAACACCTCCCACTCACAAAGCTGATTGCTTTGCCTCAGGCAGCCTTTGGGTTGGCAAAGCAAGAATAAGAATGTTTAATAAAGTGTGATAGGAGAGTTGAAAGTAAAGCAAGCCAGTGAAATGGATTCTTTATAGCAAGTGAGATCATGATTAAATATGTAAAAATGAACTTTATGTGGAGAACAATTCTACTACACTGGCGTTGAGCCTATGGGACCCTTTTTGTTTACACATAGATCATGTAATTTATTAAATTTCTTTTTCCCTGTACGTGGTTTGTAACACTGCAATTGAGCTGAACATTGTAGCATTGATTGGTATTCTACAAATGGGAAGGGCAAGATGAAGGTGAAAAAGAGAAATGGTGAGGGAAAACTACACGTGAGATCTGATTTTACAATGAACAAGAAAAGCGTCATCAAGATTTAAGTAGTATCTGAAAACAGAAATATCTATATTTTCCCTTTATACATGTGTAGATATATTCATCCTTCCACAAGTTTCTTTGAAAATGCAGCACTGCAAAATGTAGTCCTGCAATGTAACAAACCTACTTTGCAAAATGGGGTCTTTTCTGGTGGTTGCAGAAGTTTTCAAGTTTGTTGCAAAATCCTTTTGGTTGTGCTGCAATTAGCTGAAAAATCTTTCCTGTTCCCACTATCAGTCCTTTTTTTTTTTTTTTTCTTTCTCTTCCAGCTTGTTCCCTATACAGTTCACGATAGTTGCCTCTACGTTTTTCCCACAGTGTTTTGTATTTGTCTAGCAAAAATCAGAATGAAACATTTTTGATTATGCAATGAGGTCATCTACTGTTAAACTGTATAAAGTGTTTTAACGAATATGTTCCTTTAATTCTATTGTTTGCTTCAACCTCTATTCTCATTTTAAAACTAATCTTTTGGGTTTTCATGTATACATTTAAAAAACAAAAACCAAAAAAAAACACCCCAAAACCACAACAGTGCAGAGGATTTCATTATTACACCAGAATACACATTCTTTGCACAATATAAACCATTACAATGTTCCTTAGTATGTGAAAGTATAGTGGAACTCAAAGTCATTAATTTCCCATGAGGCTAGGGACATTTACTATCTGTACATATATGTATGCACAATTAGAATATTGTTTTTTTCACTTACGTGCAAATTTACATCGATTGGAAAATGTTCACTGGTTCCTCATCATATTGCCAGATCATTCCCACTAAAAATCTTTACACAAACCTAGCAATAAAAATAAAAAAACAAGAGGCAAACAGCTCAATTACTATATTATTACTATTTTTTAAAATTTTGTTACTTATATGATGACACACAAAATTGCTTTGTATATTGCAATATCAAAATAAATTCTGCTACATAATTTCTAGATTATTTCAGTAAGTGCATCAGCAAGATATGTAAAATATTGACTTCATAATGATGTTTGTGATGAAAACATTTATAAATATTTCTTTTGCATCAGACATCAGTGCTACTACAAGCTTGAGCTTTAGGTGCTTACATGTAGGATTTACACGTTCACCTTGGGTGACTACAGTAAGTGATTGGACAGAATGTGTGAACTGTATAGTATAGAGTGACAGCTATAGTATATGTTAACCACACTCATGTTAAGAGCCACATGCTCTTTTTTTCTGAACCGCCTGTGGGCAGTTTGTGAAATGGTCTCCCAGCTTTGCTGGTTGTGTCATGAAATGGGTGTTTTTAGGTTTTCAGAGAATGGTTACCAAGGAACAGAGTAGGAAGTGGAAGCTCTTTACTCTGATGGAGTAATTGATTTAATATTTATGTACTACTGCCAGAATTACTACAGTGTACTACAGATGCTTTAGGGATAGGGATGTTGGTGCTGCTGAACTTGTACGAGCTATAACACCTTGGCAATCCCAGTCTTTTTCATTTATTGGCTGATGTAGACTACACAGTGAAGGGTATGATTGGAAGAGAAACAGTAAAGAATACACTGGGTAACTCCTATGAAGTGTTTGTTGCAAAGTCTGAAAAAGCTATGACAAAAGTCTACAAGATTTGGCTATATATTTTAAAAATTAAATGGAAGGTTATTTTTTATATTTATAAAGAAATTTATAAATATATAATTTTATATATTTATAAAGAAATACAGACATTCTAAAAGCTTATGCATAATTCTTTGTAATCTTTCATTAAAATTATATTTATTCCCAGAACCTTGTGTCTCACATTGTCTAGGAAAATTAAATTCAACATCATAAACACAGATAGCAAATGTTAACACCTCAAGAGACCATTCATTTCAAAATAAGCCCACATCTCTTTGACTTCGAGATTTAGGAATCAATCCATTTCTTCCCTTTCCTTATCACTTCACCTTAGATCTAGTTCAGCCATTGGTGAGTTTGTGGGCACAGTTTACTATGCAGTTTTCCAGATTGCCTACTTTTAGCCCAATTAATCACAGCTTCTACTTGGGCACTGAGTCGAGTCCTGTGCTCTCTTGAAAATGCATTCTTGGAAAATTATGGTTACAGAGCCTCTCAAAACACAATCCACATTGTCCGATTACGGTGGGGCAACATGTAGTTAAAAACTGTGGCTTTGTTACCATTCTTCAGATTTATGACATATATAGTTCATATTATTTAACAAGTATCAACTTGTTTAAGATGTTTTCCTGGGTTCCGAGCAAAGTTTGTGCTGGATTATACTGTACATCCTTAACCAAAAGTCCAAGGGCTAAATTTCAAAGGACTGGACTAAATTTTCCTCTTTACAAGGAATTTATGAGAAATTTTGTCCTTTTTTTTCTTCAACTATTTTTAGATGTTTTTTTATTTAATTATATTTTCCCCTACAGATTATGTAAATATCCTTAGGAAGGGTGAGAGGAAAAATCAGGAAGTTGTTAGCAATTTACTCATTCTTCAAAATGAGCATCATCTCTTCAAGGATGTGAACAGAATCAGAACAGTGGAAAAAAATTGTATCATCATATTGCCCACCTTCCTATTATAATTATACATGTATTTGAGAATAGGTTCTCTGGGGCAGAAAATTATAAATCTTTATTTTGATAAAACTACAAGTGTCATTTTTCATTTATTTTAGTGGTCATCTTAGTTGTTGCCAGAGAAAACACCTTTTTTTTTTTTTTTTAAATATTATTATTTCAAGCCTCGGTTGCTTGATTTTATTATCTTTAATATTGTGGTTTAAAAAGAAGTTACTTGTGATACAGTCTAAATCTATTTCTTAGATTTTAGCTTCTGTTCTCTATAAGGTTTACATTTCAGGCTACACAATAATTCCCAGAATATAAATGCAGAATTCAAGGGACTGAGCCTACCTTGTTTTTTATGTGTATTATATCCATTTTCATGCCTCTTTTTTTCCTCCAGGCAATGGACTGTTGCTGTTATGCATGAGGCCTGAAAATAACTTGTGATAGGGATCTGATTGTTTATTGGGACAGAAGTTCCCTCTAACTTTCTTCAGCCCTTCTAACCATTCCAGTAAACTTGTGACTTTTTTCATTACTTTCTGTTAGTCTGTTATGATATTGATTTAGGCCTTATTTTCTGGACCCTCAAATTCAGAGCAGAACTGAAATTATAGTTTACTGATAATTGTGTCATCTGTGCTGGTGTGAAGACAACTGCATTATTCTGAATCTGTTACTTACAGCATCGTATTCTTCATCAGAGACTCATCACCATTGGTCATTCTATTCACAGAATTGTCAGAGTTGGAAGGGACCTCTAGAGATCATCCAGTCCAACTCCCCTGCCAAAGCAGGGTTGCCCAGAACACATCACTCAGGAGCATCCAGGCGGGGCTGGAAGATCTCCAGAGAAGGGGACTCCACACCCTCCCTGGGCAGCCTCTTCCAGGGCTCTGCCACCCTCACCAGAAAGAAGTTCTTCCTTATATTTGAGTGGAACTTCCCATGTTCCATCTTGTGCCCGTTGACCCTCATCCTGTCACTGGGAACCACTGAAAAGAGTCCGGCTCCATCCTCCCTCAAACTGCCCTTTAGATACTTGTAAACATAGATAAGGTCTCCCCTTCAGCCTTTTGTTCTCCAGGCTGAAGAGTCCCAGCTCTCTCAGCCTTTCCTCATCAGGGAGATGCTCCAATCCCTCCATCATCTTCGTTGCCCTTCGCTGGACTCTCTCCAGCAGTTCCCTGTCTCTCTTGAACTGGGGAGCCCAGAACTGGACGCAATATTCCAGTTGTGGCCTCCCCAGTGAGGAGCAGAGGGGGAGGAGAAATATTCCATATTTCTATTCCACACATTCCTTATGTTCAGCACCATATTTCCTTTCTTCATCACAGACCCAACTATACTGTTCTAACCATCTTTTACAGCACGTTGCACCACACCTTAACCTTTGAAAAGCTGAGGGCCTTCCATCCGCAGCTCCATAACCCTGCTCCAGTCTCCTCTTCCTCTCTTAGCACTGCAATCTGCCCCTCATTTGCAGTGATGTAGCCATTCCCCAACATCCCAGAGCCCACTGCAGCAGGACTTTGAACTCCGTGGTCCCAGTTGCCCCACACCTCGCAATTCCCATACCTTGCCATGGAGAGTTTCCCCTGGAAAGCACTCGCCACTGATGTGTGAATCATCCCTTCCTCCCCTACTCTCTTTTTTCTTCATGTTTTGCAGCTTTTAACTTGTAAATTCATACTAGGGAAAGAAACAGGGCTTAGTAGATAATATTAGTTATTTAACTAACCAATAACATACGCACGCAAATCTTGACAGCTTTGTGCAACATCTGGACCTGACCCACGTGTGCTCCATGGAGCCCTGTTTGTGTAATGGGAAAGAGCAAGCAACAGGGAGAGTGAGTGTGCCCTGGATGGATCCCCTTGTGCACTCGAGAGGATGCCCTGAAGAAGATGACCTTCTGGGAAGATTCCTGTTGCTTCTCTTTCCATCCAGCCACTACTGCCTTTTTCCTTCCCTTTTCATTTTTCTCTCTCCTTCTCTTTCCCTCTCCTTTTTATCTTTGAAAATTTTTCCTCCGAAGTAACTCTGACTATTAGAATTGATGGATGTTAAGAGCTATAGACGCTGAAAATAAATCTTTGTGCATGTAGGCTTCTCTCAACATTTTTGTGCAACACTCATTTATCTTACTGAATTTAATGAGACTGAGAAGCAAGAAAAAGTTACATACCCAATTTACAGGGATTTTCTTGCTTGTTTCTACCAATAGAAATTTGTAAATTCATATATACAAATATTCACTGCATTTTTTGAGCTTTCAAAAGTCCATAGTATTTTAGCAGTAATAAATTGGGGGGTTTTCTTCCTTGCAAAGCCTTAAGTGTAGGCCAGTTTGTCAGACGACTCAGCTCCTGCAGAAGTGATTCAGCTCTCTCAGATTATTTGAGATGTCTGAAGCTGTGTAAAATACGCCGTAGCATGTGACCCGAAATGATACATTTTTTGATCTGTGTTTGTTATTTGCCGTTCACTGTAGATTTATGCCTATATATTTGAGAATATCAGATCGGTTCAGCTGGAGGCTTTACTTCTCTCCTTGCTGAGCATTGTGGTGCTGGTTCTTGTTAAAGAACTGAACGAGAAATTTCAGAGAAACATTAAAGTTGTTCTTCCCATCGATCTAGGTTTGGTAAGTACAAAATCAAACATCAGGCTTTTTGCTTTACAAAGCTTCATTGAACCACTAATCTGCTGAAATTCACTGTGTTGTCTGTAGTTGCCCACAGCCACACCTGCCACTTGTTAAACGGATAGCTAATTTTCATGGCTGGATGTTAAACGTAAGAACAGGAAATACTTTTGCTAAACAATTAAGAAAGAAGTGACATACGTTACCAATTTGTATAACATTTTTCATAATCACAATAACATGAAGCCTAGAATGCTAAAGTGCAAGAAGTTTGAAATAGAGAATGAAAAGTAACAGGCACACTGTAACTCCAGGCCAGTCTTGTGCTAGGTAATTGTGGCTTGGATGTTGCTTGTTATTTATCTAAAACTAAGTGAAATACCCAAACTATTGCTTTCTGTAATTTTACTTAACAGTTTTCCTTTCACAGGGCTTACGCTAAATTGAAATTAGCTATTGCATTGTAAATCCCTACTTTAAGGATTAAACTACAGTCAAACAGCCAGCACCAGGACAGAAGATTTCTGTTTTTCTTTAGACCTCTAAAAGAAAATTTAACAAAATGAAGTGCAGGTGCTTTTCAGAGTGGATCATCACAATTACTCTGCTTTTGCTGGAAAAAGTTATTTACAAAAGAATATTTTTTCTTGGGTAAAATGCTGGAAAAAAAGGTAGGGTGAAGATCTGTTTCTGTGTTCCCTTTTAAACAGTACTGGGTAAAATGTACTAGTAAACTGAGAATCACAGACTGGAACCTGTGCCTGTTCTATTGGGATTTGTGTGTCCATCTGATAAAAAGTACAGGAACTGAGTGTAGAAGTCATCAGGGCCAAATTTTCCACTCCCTCAGCAATATTTATACCTGTAGGAAAAAAAAAAATAAGAGGCAACCACACCTTCTGCTGTGTTTTGTGCCAAAGTTGACACTGCCAGTCTGGATTAGATGTGCTCAGAGAACATCGACTGAATGAGACCACTCAGGAATACCTAAATTATGAATTATTTTAAGGTGCTCATGTGAATGGCAGCAGTCTGGGGCACATGCTGCATAGAGGCAGTTTGGACATTGATTGCCAAGATGCCTGAGGCTTTACAGAGACTTGCTCAGATCCCTTTCATTAATATAGAACATCCAAACTCCACCATTGTCCTTCTTCAGGCATCTTCTCTAAATTCATTATTGTATCCATATCTTAGTTTTTTTTTTTTCACTCTATTCCACATTTTCAAAAATCTTCATAATAATTTTTCCCTGTCTTACTGGATTGATCTAAGAATAAATGCATGAACACTGTCATGTACTTGGGTATGGTAATAATGGGGACCATGTGAGAAGCTAAAAGCAATAGAAATGTAACATCTTTTTCTGTGTTGAATTAATAGATAATTGCTACATCCGTTGCCTGCTACTATGCTGATATGGAATACGTCTATGGGCTAGAAGTTGTGGGACATATTCCTGAAGGGTAATATGTTTTTTATTAGCTTGTGGCTTTTAAATATGTTTACTTTGGGAACAGTCTCTGAAGAGGTCAAAGTAATTTTCTGAAATAAGAAATGGCAAAAATCTCTTATGTCCATTTCCAGCCTCCTCAAATACTCTTTCACAATTCAACCCCATGTTAACAAGGTATATCTGCTTAGATATCTTCATAAAAGAGCAGACTTTCTTGTACATTTTCATAACCTTTTCATTACTTTATGGAATAAAAAGTAGGTACTAAGTACCTGATGATGGCTGATGGAAGTATGACAGGAGGACAGAGCACTCTCTATAAGATTATTGCAACCTGCTTTTGAGGGTTGCCTTGGGTTATTGTAGCAGAAAGGATTTATAATGAGGTAAGACTTGTAGATTACTACACTTAATTCTTCTCCACTCACTTATATAGTAATTTTAGAAAATGAGTTTTCTGAGGAAATGTAAAGGAGTTAGATATGCCTAATCTAGAAAGGAGTATTCTGACTACAGATAATGATACATTATTCTCCATGACCTTGAAGAGAAGGAAAAAAAAATTCAGTATAATCTAGAAAGAGAAATTAGATGAGATGTTGAAGAGAATGTTCAGACTCTAAGGGTTGGTAAGGAATAGCACAGCTGTTGTGTTCCCCTTTTGGAAATTGCAGGGTTTCCCTAAATTTTACAAAGTACAAAGACAGCATGAGTGCAGCATGTTTGGCAGCTTGCACCGATAGAAAAAAAAAGGGAAGTCACTGAGAAAGAAAATAATTTTTCAGTATTTAGGGCATGTTATTATGTGTTATGTATCTGAGATTAAACAGGGCTAAGTGTACCCTTTTGACATGTTTTATGAACAGCTGAACTGTATCGGTGCAGCTTTAGTCAGGAGCTCATTTCCTGTCTAACCTCATAGAAGGAGACTCTGTAGTGTTGAGAAACACAAGAAGAAGCCTGGATCATTCCTGTGTATTTTTAAGCACTTACCTGAAATATCTAAGTGAAACATCAGTGGGGAGTGCTGTAAACCTTCAGAGTGTAGTTTGGTTCTCAAGCAGTGAGATTTGTGCTCTGGAGAGGCTAAAGTCTTTTCGTGGAGTATAGAAACAATCTGGGGTGATTTGATTCTTAACTGAGGTGTTTTATTGCAGGTCCCATTAGAAGGTCCCATTAGATGGAATGAATGTCCATACTGTCCATAACCTACAGGAATACTAAATTGTTTAAAAGGTTTAAACTTCACAGGAAAGCCAACTATAAAAAAGAAAAAAAATATACAGCAAAGGGTTTTTTTACCGTGCATTAGAAAATTAGGAAATGGTTGCTGGTTTTATCTGTCAGTGGAGGAGCTAATTTGTAAAGATCCCTTTATAATTTTTCAAATTGAAGTTTACAAATGGAATACTCCATCTGACACTGTTCCATCTTCCTGAACAAATTCTCTCCTGCAGTTCCCCACAGACCTTAATTATCTAAAATATTGAAAAATATCACTTTACAGGTATTAAAAAAATAAGCTGTGCACGCAAAGATTGTTTCTCTTATCTTTTCATTGGTTGCAGGTGCATCAAAGTTATGTTCCAAGCTTTTCAAACAGGACTGTCTTTATTTTTTATAGGTTACCATCACCAAAAACACCACCCATGAACATCCTGCCTGAAGTAGTCACTGAAGCTTTTGGAGTAGCATTGGTTGGTTATGTAGCATCACTAGCTCTTGCCAAAGCCTCTGCTAAAAAGTTTAAATATCCTGTGGATGATAACCAGGTAAGGCTCTTTCTTCTTATTGTCAATAAGCCTTGAAATTCCTTCATCATTCTGGAAATATATTGCAGATGAATGGCCAGTAGGAAAGGGTGAGTTCCATATGACATCTTGAGGCCTTCCAATAATCACAGTAAATTGCAAATCTAGTCCAAATCAGCTCTGCAGATCACCCTAGTTGCCTGAGCTGCTCCTTTTGGGGAAACGTGATCTCCAGAATAACCTCATAACACTGGATTCGGTGCAGCCAGTTTGGGTGTTAAGGCATTTTTCCAGTATTTTAAGACAGACAACTTCTCCTCTGGCAGCTGAGCTCTTAAAGATCAACTAAGAGTTAAATCAGCCACTGATTAAAGAAACAAAGCAGTCTTAAAAATAAACTAGGTACTTATATCCCCAGGACATATCTGATATTATAAAATGAAGCTTATGCAACCTAGAAGTCTTATTAGAAATAAAGGTTCATTTGTATAAAAGAAGCAGAGTGGGTTCAGACAGTGCTGCCAAATTTGCAGCCGTAGGACCTTTCTGTGCAGAGTTCCACTTTACAGTGGGCAAGCTTAAATAAGAGTGGGGTGTTTTCTGTCTCAACTACCCCACTGCTGGTCATGGTGGGTGAGTAATCCTAAGCCAACTGGAAATCCGTGGAGGCAATTATTCAAGCCCTGTGGCAAGAAACGCTCCATTTTAGACAACTGTTAATGGTGTGGTGTGATGAAAATGTTGCCTCAACCTTTCCCTTAACTGGTTTGGAACAAACAACATAAGGTTGAATGAAGAACAGTTGGTTTTGCAGCTGGAGGTGTATTTGGACACCCTGTGTAGATAGGTCAGGCTTGCTACATCGGTGCACGTCTTCCACCACTTTGTGGCATTGGAAAATGTGGTGGAAACATTCTTGTCTACTCAGGTCTCTAAAATTTTTTTCAGAATAAATTATTTGCCATGAATTTCTGTTGATACTTCAGAGCCATGTTTTGTAGGGAGCAGAGGGAAAACGTTTGGAGCTTAGTGCAAGTCAGACTTCAGGGCAATATGCTGTCTTGTCTCAAGAGCACAGCAACCTGTATGTCTTTCTGGACCTTTGGAAAACTTGTAGCTTACACAGCTTAATCATGGAGTTGTTGGAAACTATGTGTATGTGTGCATCAAATAATGGAGAAAAAGAGTAAAACATTGTCCGTGAGAACAGAGCCGACAGTGGCAGTGGGTTGGTGTAGTTGTGCTGCATTCGGGAGCCAGGCAAAGGGCTCTGTGGGTGTGCAAGGCTGTCTGGGAAGCTTCAAGGTGGCGTTGTCCATTGCTGTGAAGACAAACTTATGATCAGGTGTTGCCCTGGCTGGATGCAATACCATTTGTGTCCTGAGCACTTCTAGCAATCTTGAGGTCTTTTCTTACCCATTGCCCTCAGGAGATGAATGAGCTCCTTATAGTCTGGAGAAGACGACTGATTCTGGGTAACCAAGTTGGAGTGCTTTCTTAGAAAACACTGTTCAGCTCAGGCTGCAGATACAAGGTGGCTTCCCCACTTTTTCTTCTATAAATCTTTGTTCAGACATGTCTGCATTTTGACTGTGAATCAACATCAAATATATTTGTAATGAAAGACAGCACACATATAACATTGCTACCATACTTCACTTTCACTAAAGCGTGCTCTAAAAGAATAAAAATCAGTGGCTGTCTTTTTCCAATAGAATCATAAGCCAGAAACAACCTGGACACTGTCCAGATCCCACTACTTGAGAATCTGGCCTGTTAAAAAGCAGATGTGGATCAAGACGTAAATATTTTGGATGAATTTCATCTTCAGAACTGAGCAATACCATTTATTCTGTGAACAAAATGTGTGTCCTGCTTTTGATGAACCTGGTTCATCAGTTTTATCATTCAAATTAGTTCTGAGTTGTGAGAAGATGTATTATGTTGGGAGGTCTTTTTTGTACATATGTGACTTTTTTACCCTCGTAAATATGGCCCTCCTTTGTTATTGCTAATATTTTCATGCGTAATATTTACTCCTTTGTTGGCAAGAAACATTGAAATGACAAAACAATAGGAAAAAAACATATTCTATTTAACAACTTTGCAGGAATTTTTGGCTCATGGTCTCAGCAACGTGATTCCTTCATTTTTCTTTTGCATACCAAGTGCTGCAGCGATGGGACGGACGGCACTATTATACAGTACGGGTGCCAAAACACAGGTAATGGGTTAGAGGGAAATATGTAAAAGAGTTAAGGCTATGATACCGCTCACTGGAACTTGTACTGATTTATCCATAGCATTTCCCTATTATCCCTTTTCCTCTGTCCTGGGAAATGACCTTGTCATTTTTAACAATTTTCATGGAATTGCACCCCATCAGCAACTGTCTTACTAGAAAAGCTAATGGTTCCACTTATTCATTTTTACCTGATTAATTCAATATAAAGTCTAAAGTCTATGGCAGTAAGGAGGCTAGGAGCTGTGTTTTCAGATTGCAGGAAACTACACACAAGCCCTTTCAGTCTTATGTGAATTTGCCAGCACTGTAACAAAAGTGCCCTCTAATGGTGTTTAATGGATTTAGTGGTACAGGCTAAGCTGAAGTTTTAGGAAAAAATCAGATTTTATTTAGTACTTCTACCTTATCTGCAAAATAAAGTGAAACTAACCTTAAGAGCTGTTTCATAAAAAAACCCAAGTAATCTGTCAACTTCTGCCTTGTGACATGGTGTACTTGTCCAATCCCTCAATATTCATTGAGCCTATAGAGATGACACTCCGGTTTTTGAGGACTTTTTGGGCTATTTCCTACTGCTGGAAATTAAACCCACAAGTTCTTACGGCAGTAGCTCAGAAAAGAGGGAACTGCAATTGATGAAAATTATAGTTGTGACCTGTAAGATTGTTACCCATCCAAACCGTGCCCATGAACAAGAGAAGTGGCAAACTGTTCATCTGTGACCTTTGCATATGGTGGCATCATGTGGGCCACTGTGGCAGGGACACCTCTGCGGCAGCTCCTAAGTGCTGCCTCTCCCTCCTTCCTCTGAAACTCAAGGGTCCCTCAGTGGCATCCTGTCATAAAAACGTTATGTCTTCTGGAGTTTGTTGCTATTGTCTTTTTAGAGCTGTTGCTCTTATCTGTGTAAAGGTCATTAATTACAAGGGAAAGGGTAACGAGGTACAACTGATAAGGCTAACCAGCAGCCTGTAGGTGCTGTTTTTTCTTCAGCATTAGCCTAGACAGTACTGTGAAGTCGATTAATCATAATAAATAATTTATCCAATTGTCATCTTTAAAATAATTTATATGCAAATAGTCTAGCTACCACTTTGCTATAAGTTATTTCAGATCTTTGAGTTGGATTCAGTGTTGTACCATGTACCCTCATCCTCACAGACATCCTCTTCTGTAACATGTTCACATATTGCCTGTAGAATTTGCAGTTGTACTGCATCATGCCTTTTCCAAGGAAGCTTTAGGGTAACCTGAAGACCTACGTGGGTAACCTGAAGGCATATAGGGTATTTGAGCACTTTGGCTCTGGTACATGTAGGCAAAGGCCCCCGCAGAAGGTTATTCAATATATGAAATGGAAAAAGAAACCACCAAGTTATTATGTTAAGGTAGGAAGTACATGGTAAAAATAACAAGTGTCTGCTTGGTTTTATCCACCAGTTTCACAGTACAGCAAAGCCTGCAACCAAAAATTAGAGCATGGCCATGCGTTAGCACTATGACGATACTTTGATAAACATAAAATTCTCCTGCCTTCTTTTTGGAAAGCAGCATGTGCACTCAAGCCTCTACTTTTGGGGCTGTCTAGGCAGAATGAAGAGATGAGGAGGACATCTTTGATAAGTATTGGTCAGATCAGAAGAAAAAGAAGAGTGCAGAGTTGCTTTGACAATATAGGAAGAAGTCAGTTTGATTTGACATACATCATGAAAGGAATGTGAAGAATCTTTCAGGGGCTCCGAGCTGCCCTTTTTTTTCTCCAACAGCTTTGCCTGGGTTTCAGGGATGTCATTTATTCTTTAGTGATACCTTTTCCTGGGAGAAAACAGAAGTGGTGGGCAAGAAGTGTCCTTCAAATAGAATCAACACTTCTTTTTTGCTTTTTTGGGAAGGCAGAAAGAGGGAAAAGGTCCTTGTGACTTTACCAGCAAATTTTGTGTCCCTTTTTCTGTAAACACTCTGTCTATCCTTCTTGATGGTATTTTTAAGTACACCATGCCTTTAATTCTCTAGTGTTTTAACAACTTGTCTGGTTTTGTTTTTAACAACTTGTCTCTTAAAATGAAACCTAATTATTTTAGTAAAGAAACATATTATCAATATAAAAATAAAGTGAGCATCTGTCTACTTATCATCAAAAAACTTCTGCGAATCTGGACTGTATGTTGATGAGACCAGAAGTATTCTATTTTGTACACAGAGCGGAGTAGGAGACTGCAATTTCAGTGTAGTTTCCATCAGATTATTACCATATAATACTGTGAAGAAATATATAATTCTTAGGTCATATATTTGTCTGGATTCATGTCACATGCATTAATTATAATATGTTGAAAAATTGTTCCTACAGTTTCTAAAGTCAAGTCCACTGACATTAACATAAAACCATTGGTGGTTTCTGGCTTAACACAATAGTTTCCTTTTGGTGTTGATCCCAGTAAAAGAAGTTAAAAGTCTTCTGTTGTGCAAAAATGACAATACAATTTTCCATATATAATTTTTGCCCAATGCTATGGCAGATCTATGATTCAGTGCAACATAGAGTGTGTGGCTGTAAATATGTCACAGAATGACAGTGGGTGCTGTGAAACTTGTGGGATGAGATATTGCACACACACGCTCCACTTAATAACCAAGTGTGTAAGTGCTGCTGTGGTGTCTCTCTCTGTGGGTCAGGGTCAAGCACAGGTACTGAGATCTGTTACTAGGTTTTCACTGTAGTTGGCTGAAGGTAATCACCAGAGATTAAAACTGAAATTATATGCAACGCCAATCCATAGGTTAGCTAACATTTTCAACATCCCATTCTTAACTTTGCAATATTTCATAATGAGTCCTTTTCACACCTTTTGTTGTTGTTGTTGTTAGACTGAATGATCTTTTTCTATTTGTTTTAGGTGGCTTGCCTTATCTCTTGTGCATTAATTCTTGTGGTGATCTATGCAATTGGACCTATGCTGTACTGGCTGCCTATGGTACGGTACTTACCTTCTTTTTTAAAGATAATGTCAAATGTCTTCTAATGATATAATTTATTTCAGGGAAAGACAGTACTACCTCTAAAATATCTCTATTTAATTTCAATGGGACAAAGAATAGTAAAGGCACAGCAAGTCTCAAAATCATAACATAAGGAGGTGACAACAAAATACATGTAGATTTTACACATATATATTTGCATATATAGACTATCATGCAAGCATATAATGAAGCATTTCTCTTTTACTTAGTTTTGGCACGTAGTTTATGAAAAATATACATCCAGATTGATGCGGATTTGTAAATTGACAAAGTGTGGTAGAAATTAATGAAGATCCACAATTTTTCTCCAGTTATGCGTATGACGTATGACTTTGCTTTTCAAATAAATTTGACTCAAATGATTTTAGGTAGTGATCTGAGCTTAATCACAGAAAGATTATCATATATTCTTATATCTCTGCCATGGAATGCATCTTCTACACGAAGACTCTGTAAAGCAATGTGGTATATTTTCACATAGGCTATATCTAGCTTTTGGCATTACAAATTAATAGCTAATTTTAACCAGAGGCATGCCAAAGAAACAGAGTACAGCTCCAAAATTATCCGTAGTTCTGCCATGTTTGTATATGAAATTCTAGCTCAACTGTATTTTAAATTTACTTTGTTTACAGAGCTATTGTTTACAGTGTCACATGAAGGTTCTCACTTTTCAAACAGAGATCCTTTTATAGCTTATTTTACCCATGCAGAGTAAGGACACTTGAAGAGGGATGCACAATATGTCTTTTTCTTACTATATTGCTTTCCTCCCTAAATTTTTTATATCGGTTATATATAAATTTTAACTCTTTTCCTATAGGCCTTTTTTGTCATATATACAAAAAACAAACAAACAAAACCCCAACATGTTTGTATGTTGCTTTCTTGATATTTTATTTCTTTTCTACTATGTTTTTTCAGCCCTCCCCACCCATGCACTGCAAGTCTATTGCTTTGTACTCCATCCTTTTTGACTCCAGATGATTTCTCCATTCCCTTTCCAATTTGGAGAAAAATAAATTATTTTGTTTGCCTCAAAGTTAATGGACTTTTTGCTCCAGTGGCCTTCTCTTGGTAATAAAGAAGGGGGATTAAAATTCTTGGTATAGGCTGCCCAGGGAAGTGGTTGAGGCATCATCCCTGGAGGTGTTCAAAAGACAGGTAGACATGGTCCTCAGGAATATGGTTTAGTAGTAATTTTTGTTCCTATTTCTTTTTTATTTTTTTGTCAGTTAGGTTGATGATTGGACTAAATGATCTTTAAGGTCCCTTCCAACCTAGATGATTCTATAATTCTATGATTCTTCACCATGTAGAAGCTGGGTGCTGATTTGCTCCCTAGTCCCCCAAACTATGGCAGAACGTTACCGGTCTGGTGATGTATGGAGAGTCTTGGGACATCCTGAATTTTCTGTCATTTTCTCACAATCAAGTGGCCTATAAACAGCCTTCAGGAAAGAAATATTGGGTTTGACACTGTTATGTTTGTGTCATAAGGACTAACTTCAACACTAACTTCAGGTTTTTTTTATAACATTATAATTATAATATTGACTGCAAAATTGAAGAAAGAGCCTTTGTTTTCACTACCAATTCTACAAATGGCTTTCCGTTTTTATTTCTTTGCAGTGTGTGCTAGCAAGCATTATCGTTGTGGGTCTGAAGGGGATGCTAATGCAGTTTCGTGACTTAAAAAAGTATTGGAATATGGATAAAATAGACTGGGTAAGTGAAACTTAATCTAAGGAAGTTTTCCTGAGACCCTTTAACAAATGCCTACTAAATAAACTTCAATAGTTCCGTGGCCTTAGAAAATATAAGTGCTAGCCATTATTATTAGGGTGTTTGTGCTATCAGTTCATTGTCTGTCTCAGAATACCAGCATTTGTAATGTCAATTGTATTAAAAAATGGAATTTTAGCAAATGATAAAAAAATCAAACCTAACCTAATTCTAAATATGTGTACACAGACTGTTGTGGTTTGGGCTGGGTTGGCCAGTGACAAAACAACAGGTGCTCTCCCCCACCTCTCGCTCTGAGGAGAGGAAGAAGAGAGATAAAGGGAGTTACGAGTTTAGGAAAAACTAAACTACTTTAATGAAATATTAATAATATAATTAAAAAAGGAAATAATGAAATAGATACAATAGATATAAAAATACATACAAAACTGTATTGAGCTGCCAGGGAGATGTCACCGGCAGGCACTAGGACTGGTCTCAGTGACAAATGGGAACTGGATTCCAGAACACTCTGATGGGGATCAAAGGTAGATGAACTCACACGGCCTTCCTCATTGAAGAACCAACCTTGAAGAGGAGGCAACATGACCGCCTTTGATCCCTCAGCTTTTACCCTGAGCATGGCAGATGGGATAGAATACCCTATTGGACAGTTTGGGTCACCTAACCTGTCCACACCCCCCAGAACTGAAACCCCTCCACAGGGTAAACAACCAAGTAAGCTGACTTTGATTGCTACAGCAACAAGAGCCTCTCTCGCTGAACAGAAAGTTGGCTGTCCTCCACCCCAAACCAGGACAACATACAGATCAGGTTAAACTGAGCAGCCCTGTGTAGAGAAGCTTTTGTATTCCTTCTCTAGCTGGTTAGCATACTTTTGCTATTGTAGTATTATTGAAGAGATCCTGTCCTCTGGGGATATAGAGTGACCATACAGGACAAACAGAAACAGAACTGGAAACACGAGAGATGCAAAAAGATACACATCCTGGGGTGCTACCGGTAAATTGCTATAACGCTAAGATAGATATATAACTACAGATAGATGGAAAGAGGCTGAGTATGAAAATCTTGTTTAATGCAAAGTCTGAATAGTCTAGCGTACATTTGCACAGAATTCCTAGCAAGTATTAAAGATGATCCACATTTAGAAATAGTCCTAGATTTCTCTTCCAAGGGAGTTTTGGAATGTATCGGCCAATTAGTGGAACCAAAACCTATAACCACTTACATAAATACGTAGTGACATCCCATAAAGCTTTTGCCACTTCTATTTACGGAGTTTCAGTTAACAAATATTCAGAAAGGTATTTTGGCCATATCCTCCTCCTTGTGGTGGACGATATAGATTACTGGAGGTAATACTGGACTTTGTTTAACTCACCAGTGACTTAGTATTCTACAGCAGTAATGGTCTAGACTGAATAAACCTTTTTTCTTTTTTCTTTTTTCTTTTTTTTTTAATAGAGTACTGGATTTCAGTATGGAAAGCAAAGCTGAGTAAACAACATGAAGTTTGGCTATGTGAGATTTTTCACATTTCATCACAATGCTAGAGTAGGGCTTGGGTTTTTTTGAATCATCCAGAAGAAAACATCTATCTTTCATGAAATCTTATGGTTCTCAAGCAGAAGAATTCTGAAAATATTTTCTACCGCTTGTACTGTATTTGATCTTCAGCTTAACTCATATTGCCAGTGACCCAAATGGTGAATGATGTTTATTTTTGGGACAGTGGACTTAAGAAAATTGGTAGTTATGGGAGAGAGAGATAGCTTCTCTATCAGTGTGTTGAGATAATAAGTAGTTAAGTTTTCCAGCTGGATATTCTGGAATCTCATTAGACTTGATGTGTCTTTGCAGATAGACTAGGCTGATTGATTTTTCCTTTTGTGGTTTTGGCAGAAAAGGATGAGTGAGTAGCTAGCTATTACTTCTGCGACATCTGTCATTATTTCTGAGAGAGGTTATAGAGAGGGAGAGTTTGTTGGGTTTATCTTTTTTGATTGAACATACTTGAGCAATGATTTATCTTCAAGTAGTTGCACCATGAGTCCTTAGCCTGACAGAGTAAATCATCTTGCTTTAAATAGTGTAATCTAAAGTAAGGCTATAAACATTGATCTTACATTGCTGCCTGCTCTGAGGAGCCCCACCAAGCCCAGTGATTTGAGTAACTCCACTGCTGTTGATTTTGGCCAGAAAAGATTCACCCCAGCAATTGACAGCACACTGGAAATGATTAAGTTCCATTACCCAGGTTATACAAAGTGTCTTGAAGATAGAAACTCTAACAAAACATTTGGAAATAATTAGCAGCTGTCCTTTCTGGAACTGATTCTTTGAAGGGCGTGTGTCATGTAACATAGAAGTCAGGTTTGTTATGCTCATAGGTCTGGCAAATGAGAGTGTGGGGAAACAGAATATTATGGCTTTTGTTACCTTGTTCCTTTGCACTTCTTTAAGCTTCCCACTGAACACAAAAAGGATAAGTAATATTTATTTGTTGATTGCTTCCTTATAAAATATAATCCTGTTAAATGTAAAGGGTACAGGTTGAAAGGTACAGCTCAGGAGCTGAACTCAGGAGCCCAGTTTAAGGGTCCCTTCCACCTCAGGATATTCTGTGAATCTATGAAATCTCTCCTTTCAGCCATGGATTGGTTTTTCTTGCAGATTTAATGTTTAGGAGCAGCTGACTTCAAAGGAGCAGATAGGCTGGTAGACATAAGTAGTTAATACTAAATATTATCAGCTGAATCTTATTACATTTATTGCTTCAATTTTCTTTCAACTTATTTTTTATCAGCTCTCAGGAATATTCTGTTTTTACATCCCACCTCTCAAACCACTTTCAGTTTCTTTCCAGCTAGAACCCCATTGCCCTTACCTGCCATTCACAAGACTCATGAACTTCGAAGGCCTCTTGCTTCAGTTAAGGTCCTCTGTCAGTCCCTACACCTTCTTGGATGACTTCAATAATTTCAGCTCAATAATTGCCCTATTTCACTATATATGTTAAATACATAACTGTACCCATAACAGTATTTGTCCTTCCTCTGTTGTCTTCATCTTTTGGCTGTTTCCAAGATGTTTATTCCTATGTTATCTGTGTTTTGTAAGTTAACATGAGAATGATTCATCTTGAATTTTTGCCTATTTTTGGGGAACTACCAGGAAGTTGCTCCGGAATTCTTCTATAAGAGTATCTCACTTTTCAGGTCCTTGGATCAACAATTGATTTCCATACCATACCTGCAAAGCTAATTTCTTATGCAGGCCTACTTCTTGATTAACTTCCCTTTTTTATTCTCCAGCTCCTAGTATCAACAAAAGGGCCAGTGAAGTTCTTGTTAACTCTTGTTTTTGAGGCTGAGCATCCCAGATGAGCTGCAGCCATTTAAACTAGACAAAGAGTACTGCCTGGTAATGGACTTCTGAAAAAAAATATGTTGTTCTTGCTGTTAACAGTTGGACTTGAAAGTGACAAAAGATGGGGGGAAAGTATTTCAGAGGCAGAGCTAAATTGTATACCTGATTTGTAAGGCAGAAAGAATGGCAACAATTTATGGTAAAAATTAGACATTCTCTGCATGGTGTTGTGATGGGAGAGGTAGTTATAGACATATGAATTATAAATGTATGCACATATATTAATATATAAGGATGTAAAGAATGCTACCAATTCAGCAATTAAAGTAAATCCAACACGGATGATCAATAAGTGTCCTCCAAGATCTTGCCAGTTGGAATTTCTAAGACTGGACCCACCACCCTGTCGATGAAATAGACTGGAGTAGGGGGGCCAGGGAGAGCTCCATGTAATTTTGGAGCTCACTGGTGCAATTTCATATGTTTTTAGAACTTTTTAACATATCCTCAGGAGGGAGATGAACTCTTAGATTTGGTCAGGTATTCATCACATAGGGGCCCTGATTCATGAGAGATCACTGAGGGCTTTACTATATAAACAATTTTCCAAAGAGCAGGAAGCCATCTCTTCTATGATAATAATTTTACATGAATGCTTCCAGCATATGACATCCTAGGGAGATTTTCTATCTTTCCCATACTATGCTACCCTGAGTTAAATTAGTTTTGCTGTAGTTAGTCTCAGTGGGGAGGGAAAGAATTTACAAATGCTTAATCCATTGAAAGTGTGATTGCCATATAAATTCTTTTTAAAGAATAATATTTTTATCAGTCCATCTGTCTCTAAGGCAGTCTATGCAAACAAATACCTTCTCAATTATTGTCTATGGAATGCTTGTGAAAAATTATATTAAAGAGCTACCATACCACTTTACTCTTAAGTAGTTCCTGGTTTATGGCTATAGTGGTCTTCACTTCAGAACTTGAATTGAAGAAGGGTGCCCTGAGGACATGTGCACGCATCAGTCATTTGTCTGCAGAAGGACGTGGGAGCATGGGCATGCTACACAACCTCCCTGGAGCTTGAGTGTCCTCCTGGACACCAGCATCTTCTTGGCCAAGGCACCCCCTGAGTGAACAGGAATTTAGTAGGATTCTTCTGGCTTCATGCTGGTGACTGCAGCAAGGGCCTCTAAGTCATCACAGCCTCATGTTATAGACAACACAGAGCTGGTCAGTCAAGTCACGTTGGGGTATGATTCATCTCTTCCTGAAGTAGGCAGAAGCATAATCAGATAGGAGGCAGGTGAACTGCATCCTAAATTCCCCTAAATTCAATAACCAGGTCTCTATTAATTATGGTGGGAATCTAGACAGCTCATGAAGCTGTAGGCATCTGTGCAGTAGGTAGTTAATGCCAAGTGAAATAAGCCCTCCCCCTACAGGTTATAGCTGATCATTTCCTCAGTTTGCAACAAAAAGGGAAGTTTGTACTCTGGTTTCAAAGTGATACAGAAACGTTTAGTCTCACAGTATCTTAATATTGCATTGTTTAGCCATTGGCAAAGAGAGTATTCTCTTGCTTCACCTATTTATATGGGTTTTTTTCCTCATGAAGTTCCCATTTCACACTCCCCTCAGTGGTAGATGGGTAGACCTCATGAACTGAAAAGGTCTACAGTGAAAAACACCATCCACTGAGTTTAAGAGGCAGCTGCTATATGTACAGTCACAGGATCTCTCAGTGCTTCCGATACTTTCTGACATATGCACAATTCAACATAAATCCATATCTGCTATTTATTTCTTTTCCCCCTCTTCAGAATTTTTTTAAATTAATACAATACTTTAATACAATAATATTTTGAAGTTGGATTTTATTTTGGATTTAGAGAATAACATGCCTATAATACCTTTTTTACTAAAATTTGAAGAATGATTAGATTCTATCTGTCCTGGAATATACAATAACCATCTTGAAGTTCAAGTTGCCAAAGAAAACTTTGATATTTTTATGACTTCTTTGTTGAACCTTGCGACAACCCATGAATTAAAAAAATGTCTATCAGATTAACATAACTTCTTTCCACAAGTTTGATGCCACCCTCCCTAAGAAAATACTGACTCCAGGCCAATACAAAGCACTGAAAGGGTGATTGACAGATGAGAATATGATTGTTTTGGCTCATCCTCTACAACAATGGCAATCTCTGGTTACAGTTAAGCTGTGAGATACCAGGCTGCTTAGTACTCAGCAGTACTTAAATATGTTTGGCTTTGATTCTTCCTATGTAGACTTCATATTGGGTTTTCATACTTCCTGGTTTCTTCTGCAACAAGAATTTTGCAGGTCTTGGAGCAGGGATTTAGTTAGATGTGATGAGGTTCAGGCCTGCAGCTGAAGTGGATTGTTTGACCTCAGGTATTATCAAGGGTCCAGCCTTATCAGGATGGGCCAAATCTTGATCCTACCTGAATTGCAGGTTTGTAGTTCTTCCTTTAGACCTTTCGTGTCCAGTGAACTTCTTCATAAATATCTATTGCATTTGTAAATCTTAGAATTACTTTCTCAATGTTTTTGCTCAAAAAGGTATTCTTTGCTAATATATATTACAATTTGTATAAGATGTCATAAAATGTAACTGGAGGTTGAGCAGTGTTTCAAAGAGTGAGCTACCTCTTAGCAGCCAAGCTGTTGAATAGACTGCAAAACCTTTTGCAGTAGTTTAAAATTTTAGAGATGAGGAGCGAAAAGGTTTCTCAGTAGACTCATGTAACACTCCATCTTCTCTGAAGCACAAATTAGTATGGTATGACTTACATTTTATAATTCATAAAATAATAGTTCTGAAATCTGTTCAAGCAAAATTCCTGTGGTTAGGCTGAAAGTATTCTATTGTCTCTGGCTTTCCCCATCTAAGTGAAAGCATCAGAAAGGATAATTTTAAAACGGATTTTGCCATTGTTATGTGATCTCTTCCTCTGCAAACATTAACAAGAAGCACTATAATTGTTGGAACAGGCACCTGTGGAGATCAGTATATCCAGAGGAGTGAAAATACTTTCCATTCTTCTTTCACACTCTTTATATAAAGATTAGGTGACAGTCCTTGCTTAAGGCATCTCTTGAGGAAAGAAATATGTGATGACATTAGGTTCCTATAAGAAATCGAGTAATTTGTACTTTTCTCCTTTTAATTGTAAAATCTGGATATCTCTCAGCCATACACGTCATTGTAGTACGGAAATATAAGTGGTCATTTCTGTTTAGAAAAGAATTAAGAAAAAAATTTGAAATGTTAAAATCTTTTGGGTTTTTAAATATTTTTAAGTCATTTTCAAAGGTGACACTTGTTTCAGGTATACTTTGTTGTTTTGTCTTCTGGTTTCAATTGTATTTAAAATTAATCTAAAGTTTTATTAATCAAATATTGAAAGATGGGCAAGTAATCCATAATCTCACAATTTCCATGTGAATAAATTAATTCCCCGATAATTTTTATATGTTATAGAGTTGATTTAGTCAGCTGTACTCTGATAAACGCCACTTTTAATTAACCTTCTTGCAAATTATAATACTATTAGTGGGAGAGGAGCTCTCTGTCTGTGAACTTTAGGGTACCTCATTGTGTAGAAAGGAGGATTTAAAATGTGTGCAGTGAAGAAGGTGACAAAAATTTGCTATAGGAAAAATAAAAGATAGGTTTTAGAAAACAACCAAGTTCATTCTGAATTATGCTGTTAGTGCAACTAAATCTGCCATTTTAAGTAACTCTGAAAGGAACTTCTGTGAGTGTTGGGATGAGCAGTGCTGTGTCCTGTGTGTTCTCCCATGGGTAGACATTATTTCAAACACTAATTCAGTCTTCATTATTTTCCAGATCAAAGATCCAAATGTTCACTTATGATAAACTATCTTAATTTAAAAAATCTCTGTTTCTGATTCATAGAATGTGCATTGTTAGAAAAATTAAAACTAATCACCTTTTCCTATTTCCTTCCTTAAAGAGCATATGGATTAGTACCTACGTGTTTACAATATGCTTTGCTGCTAACGTGGGACTGTTGTATGGTGTCGTCTGCACTATAATAATTGTGATTTTCCGCTTTCCCAGGTGAGAAATAATTTATTGAAATGTTCTAGCAGCATCTTGTTATGTCTTCTCTCTGGCATGTTGCTTCGCTGTCAGGGTAGACATACAGTACACTCTTTCACAATGAAACTTCAGGTTTTTAGTTGCAGAAAATTACAAGACAAGACAATTCAAAAGGAAAAGTCACATCTGTGCATTTACTGTTGGCTAAGGATCTCCAAAACATTTAATACTATTTCTTTATATTGTGATTTCTCTCAGTATTACACATCTCCATGACTCATTAGGTGAAGGTAGCACAAGATCAACAGAGAGATCAATAATATTAATTTTTTTCCTTAGATACTTATTTGTTCCTTAAGGAGAAAGTATGCCTGGCAAGGCTTCCTAACGAAGCCCCCTTACAAACTGCTAGATGCTATGTTGCACAGGAGTTGAAAGTTGCCATTGAAGTGCAAATATTCTGCAAGATTCTGTGAAACATATATTAATGAAATGGAACCGCACAACTGTTATCTAGTGAAAAGTTCATTATAAATTTTAAGTATGAATTACAGAAGCCAGGACAAAGAAACTAGAGCTAAGACAAATTTGTATATTCTTTTTCATATATTACAGTTGCTACTTTGGATCATAAGTAAAGGAAAAATAGCAGTTGATGTTCATGATCCTTTTGTGCTACAAAGTTAATCCATAGCTCACCAGTCCTGCAAATGACTTTCTGCTTGCAGTCAGTTGTTCACACAAACATTGAATCCCACTGAAATTAAGCACAATATAGACAGCTTGATTTAATCCTTGTTAAAGTTAATGGTGTTAACCATTTGGGCATAGCTCTGTTCTCATAGAATAAGTTGCAGAACCAGCGTGAAAATAGCTCAAAATTGCAAGGCAATTACAAATCATGGAAGGTGGTTTCCGCTTGGATAAATCAGTACCTTTTCAGTAACCTTCTGCTACTCAGCAAATTAAACTTTTAGTAAATTCTGCTAGTAAAGGAAAAGATAAGTTTTCATGTTGTTTACACCCTGTGCCTGGATGTCTGAGGTTCTGCTGCTGCAGAGAGGGAGAGATACCTGCCCCAAAGAGAGTACCATCTTCTGTCCTCTGATCTAACAGAGGCATGAGTCTGAACCTGCAATAATTAAAGTAAATAAGACTCTTCCCAGTGATTTCTGTGCTCTTCAGTCAGGTTGCAGGTGACTGTCCATGCAATCTAAAGGCACTGAACAAGTTAATGGACTTAAAAACTGTACGGCGCAGGTGAGGTTGGCGAGAGAACAGGCAGTGAGCCATCCAGTCATGGGCAAAAGTGTCAGGAAAAAAAAGGAAAGTAAGAAAAGTACCCTGGACGATTTATTGTGAAGCTTTGGCTCAGACGCCACAGTATTGGACGTGGTACATGTTATGTATCAGAATGTATTAAAACCAGCAACAGCTACAGCTCGATTTATGCAAATGGGGGAGAACAGCTGACTTTTGCAAGCCTCATTTAGCCAGTGCCAGTACCTGCAAACACACCCTGCACTTCGATGCGTCTATTAAATGTTTGTATTCTGGGATTATTTCCGTTTATTATTATTTCCTAGCTTTAGGCACAGAGCTCAGATGATAGCTAGTTTCATAGTCTTCTTGTTCTGCAGTTAAATGCCTTCCTGCAAGCGATGTGTTGAAGCAGAAGGTCGTACACCGAGCTGACTTTTCAAGGAAACTTTCAATTTCTAGGGATACTGGCTTTTCCAGTTAAGTTCCCCACTTTGACAGCCAGAGTGTAACTTTCTGCTTCATCATACAGAGATACATCAAATTTATTGACAAATAAAACATCTTTAGTTTTCATGACCCATAGCTATTCAATATCTTTTTTTCCTCCCTTCCTTACAATATAAGTATTCAGCTAAAAAATATTAATTAAACCTCTGTACTTTCGAAGTTGTAGATTATATATTAGCTACTTTGACTTGAGAACAGCTCTCTAGCCAGCTATAAAAAAGCAATGAAACTTTAATTTAAGATTTCTTTTTACCAGAAATCTTCATTATTCATATTTGAATAAAAAATAATTATATCAATTTTCAAAGTGATATACTATAATTTTAAAAAGTGTTTTTTACTCTTTCAACTGGATCCAAAAATAAGCTTCACATGCACAAAAACATGTATGTATTGCATCATTGCCATTTCTATGCTCTAGTTTTGGAATGTGTCTCTTTCTGTTTCTGTTCAAAATTACTGATGATTTGCCTTATAGATTTTCTCTGTGTATTGATTACAGAGCAAAGACGCTGAATTTGAAAAATGTGAAAGAAGTGGAATATAAATACAAACCAGAAGATAATTGTGTAAGTTAAATTATCTTTGTGTAAGTGTGTGTGTGTTCCACTAATTCAAATTTGTTTATTTTCTCTAGTTGGTTACCAGATTGTAATCAGTGAGTCAAGGGAACATTTTTATGAAATGACCACTTGAAATCTAAAACCAGGATGATGTAGTACATTCAAAACTAGTCTGGGCATCAGAAATTGGAATATTTTCCTGGTTGTGCTTCTGGTCTGCAAAGTTAGGCAAGTCCTCCTAGATCTATCTTTCTTTATTTGTTACTTTTAAATTAGGAATTGCTGTTTACAGAAGTTTCCTATTACCTAAGTCTAAGGAAATCTCTTCACAACAAGGGCAAGGGACATCTGAGTTGTCTCTATATTCTTAACCGGTTTCCTTATTTCCTGAAAGTCCGTTGATACTCTCATCATCCACAGCCCCCTTTCTGACCCCACTTCTGCCACCAGCCCCTTCTGATCTGACGGTCACGGAGGACAGACACCATGTGTGGCTGGCAAAGGAGGGACAGCAGTATGAAGTTGTCACAGGCTACTTACCCTGTACTCAAATAACGGTACCCTCACATGAAAAATGGATGGAAGAATCTCTCTGAAAGACTGTGTTTTTAAAATTTGGCTTCTTCCAAGCTTAAACCTACCAGTCAAGAGATTTTAAATGCTTTCGGTTATGTTCATTGCAATTATCATGAAAGTCGCTTTGTGGTCAGGCCTATGGTAAGAAGAGAAGGGCAATGACCCAGAGAGGTGAACTCCTTCCTCTGAGATGAAATAGTAGGTCAGCAGCCAAGAGACAAGTAGAACCATGTGTCCTTTCAGCACAGAGTCCCGTCACTAGGACATCCTGCCTTCTCCACCATGGCAGTTTCTACTATGTTCTCTTTCCTTTCCTAATGCTTATGAAGGGTCTTATGTATCAGTAAGCAACATACTCAGCAATTATTACCTCACTGCTAAGAAGCCCTCCTCAAAAGAATTCTTCTGGCAAATGTTTTCCATCAGAGCTACCTTGGGCTCAGAAGCTGAACTTTGCTCAGGGGGGTTTACTGTTTTGGCATGCTGAACGGTGCTGGAATGTGAAAGGTACATGAGTACGGGGAGGGCTCTGAAATGTGAATTAAAAATGCTGTTGTTGAGGCTGTCCCAGCTGTCAATTATTATATCACTTCTCATTCTTAAGGAAATGTTGGAGTAACTTTGTCAGGGATGGGTAACCAAAATTTGTTTTGACAGTTTTTTTTCTTTTTTTTTTTGTACCGGTTCATATATTCAGAATTATTTTGTGCAAATCCCTATGCATCTTTTTGTTTTGTTTTGTTTTTAAACTAATTGCTCCTCTGTTTTTTTTTTTTTTCCTTAATCATTAAGATTAACGCCAGTAACCAAGTAATAACAATCTAATGTCTGCAGACAGTGAGGAAAATAACATTTTGTTAAGAAAGCAAATTGCTCAAGAGCTTATTACACAAAACAAAGAAGGAAAATATTTTTAAGATTCAGAAAAATGCCTTTAATTGAATTTCAAGTCACTGGCTTGCAGCAGGCATTTAGGGTAATTTTTAATGTATGAGTGTTAGACTGATCCAAGTTCTCCTGGTAAATAACAGCTTAGACATAAACAACAGGACTTTTAAACATGAAAATATGCAAGCTTAATGATCTACCCTGCCATTAAGGTCTATGGATTTATAGAGGTTACTTCATCAACAGGAGAAAAGACACTTTAATGTGGAAAAATCAAGAGGGTACTTAGAAGCTTATGTGAAACACATTGCATCGCAGGCCTTCCCTGAACTGAATTCTTACCCAAGTGTACAGTACCATACAGAGTGCACAGGGCAATTGCTGGTGTCCTTCTAAGTGGCAGCAGGGATAGGCCACCTGAGAAAATTTTCTTTCTTGCTCGGCAAGGACATGACAAAGAGGAAGTCCATTTTTCTTAGGAGTCATACATTTCTTAGGAGCTGGAACCAAACCAGAACCAGGAATAACTGGCCAAATTTTTTGGCACAATTGTCCTTGCCCATCCTGGACAAGAGATTGTACCTAAGTCTGCCGTCTGCTTCATTTGGTCTTAATGATTTGAGCCCTTTGGATTTTCCACCTTGTATTTTTGGAAGCTTATTAGCTTGTTGATCATCACAGGCTTTGAGTGTTGCACCTCAGTCTTCCTTTTCCTTAGTTTTCACCTTCTACTTTGTTCCTTCGGGTATGGCACCAAAGTGCTTGCTTGTCTCCACACCAAACTGAGTATAGCATCGTTTATAAAGGAATTTGTGGGATGTAGGAGTATTTCTTCATTCAAGCGTATCTTGCCCTCTGTTTTACCCTTATTTTAGAGTTTTCTTTCATATAATCTTAGCCATTTTAATTGCTAGTTAGGCTTTGCCACTTGACTGACTGAGGTATGTTGGTGATGTGATATTTGCCACATTCACATTCATAGGTAAATTGCGCAAAATCCCTATACAAATTGCACAAAACCCCCTATAGTCTGGGGTTCATTGCCTCAGTTTTGGATGTTTGAAATGTTTCCTTAGTCTGTATGATGGTTGCTGCGGTGGTGTCTTGAGAGATCATCTGGTTCCCAGAAGCCTGAATAGCAGTCTACAAAAAGGAGGTAGTTTGTGTGGTTTGTGGTGAAGATTTCCATTCCTGTTCTGCTTGAAGGTCTGTTGGGAAAACCGTGTGTCTTCAATGCAATCCCACACTTTTCTGAGCTACTTAAAAAATTGTCTGTGTTTTAGTGTGACCTTGTTACATGTCTCTGACTTCTGTTAAGAAGAGGGGCTTTTTGAACCTATATTCTCTTGTGAATTCTTGGTTTTCACTTCCTGTCACTCATTGTCACAAGTAGTTCGTTTCTGAGAGCTGATACTCACATAAATCAGATATTTTATTTCAGTAGTAAATGGATATTTTCTGTATCCAGACCCCTTTTTGCACTTCGTGGTAGGATAGTTTATTGCATATAGCACTTCGGTGGACTGCAATCCTTTTGGAGAACTTCTTGGAATCAGATCTGTTGATCTGCCCTCACGCTCTGCTGCTGACCTGCTGAGGTGTTGTCAGCTGCAGTGGTTGCCCGTTAAAATCAGCAGAATGGTGTCTCTCATCCTCCTTTCATTCTTCCGAAGTGGGCATTTTTTATTTTTATTTTTTGTGAGACTGTTGAAACTGACACTCAGCAATACCATGTTTTGCATGTGAAAATACCTAGTGGGAATCATTGTTGTGCAATGTTCAGGTGGTGTATTCAAGGATCCTCTTTTCCTCTTTATTTCAGTTCTGTGTAAAGACTGATCAAGACAGATACATGTTAAATCATTCTCACAATGCAAAGTTCCTTCTAGCTTGATTTACAGGAATTTTGGGGATTTTTAAAGAAATTATTTGTTTTTTAGTCTCCAAACCTAAGATAATCTTTTCTGCATTGATTATTTCTTTCCACAGGAATCACTAAAACAGGTAAAGATAGTTTCAATCAACAACCCATTAGTCTTTCTCAATGCCAAGAAATTTCACGCTGACCTGATAAAGATAATCCAGAAGGATAGCAGCAGCAGCCAGGCATGTGAAGATGTAAACAAGGTAGGATGTGCTACATGTTTCAGTAATCACGGTGACAGTGTTGAAGATCATGATTGCTTTCTTTGCATTTCTGAGAGAATGCAATCAGATATTGAAACAGATATAAAAAGGTAATATTGCAAATGATTGATTTAGAATAGAATAATGCTAATCCTTATCTTAATCAGATTCAGTATGGATTATTTTCTTATTATTACTTGAAAAGAATATCCCTACTATTTCTGTAAATGATCCTGTACGAGACAGTAAAGTACTGATCCAAAGCTCTTCAAAATTTCTGGCAGAACTTACATAACCTCAGCTAATATAAGGTTGTGATTTTAAAAAGACAATGAGTAACTACAAATCTGCTTGAATAAATTGTGATTTATTTTTTTTCTGGAGATGAGTCCATAAGAGATAGACATCTCATTTCTGTTTCTGACTACAAATAATTCCAGGAGAATATAGGAAGAAGGTACAAAATGGCTAAAATTTTTCTCAAAGGCAGTGTTTCTTTTTAATATTCTGCACTGATTGTACTGGAAAAGCAAACAGTATGAATATTATGTATAACTCTGTTTTGGAGAAAATCTACATAAGCATAGTATTTTTCAAGTTTATCTGCGCATAACTACTGCAATTTCCTACAGTGGTCCCTAAAAGGGAAAAAAAAAACAAACCCAAAAAAAACCAACAACCCACCCCAAATTTGTTATTTTCCTGTCACTACAGTGAAGACAGTCCAATACCATACAATGCTTACTGTAGGCAATTTCATCCAGTTTGGCAAACTGGGCTGAAAGAATCACAGCCATTTTTTAGACGGGTTGTTAAGAAAATCTTCAGCAATGTGTGTCTACCACCTCTGCTGTCTCTTTCCAAAGAGCTGTGCTACTCATACCTACTTTGATGGGTGGCTTCTCCTCATTCTTCAGAAATTCAGCTCAGAAATTGTACTGCTTTTTTTCCCTTCTTCTGCTAGGCTAACTGATTTGGATTAGTACGATAACAAACCCCCAAACAGTGAGAAATTACTTAGGATTTGCATGGAATTAATTTATGAGTTAATTTAATAAGTGTAATAAGTTAATAAGTTAATTTAATAAGTTAATTTCTATGTTACTTAGGAAAGAGATTTTATCCTTTGGCTCTTCAGTAAGGTACTTGGCAGTACAGCTGCCTGAAATACTGTCCATAATTTTTTGGGTGGAAGAAAGGTCTTTCTGTAGCCCATAACGGGAGTGAAAAAACTTGTACTTTGGATTTTGTTTCTCTGCTGTATTTCTGGTTTAACTCATATTGAAATAATTATTAAAAAAATTCTCAAGATAAGGTAATTCTTTAATAAATTTACATGTTAAAAATGTCACTAAAATATTAGCATAGCAGATGAGATTACAGCAAGTAGAAAATGAATCAAAAGTTAATTTTATAAAATCAATGGCTAGAATTTGTCTTTTAAAGGTTATCTTTCCCATCTTTTGACCACTTATTTTCCAACCTCTGCTTTCCTAAAAGCATAGTGTTCATAATATGCTTTCTAGAGGATCCAAACACGACAGAGGTTGAGTCATCTAAAGAGAATAGCAAGATAGCAGTTTGGTATAAGTTTAGAAGAATACTGAGAGACATACTCAGCAAATATTATAGATCCAATAGGGCACTGCATGCAACATGACTTTGGAGAGAAGGAGTTAACTTTGATGCTGAGAAGCAGAATTCTTATTCATTGCATTGATTTTCTCTGGTTACTATGCATTGGACTAGTTTTCTTTGGTGTGTTAATAGTTTGCTGCTTTTATTTCAGTGTGAGCAGAACACATTGCTCTGTTCATTTCCTAATGGAAGTTGTCACGGTAAGTTTATTATCTATAGATGATATTAAAACCAAGATGGATGTTAAGTATGCAAAATGGTTCCACGCTTTCCTATTTTTCCTATTCCTAGGTGAACTCAAATTGTCTGGAAACTAATGTTTTCAGTTAGACCACGCATTCAGCAAGGCATGAGTGCTAAACACTGGTAAACTGTGTTAACCTTGGCCTAACAGGTCTTACTTATTTTGTTCTTGACTGACATTTTAAGAATGAAAATACCTTTTATGTAGGGGTCCCTATTTATTTCTTGTGAACTGCTGTGTGCGTTCTGGGGACAGGTACACAGTCGGGGGAACCGCTTCCTGCATCCCTGCCTGGATTGTCTTCAGACAGAGGGCTAAGGGGATGTTCTGCAAAGCTCTGGTCTTGATTTTTTGCACTGACAGCAGGACTTGAATATTAGCATGGAAAAGTAAAAACAGGATAAGATTGGAGCCATATTAAACCTTTGGGCTTTTTAAAGCCACTTAGGAGAAAATCTCACAAAGCATCAACGGATTTATCAGTGACACAATGGCCACCAATATTGTGCAGAATATCAGTACCTGACAGAATAAAGAAAAAAACCTAAGGGTTTGCTTTCAATTAAGGATTGAGCTGGATAATTCCACTCGGCCCACATTTTATAACACTTAAATTAAACCAGAGCACTTACTTTCCCATGGGACAGCTGTAGCAACCTTTTGCAGAAGATACTTTATACAGATGACTTCATTGTGGATGGAATTAAAATATTGTGTTTATTTAAAACACTTATAAGCATTAAGGCCACAGTAGAGAATCTGATTTGGGGGCTGTTTTCTGGATGTTTACATTTATTAACTGGACTCATGACATTTTTATTATACTACAATGTTTAGTTTACTTGGGGGTGACAGAGTGCTCTGCTGTAACACGTAGCAACACAATGATAATGGCTACCGAAGACTATCCAGGGCTACACTGTAAAATACTGAAAGAGTGTAAAGCACTTTAAATGTGAGGAGATTTTTTTGGAAGGTCTTGGCAGTGCATATTTCAGTCTTCTGGTTAACCTGGATTCTAGAATTACAGAAGTGACAGACAGCAGAAGACCTCCTTTCTGATTGCTTAAGTCCTTCCTTGAGGACTTAAAGGCTCTGTCATTCGTTGTAACGACCAGTCTATGGTTAGTCTTCATGGCAGCTTTAAAATAAAAAGTTACTCTAAAATGGAAAACAAAATATGAGTCTTAATTTTTTTTAGGAAGGAGGAGAGCAGGAAAACATAAACCTTAATCCTTACAGCAATTGTCCTGGAGGGCGCAGCAATGTACATCTTGGTCAAAATCTTTCCTTTCTCCTTCCGGGGAATACCAATTTGCCATTGGTCTGTATCAGCACCAAATTAAACATCTGCTGTTGCCCTTGTCCATTGGTTCAGAGGGGCATCAGGTCTGTACCTACTGTCCCTGTCACTCAGAAGGCAGGCAGGATGCCAGCTGGGAGGGAAGGTAGCACAAGTAAGGAACAGGGAGAAAGACTAAGTTCTTTCGTTTGAGAGGCAGAGGAAGTGCGTAGAAAAGATTACGGTGAGCAACCTAGCAGATCTCATAAATCCTTCCTTGGTTTCCACCACAGTAATATCAGGCAGGTTTCCTTTTAAATCCTGTATTATTGTTTGGTATTTATCTATTAATGTACATTGGACAGTACAAAGGCAGTAAATCTCTGGAGGTGCAAGTCCAAAAAGGCTCTGGCTCTCAGGCTACTGTCAGAAAGGAGTTAGCACCATGATAAATCTACACCATGGGAAAATTCTAAGTCTCCTCAAGAGTTTAAAATCTTTTCCTCTGCTCTGTCAAAACCATTTAGCTTAACCCATCTTTACATTCAGAATTCCTGACTTCATCTTTTTTTTTTATTTCTTTTTTTTTAGAGTTTTGTGCATTATGATAACTAACATTTGTTCACAGAGCAATGTTAATAAGATGTGCATTATTTTCTGGATTTCCCCTTATGAAAGCCAGGAATCATTTATCTATGTGTTAGTTCAGGAAGCGTTTAGTATGGAGTCTGCCTAGTTTAAGCACGAGATGCCCTGAAGTTGAAGAATGAAGAATGAAGACCTTTTTTTCTCCAGCATCAATACATGATACTATATAAAAAAAATAACCAAACAAAAACTTGCACAGGAAAATCTTTAACATAAATTCAGATCTGAAGAAGCAATTGTTTAATTCTGGAGAGACTGTTCCTGTTGAAAACATCTCACGAATAATACACACTTCATCCCATTGCTCTGAACGTCCTTCATTTGTGCTTCTAAAATGTGCCGTTTGCTTGGCTGATACCCCAGTACATAATAGTAAAATTTTTATTGTGATAGTTTGGGCTTATTTTGTTAAACTGTCATTATTCTTATATGGACTTCTTGACTATTTTCCCTTAGTTTAAATTAAAGTTTTTAATTTATCAAATGTGCAGGGGAGTCGTTGCAGCCATGTCACAGTGAGTGGCGTGTTTTGATATTAGACTGCAGCGGGCTGAATTTCTTTGACTACACCGGAGTCTCAGCGCTGCTTCAGGTATGTGTGACATCAGACAAATTCTTTACATAGAAATATAATTACACATACAAGTTATTGGAGCCAGCTACTAGTCACCTCACCTATATCACTGGATAACCATGTCGCTTGCGGAAAAGATGAACACAGATTTGGCATTAAACTGTATTGTGTTTTTATATAAAATTATATTAAAAAAAATTCTAAAGATTTTAGGTGGCATTCAGTGCAAATGCAATTATTGGTATGTAATGGAGATGAGTTTCTGAACTATTTTTTTTAATTTATTTTATTTTAAAGTTGGTTTAGGTCATATTTGACCCTGTCATGTCAGTTACAACAGCTGGATTGCAGGCATGTGTGGATTTATCCCTTTACAATTTCAGCTTTTAATTCTGTGATTTTATCCACATGTCCAGCTTTCTGCTAAGCCAGAGGTCTTAATGATCTCCATGATTTCTCCTGTGGGTTACATACCCAGCAGGCTGGGTGCCTCAGGCATTGCAGAAGCTCCCAGAAGACTAAAGCCAGTCACCACATAAAGAACAGTTCTATATAGTGGGTGAAAAATTATGTTCAAATGCGATTTCTTACATTTCCATTGGGTTTGGCATTTAATAGTTGTGTAGTGGGTACAGATTTAAGTGGGTATGCAAGGCTTGGTTCATATAATTTTTCTGAGTAAGATAAAGACTCGATTGAAGCTTGGGTCTCAGCCCAGGCCTTTTCTTACCCTAACCATTTTCTCAATTTACTCCAGTGATTAAGTAGGGAAGTAAATTCTGCCTTAAAAATGTTATATCAAAGCTACATATATAGGCGGGGATGTTGTCAAAAAGAAAATTAGAGAAATAAGGTTAGTGGGAGTTCATCTTTATTACATCTCCCCTCAAAATATAGGGCATTCAATAAAGCATTAATTAAAAACAGTAACTGCGAAACCATTTACCAAAAGATCTTAGAGACCTCAGAACTACAAATTATATCAAAAAAGTGTTTGACATGCAAATGGCTGGTCCAGAACTGAGTTTTGGACTACTCAGAACAGGAACACACTCAATATTGTTACACTCCTTCCCGAAATGTCATCACTGCTGCTAGAGTTGGAGGAGTTTTTAGACTGAGTAAACCTTTAAAATATAGGGTATTCTGATGTAGTTGTCATTGACTCTCTTCTCTCAGAATTGTTCCACTTTACATGGATTATTTAAACATTTCTTGAAGAGGGGACTGCTTTGGAAGTTCCTCGTCTTCCAGAAAAAAAAGCCCTACTCTTTACTTTCTAGCTTGTTGACTATTTAGTCTCCATGAAGTTGAACATTTTCAAAGACAGAATAAAGAACAACTTATTGCAGAATGGAGCGTGATGGTTATGGTGATTTTCTGATAGACTGCTGGAAATCTCAAAGTTTCCCAGGTCCGATTCATCCCTTTATGGGCTGGTAGATAAGTATATGGTGAGGAAATGGGGAAACTTGCTGAAAAATGAGGAGTGGAAAAAAAAAAAAAGCCTAAAAATATAGTAAAAAATGCAAAATTTTTAATCAAATTCAGATTTAATCATCAGGTACTTTGAGGAGGGGGGAGGAAATGAGTCTGGGTTTATGGTGTTTGCATTATGGAAGGGCTCGCTCTGGTGGCTGCTGGCAGTATAGCTCCAACAGCGGCACTTCGTGCCTCCCTGCTGGCTTTGAATATGTTATTTTTGCGTATTTTATTCTCTGTCGGTTTTTTAAACGTGTTTTTTTTTTTTATGAATTTCATGTTTTCACACGTATAGATTTACATGGACTGTAAAAACAGGCACATCGATGTGTTGCTAGCACACTGCAAAGGCAAGTACCAGCTTACAGCAAAGTTTTTAACCTGGTGGTTTATATATCCTCACTGCCTTATCAGTGCCCGTGTGTTTGTTTTCTTGCAGCTTCCTTGGTAAAAGCAATGCAGTACGGTGGAAATCTTGAATCTGAAAATCCCATCTTCTTTGAATCTATTTCTTCAGCAATTGATGCCATTCACATTCACAGGGTGAGACGGACAGGGTGGAGTCTGGAGGGCTTCTTGGATGCTGACAACCTTTTGTTAAAGTCGGGGGAAATCTTAGTTACTCAGTGAACCTTTTGTGCAGAGAGATTTTACATCCAGTCCTCAGCCTTTGGACTGCAGTTATCAAGTTTTTCCTGCTGGCTTGCTCTTCCCATCACCTTCTCCCCTTTAGCAACTACTTCTTGGTCTTCTAATCGAGATCCAGAAGCAACGTGTTGTGGTGCATTAATCTGGGTGTATTCTCCACTGGACAGGGTAATATCATCTAGAAACACCTCAGGTAACTTCTAGGTGAGGCAAATTTACTCACACCCAGTTCTGCATTACTGAAACTACACTCTGATCCTCCACCTGGGCTGTTCAAAGTTGCTTCACACAGCACTGTACTGTTCCGACCAAAACACTTTTGGATCCTTAGCATATTTTTTTCTAGCTAATAAGCTTGCCTCTACCCTGCACTGTAGTGTGCTGTGTTGATTCACCAGAGGAAAGAGGGGAGAGGAATTGCACAAGGTGGAAGAGAGATCCAGAGGGAGAAGGAAGGCTTGGCTCAGAAATTGAGGCTTGAGGCTTCAACATGCATTTGCTTGAACATGTATTTTCTTGCTCAATAATAATCCTTGCTTTCCTTGTTAAAAGGCTATAAACCTGGGCCTTCCTCATAAACCGTGTGAGCCTTTTCCATTGCGATCCCAACATAACTGAGCATGCATTACAAGTAGTGTGCTTTCCCATGGTTTTATTTATGATTCCAAACATGCCTAGAGCTTGGCTCAGAGCCTTCTCCAAGAGACATTAAACTCATCATGGTCTGTGTTTTTGGTTGTTGTTTTTTTTCTTCACTTTATGTTTTGCTAATTAAATTACAGTTGCCTATGGACAAAATCACTTTCCACTGATTTATCCAGATAAGGTGAGTTGGCACAGTTGGTCTAGTGGATTGACCAGAAAAACACGTTGTCTTCAGAGCTTTTCAACATTTTTAATTTTGTTGCCCTGAAAAAATAAAGTAAAATAAAATTTACTAACTGATAACTACAGGGCAGAAATAATTGGGATGACAATTGTATACTTTGTCTGGGTCTGATTAGATGAATTAGGATGATTGTTGTGTTATAAAGTGTCTGCATTCTTTACAGACATTAATTAACCTTCCTAACATTCTTGTAAGATAGTTATGTACTGGCATTCCCATTTTATGGAAATGGGACATGGGAAAACTAGGACAAATGTTCAAAGTGAAAAGGTCAGAAGCCCACTTTTCTGGGAACTGATACCATGTTTCTACCAGAGCTGCTCAGCAAATCAAAACTCTGAATAGTGGCTTAGCAGATTAGTCCAAAAGGCTTGCACACAGCCTCAAATTTTAAATGTAATTATGTACAGTGTATATATGTTGCTCATGCCACTTCAGAGTATTCAAAGTATGTCACTTGGGGGTTTTTATGTGTTCCTTGTGTTTAACCCCTGGAGATAAGAGAAGATGAACAGGAGCGTGAGAGCAATAACAGCACCACACTGTAACGAACACTGTCCATGTACTCTTCCTGTGCCTTTTTAAGATGCTGAGGTCAGCAGGAATTTTGTGTGTTTACGTGAAGTAAAAGGGATGGGATGGGATGGGATGGGATGGGATGGAATGGGATAGGAAGGAGTTGGAGGTTTATGGAAAGTGATTAATTCCAATTTACATTTCAGCTTCTGCCCACAGCAGGAAATAGTCTTTCACTGGTAGAAAGGTAGAGTCACAAGGGCTTCATGGTTTCTTTTCATCTCTGCTGTTGTTTGGAAATGCAAAGATGATCTTATCCACATCCTCCAGGGATAATGTCATGTAATTCTAATTTTCATGTTGATAAGTTGCTAAGAGACTCATCTGTTGCTTTATGTGGTTCATCCTCATCATAAATAACTTTCTGATTTATAGTCTTTATAACAGTGTCATTTGCAAACTAGCACTGCTTCATCTGCTAATTTTACGTGGCATTCTAGGAAAACATTATAATACATTTTTTTCCGTTTCTCCCAATTTAGAATTACAGCAAGTTCAGTGAGCAGAGTGAAGTGTGATGTCGACCCATTGAATATGACGAGTTTGATCTGCTTATATTCAGAATGAACTACACCACAGTTTCTCCTCAGCTTTTTTCTCTAGGGGATCTCATAGATGATCTTTTATATGCCAGAGATATATTTATAACATTCAATAATGACAGATCTGCCCCTCAGCACAAAAATCTTTCAGCTGCCATTACTCAAAGAATGTTCATGCAATTCTTCTATAGTGGTTTTATATAATATTTTTATATACATTTAGGTACAAATTATTAGGAAGCAGGCATGAGGTGCTGACTGTGTTTACTATTCTTTTAGATATCTTCTATTGTAACATTAGTTGTAATACGCATCTGTAGTTTTGTGCATGGAATAGTGAGACATTATGGATTCTTAAAAACAGTGTGTTATAATTGATACAGTATATTCAGGAAGCCGTATACCAGTGCATACTGTTTCTAATGGCTTTACTTATCCTGTTTTTTCTGTTCAAGATAGCCATTTGCAACAACAGCATCATATCAGAGCTATCATATTCTTCCGTTTTTCATACTTTGTTTTGTATGCTTTTTAATGCCTGCCAAGGTCAGTGAGAGCACCGTATATACAGAGAAGGCATATGTATGTTGGCTAAGTGCACTGGGTTGTCTCTCCCTCTAGTAGTTCTCATGAGTTAGTATTACGGTTTGCTACATTTTCAAAGCCACAGGTATCCTTTAGCTCAGATCGAAGAGGAACAACTGGTAATATTTTTCCAAAACTTGTTCTTGTTTCCACTATAGAGTAGTCTGCATTTCCAGTTTGAGCTGTGATTCGTTTGGTGTTGAAATCTGCCTCTGTGGCAGCTGGGTGATGACAGTGGAGAGACATGTGTGTGCCACGTTTGAGCCCCGATTCTGGTGTACAGTACGGTGTGCGAGCACACAGATGTGGCAGAGGGTTGGAATTAGATATTACCATCAATCGTGTCAGATTATGCTATCATAGCAGTATCAAGTTATGTGGCAGCACGTATGACTTTTTTCTTCTATCTTTGTTGCCATACATGAACACTACCAGCAACATGTAAGAGTCGAGCAAAGACCAATCAAAACATTAGAAAGCACAAGGAGTAGGATTTTTCCTTACTGACTTGGAACAACTATGGAAGCTAAAAGGTAGGTGAATATGGCACAGCCATAATGGCCATCTTAGCAGCAGAGAGAGGAGAGAAGTATAAGGGTGCCTTGTGCAGCTGGAGCGTACAGGCAAAATCTCACGCTAAGCATCCTGCTTTCAGCAGCAGTTACATACATGTGTTTGCCTGGACTCTCATTGTCTCTCTGCCCAAAGCAGTTGCCTAGAGCAGATGAGATGGCTCATGGAGTGTTTTTTATGTCTCTGCATACTTGTGTTAAGACGTTGATAGGCTTTTCTTCTGGTCTTGGTCATTCCACACTACTAGAAGACAATGGGAGAGAGACATGGGGAGGGGTGTACCCTTTCAGCTACGGGTGACACCTGGAGTTATTCCCTACTTTGTCCTACAGATGACCAGGAGTGTTCTGTACATGTTCTGCTGAGACTGCTTTCGTAAATGCTTTGTAAAGGGTTGATTAGTACCCGTGAGAAGCTTGTTATACACAGGAGAAATAAGTTCTGTACATTGTCCCAAGCGCATTCATTTCAGACAGTGTAGTTGATTGCAGATTACTCATTATGTCCTCGGACTCAGTAACAGGCTATAACATTTGATTAATGAATTCTTCAAACAGTTTTAGTAATTTATTAACACTTTAGAAACTATTTACATTGTACTTTAATTGTAGAAACATCAATTGTGTGTCACAGCTGCATGGAGATCTCTAGTTAACTGCAAATTGAATAAATGGTATCTTTTCTACTAAGTTCAGTATTTATTTTTTAGTGGCTAAATGTTTTCTTCTGAATGTTTGGAGATAAATTGATTAATGAAATTGTTAAAAATAGGGTCTTCAGCAAAGATAGCGTCTACCAGGAGACTTTTGGTTTTGTTCTGAATGATCTTGTAAATGGACCAGCACAGATGCTTTTTAGATTCTTTGTAATGTTAGCCCTTGATGAAATCCTCTGCATCAAATTAACAATTTTGTAGTGTTAATCAAAATTACTTCCACTTTCCACTGTTTTCAATAAGAATAACTTTTCCACAGCTAAATGGCTGTTTTGCAATGGACATTTATGTACCATTAGCTCAAAGACCTTCAGTGCCATTTAAAAAAGTGTCAATTTAAAAATTCAAAATGTCTTAATGCTGTGGTTACTGCTTGATTGTCTCTGAGGGCAGAATCAGGGAGGAAATACATTTCTTCTCTTAAAACATTTAATCATAAATCTAAATTTCCTACCTTTCTAACACAGGGCTTTGGGATACTTGTAATATTCCTGTAATGTATTTTACCTTATATTATTAGGCTAGATTTCTTTCTATTTTGGAGAATATACACTGTTAATTAGATTCCCCTTCTGGCAAGTGGCACCACTTAGGATAGCTGTTCCTCAGCAGAATGGAGCATTCAAGGGACCCATGAACATAGCTGCCCTAAAGCACTTCTAAAGCACTTGTTGGTGGTCTGTCAGACTGGAACTGCTTTACAGAACCAGGGTTCGTGGGTGAAGGAGGGTCGTTCCTTTTTTACCATTGGCCTAGGAGGACACGTTACTTCACTGTTGATGCAGTTAATTTTCTCCACCACCACTCCTCTGAGAAACTGGGGATTGCTTGTTGCCTGTCTTCAAGTGACTGGGATGACATGCCATCAGGTCTCATGGCCTGGAGACTGACTGCCAGGAGATCACTGGTCACTCTGCTGGTGGGCTGGCCATTGCTTAGGGTCTTGCCCGAGTTGCTCTCTGCAAATCACTGGTGGTGGTGTGTTAGCTTCAGCTGCAGAGTCAACTGATGTACAGCTGCTCAATTCTCTGTTGAAAACGTAAGGAAAGACCCTAAACCTTCTAGATTAAGTTTTGGAGTTTGCTATAAATTTCAACTCTGGTCAATGCTTCTTTGTATAGACTGTCCCCTGGCTTTCCTCTAGCTCTGAGGAAGAATTACTATGAAAATATATAGAAGCTTAATCCAAACCTTCCCAACTAGCTTCACCAGAATAGAATAGAATAGAATAGAATAGAATAGAATAGAATAGAATAGAATAGAATAGAATAGAATAGAATAGAATAGTTCAGTTAAAAGGGACCTACAATGATAATCTAGCCCAACTACCATCATTATAAAATAATAGAACAGAATATAATAAAACATATTTATTCTTCTGAAGGGCAAAGTGAGCCAAACTCATCCTGTAGCAAAGAGACTGCACAAAGTCTGTGTCTCTTCACAGCAGCACAAGCCCTGGTCTCACGGTCCACGCAGAGGTGAATTACAGCCAGGAAGATTAAGGGTTTGAGTTATTGTGCCGTCCTGGGGCAGGCATTCATCTTTGTGCCTTCCAGCTTTATTTACCTGAACATCCCTAGGGATTATTCAGAGCAATGTGAAGTTTTATTAATTAACTGGGCTTGCAGCAGTAAGCTTGTGCCGTGTTAGCAATGGGGGCAGAGTCCTGCAAAGTGCTGAGCTCCCTCCCTGTCCATGTCTAAAGGTGTGTGAGGGACACCACACACCTGCTGAGGCTCAAGAAAGTGTCTCATTTGCTACTAGCTTTCAATCAGTGAAACCAACTAAGAGTTTACTACTCTTAGCAATTCTGAAAATCTAACCATTCACTTTTAATTCCTATGTGTGTGCTCAGATGCTTAGATTTTACATTTCTGAATTCCAAATGCATGAAACATAGAATCATAGAATGGTTAGAGTTGGAAGGGACCTTAAAGATCATCCAGTTCCAACCCCCCTGCCCTGGGCAGGGACACCTCCCACCAGACCAGGTTGCTCAAAGCCCCATCCAGCTTGGCCTTGAACCCCTCCAGGGATGGGGCATCCACAGCTTCTCTGGGCAACCTGTTCCAGTGTCTCACCAACTTCACAGGAAAGAATTTCTTTCTGGTATCTAATCTAAATCTCCCCTCTTCCAATTTAGCTTATGAAAATCAATGCTTCAACTTTGCACATTTTGGTGTTCTCTGCACTTATATAGGAAAATACCCATAGAAAATTGTTTTCAAGAATTCGCCCTGTATTTTTCAGAGATGTGCTTAGGAATTTTTAGCCATTTTTAGGAATTAATTCAAAATGTTAGATAGTACATTATATGAATGGAGAATTTTCCACAAAATTTAAGATGTGTTAATCAGAGTATGTTAAAATGGGCATCTGATCATATGCTTCTTACAGAATTTGTGTTTCACACATTCCAAAACAAAGCGAGCAATAAGGCAAAAAAAAATAGAGTGCTAACTGATGTTAAGAAATTAATATAGTGACAATTATAAATTAGGCATAAAATATGTAATAAGGAAAAGACTGTTAACATTACATTTATGCAAATTAAATGTTCCTAATTCTCATCATATGTCTTTCATTTTAAAGGTTATTTGCCCTGATTCTATGATTCAAGTGTCACAAGGTCTGAGTTTAGCTGTTTTGACATAATTTATTTGACAGCTGTGTATGTCATAAATATATAATGTAACAAGGAAAGGTATCTTCACTGTTGAATGAAAACATTAATGCGTTGATACTCTGTATGAATACTGTTTGACATTTACTAGTTACAAAAATAAAATATACAGTATGCCTTGAAAATATGGCACTCCTATTTTTGGAAGATACTTTCTTTGTCTACAGAAAGTAGTGGCTCATAAATAAATGAACAAGTGCAGTTCTTGAGTTGATGCTAAATGGTGCTTTCATCATTAAGATGGATTTTTAGTAAAGATCACATAATCTGTGTGTTTCCATATGTTTTACAATGCATTTAATTATTTTTTTCTTGTTTCAATCCTGTGTATTAGCATATGCAACAATAAATTTATACAGAAATAAATTGGAATATGAGACAAATTACACATGGAAGGAAGAAAATGCTCTCATTATTTCAATACTTAGCAGATTATTTTTTTTTTACATTCTGTACTAACCAGTCTGTAATGACATATGTTGCCTTCTCCAACCTCAAAATGTATTAATCTTACTTAAATCTTAATAATGAAAGAGGACAAATTGCATTACATTCAGATGTTTGGTTTCCTCACAGTTCTTAGGAGAGTGTGGTACTGAACAGAAGTTTTTACCTTGGTAAGAGATATAGAAATCTTGGCCAATTTTTCCAATACTACCTCTATGCATGCACAGTTGTTTGAATACGTCTTTTTTAACTGTCATGTGCACCTAGAGATGGTGCACCTCGTAGCCAATTTNGACATCCCTTTAAAAAATTGCCCTTGAAAGTAGCAGCTTAATTTTTGAAGCCTGGTAGTTTATGAAAGCATTTGCCTCTTCCAAAATTAATCCACCCTCTACATTTTTGATTTTACGGTGATTTGCGAAAGTATAAACAATTTGCAGTGCCATAAACTCCTAGTTGCTGTACAGCTTAACATTCTTAATGACACAGGCTATTTTCTAGAGCTGTGCTTCTCGATTACACTCGCACAATGGCAAGGAAACTACTTTGGAGTGAGATGGCTGAGTAGCCTCGTTCCTTTTGTTACCGGATCTGGGGCACAGAAGTCCAAGATCATCTCTCACCAGGGACTTGAGAGGTAGCTCAGGGAGCAACTCCTTCCCTAAGGGTAATCCTCTGGCTCCACGGCATTTCAGGAGGGCATGACATGCAAAACCAGAGAAACAGCTGTTTGGTTATTTTTTTTTTTCCTAACGCTTCTTCCAGTAATAAAGAGACCTTTTGTACTGAATACATTCAGGTGAGTAAGGATTGAGACAAACTGAGAGAGTGGCTCATAGCGATGCACAGGTTGTCATAAAAGTCCATGCTATCGCTTTGACTGACGTGATGGTAAATACTTTTTGTGCCCATTGTGCTTTGACTGTGATGCTGTCAGAGTTTAAAACTGCAGCCAAGTCTTAACAATTCTTTAAAACTCCACAATGTGGAATTAAGCTGCACCCTGTGCATTCATTTAAATCCCACAAAGTATGTCCAACTTATTGGATACGCTGCCTTATATTCCATTTGAGAGACAAAATTATTTGATCCCTTAATTGTTACTTACAATTAATAGTGATAAGTTTTTGGTGAAGGTGCTTTTTGCACATTTTTTGCTTTGTTGAGTAAATCACAGACTTTATATAAACAAAACCATCAGCAAATATGAAACTTTGTCTGTCGTTTATAGACCCAGGTAGTACAGTTAAAAATGCTTGCTGCTCATCAGTTCAGGAAATGAGGTCTCTATTACTCCACAGGCAAAGTGCTGGGATGTCAGAATGATAGATAACATCCCTTGGATTGCTTCAGATTTGTACCCCTTGCAGCTTCTGGGGTGATTGAACCATTAAACTGATAGAAAAAGTATATGATTTTAGAAATAGATGACTGAAAAGGACCTGTTCCATCACGGAGTTGCATTTTCTTTGTGGTCTGGTAATCATGCTTCATAATCTCCAAGAATGATCTTTAAACTCATGATCACTTAGGACACGACTTGCTATTTCAAACTTTTGAACCCTGAACAGGCTATAGTAATTATAGCAACAATTCATTGTGGTAGTCTGTGGCTGGAGAGAGTTTTCAGAAATGAAAATGAATATTACCCAAGGAACAGTTGTGCATCTCCACCCTAAAGTACTTCATACATCTCCACTCCCAATTACCTGCCCTATTCCTGACTGACTTTCATACACATATCTTCTCACACAACTTCTTCAATCCGTAAACTGCAGGGACAGACTGTAAATCTGCCTATGAGATGGGGGAACAAGACCTCTGTCTTTTGTTCTCTGGAACAGAAGCAGGAAGGAGCAGATGATATTTGCTAATTCAGTCCTGAGAATGAAGTAATTGGTAGATCAAATCCATCCTGCATGGTCTCTTTAACAAAGGAAAAAGTGCAGCATCTTGTTAGTCCTGTCATTATGAGGAGAACTGTCTATTTTTATACATCACGCACCAGACACTGAACATCACGCCTGCCTTAGGATCCATCTCATTTGTGGTCATTAGAGTATTTTACTGCAACGTCTAAAGCTGATTTTCTGCTCTGCCTCTATGGACCTGCTGTGTTTACATCTCTATCAGTAAAGTCCTTCTGAAATATGTTTTAAAATAGCATCATGGCATTTCCTATCCAAGAGGGTTTAGTAGTCACAGTTCTGGAAGTGTTAGTTGATACTCCAGTGTAGTTAGTTTATACCACCCCAGTATAAACTAATAATTTCAAACATTCAATTTCAAACACATTTTGCTTCCTTTTCCTCTTTGCTCTCTCTGTGACTGTTTCTAAATCTCTGGAATTTATTCCTTTCTGTTTTAGCTTGGTTCCTATAGCCAAATTCTTAATTCAGAGTACCTCCATAAAGGAAGACATGTTTTGAAAGAATGAGAGCAATCCTAGCTGATAAGAAAAAAAAAAAAGCACTTTTTTTGGTCTTGGAGTGTTTCCAGATTTGAAACAGGTTTTGGAATATTACATTTGCAATCTGCAATTTGTGATCATTGCCATTTTATTTTCAGGAGTAAAATCGTGTTTAGACCTGCCAGTCATAGCTCAGGCTCAGTGCTGCCTGGCTCTGCTGGTGCCCTCATTTCACATGTCCCCTGTATGTCTCTTCTCTTCAGTTCCCACTCACATGAAACAGAGACGGTGACCCGTAGGGGACCAGTGATGCTCTGTGGACCAGGGGATTGCTTGCTTCACTCCTTCACCTTTCCTATCTCTCCTGTCAGGAGACAGTCTGCTCTACGGACTGCATAGCACAAGTTCTGGTTTGTGCAGTACTGACCAAACAGCACCTGAGGGTGCAGATGTGGAGCTGGAGACCAGGCTAAGGTGCTGGTGGAGGGCGAGGCTGTGGTGCAGGGGGAGGAAGGCACTGGGGTGTGGGAGGAGAGGACACGTGGGAAGAAATCTCAAGGGAATGAGACTGTGGGATACTGTGCACGGATGAAAAAGCTGAAGAGCACACACAGTGCAGCTGGGATGTCAGGCTGCGTGGGGGTGCTGGAGACAGGAGACACAGACCATAGAAATGTGAACCAATTGCTATTGGCAGGCCTTGGTCAGCGTGTAAGGTCATTTTCTTCAGAAGTGCAGTTTGCCTCACACAAGGATAGTTTCCCCACACTAATCCTGCTAATGTGGTTTTAACAGCAGTTCAATTACTTCATATCAATAGAAGAAGAGGGTTGGCTATTTTTTCTGGAGTAGGGCTTCTTTTTTAGACAAAATGCAGCATTTATAGATGTTTCATCCATATAAGTAGAAAGTACATGTATAAGCAAGCTCACATCTGCCTCTTTTCAGCCTCACAGACTACACCTTTTCAGAGAGACAGGTGGTCCATAAGGATGAACAGGTGTATCCTGAGCGTTACCACCTTCCTGTTATGGACAGTCACTGCAAACACTGCACTCAAAGCACTTCAATCATTTCTCCATCAATGTCACCGCTCAGATACTTCATCAGGAACCAGCAGGGGTGGTGGCAGCTCTGTTCATGGCATGCTTCCAAGGAAATTTAGGAAAGGACTAGAAGCGTGTTAACCAAAAGGGAGAATGGTAAAGGGGAAGTACTTTCAGTCAAAAGATTAACTTGAGGCTAGGACAACAGTCAGTTAGGACTAGTCAACGGTTAGCCATGAACAATGCTGATGGAGTTTCACAGGGACACGACACCCTGTTCCTTGGTGTGTGTCCCCACTCTGCCCGTGCAGAGGAGTGCCCAACCAGGCAGTGCAGTAGAGGGACATCTTTAGTACCCTCTGTGCACCCTCACAGCTGCACTGAGGTACCCCTGGAGATGTGCAGGCACTACACAGAGGACAGCTGTGACTCACTTAGCACAGACCAAACAGGCATTAACTGTAGCCAGAGGCATTATTGCACTGTCTATCAGGAGAGAGATATCCATGTGGGTTTGGACAGCTGCTAAATCTGTCTTTGACGTGGTCCTCAGCTTAGAAAGGCAACGTTCTGCCTACCTACGCTGTGTGCACCAAGCTGTGGCCCGAGAGCTTAAACTATTTCCAGATCATCAAAATTTACTGTGCCCAGGTCTGGGCTTCCCAGTAGAAGATATGGCCGTATTGAAGAGCATCCAGCAAAAGCCATGAAGCCTGACATAGGAGGAGAGGCTGATAGAGCTGGGGCTGTTCAGTCTGGAGAACACAAGGCTCGGGGGGATCTTATCCATGTGTATAAATACCTGATGGGGGAGTAAAGAAGGCAGAGTCAAACCCTTCTCAGTGGTGCCCAGGAACAGGACAAGAGGCAATAGGAAAAAATTAAAGTATGGAAAATTCCATTCAAACATACTTTTAATGTGAGAGTGGTCAAACACCGGAGCGTGTTGCTCAGAGAGGCTGTGGAATGTCCATCCTCAGAGGTATTCAAAAGCCAGCTGAACATGGCCCTGAGCAACCTCTGCTGTAGCTGACCCTGGTCTGAGCATGGATGTTGGACGAGAGACCTCTAGAGGTACGTTCCAATCTCAGCGACTGGGAGACCACAATGACTTTGGTGAGTTAAAGTGTGCCTTTCTGCTACGTGTGCTGGCTGCCACCCTGCCTCTCACCAGCTCTTGTAGAGGGGCCTGTGTGGCAACGCTTTCCCCTCACCAGACAGTCAGCAAAGGCTGATACTCTGTTCTTAAACACTGACTGTCGGTCAGTATGGAAACAAGCACTAAGGCAGGTGGCATCTGGACCATGGGGTTATGTGAATATTGCTCAAATACAAAACACATCCTGGGCTGTGGAAGCCATGGTGTAATACCCTGCATTTCCCAGCACCCACTTCTGGAAGGTAGTTACTGAAGACTTTTCTGCTAACAGAGTAAAAAGGGCTTATTCTTTCTATTTCAAAACTCAGCTGGAGAAGGTCTTAGGCGTTTTCAACCTTTTTACGTGTCATCATGGTTCAACCAACCTCCTGAGACCTGAGATGTCCAGATTTAATCAGTTTCCGGCTGGATATTTTTAGCCACGCATTTCCCGTTCCTCCCTCAGGAAGGTGTCTGAACTCTTCTAGGATTTCTCCTTCCTATGGACATTATTCTACTGAATAGAAAAGAATACAACAGGATTCACTGGGGCCAAGGCCAAAGACAACAGCGGGCATGAGCTGGCAATCTAAAGTGAAGTTCCTGGGATCTGCTCTTTGCAATGGTGGTTCAACATTAAATATATAAATTGTCCTGGGAAGATGGATTGGTGCCTAGGAGCCCCCCACTCATAGGACTTCCAAAGGAAATAGAACAGAGTCTCTCCTTTTCCTAGACTGCCCAGTTCAGGCTTAAACGCTTCTTGGTATAGCTTTCGTGGAAGGTATCCTCACTCACCAGTGGGAAGGGTATTCCCCTGAAAATGAGATAGTAGATTTGAATCTTTCTAGCCTGAGAAGGAGGTTGTTTCTGGATTCCTCATCTTGTGTAGCAATAACTGGGCTATTGTTTTGAAGGAGCTGCCCTAGCTTATGTCTGAAATGAGAGCCACTGCTATGTTTTGTTAGCTCTCTGCTGTCAAAACAGTGGAAACACTGAGAGATTGATGGGGACCATCTTTATATTTCTGCAAGGAGTAAGAAATTTTTAATTTTGTGGTATGTGAAGTGACTCTGCATCAGTGGTTTCTTGCCCATGGAAAACAGCAGGTAGGTTTTGGTGACAGTCAAGCTTAGGCTTTTTTTCCCCCCCTCCAATTTCCTGGCATTTGTAAATTTAAGATAGGTCCTTAATATTATATTAACATAGATTTTTATGTGTCAATTAACAGATAAATTCATTATGAAAACTCATTTAGGAAAGGGCTGACACCAGATAAAGCCTTGAGGCAGCTGTGGAGTGCTGGGATGCAACATCTGCTCCATCAAATTGCACTCAGATGCTCCCATTCCTCGGCTGCTCGCTGCTGCTCCATGGCATCTCAAGCAGCTACTTACCTCCCCAGGACATACAAGTTCGGACACAGATCCACAAAGGCCAAATGCCTCTGTTGATTCTCCCAGGCATAACGAGCTAAAGAAAGTTGTCAAGATACAAAAAATCTGAACAAACTACATGCCATGTTGATTTATCATGTGAGATTTGCTTTCATTGATTTATTTACTAAGCATTGAATTTGACATCCATCTGAAATATTGAATTTACCTTTGGAGCCCATCTATTTTCTGTGTTATGAACCTCATTTGATAATTTAGCTAATGTAAAAATGCCTTCCGTTACTAGTGATGGTGCTTCTCATGACATAACAGAAACTGACTCAGAAAGTAGCATATGCTGTTATCACCCATAATAGATCAGCCACATCTCAAAGACTGGAAGCCAAAATTACCATTTGGCATGTCTGTAAATTCAAATATACCTTCTGTCCCAAGTTGAAAATTAATGGAATTTTATCTATTTTATATATATATATCAAAGGCTCTGCTTTCGCTACTGCCATAAAAGATTTTTCATTTAGTATTTGTATTATAGTAACTCTCCATGGGTGTTTAATGTTGTTGCAGAGCTCATCAGGCTGCAATTTGTAAAACATATCCCCTTCTGCCTCTCTGCAGATTGTTTCCTCCACATTGAGGTTCAGTGCTTCCAGAAACACGGAGCCGGGAGAAGGACCCTGAAAGGCTGTTTGACCATCTCCCTGTCCCCAGGCAGGACCTTCTAAACCATTCCCAATAGGTATTTGTTAACAAAATGAAAGGTAATACTGAAATATTATACATATACACATATACACATCTCTCCACATATGTGTAGTGTATGTCAAAAATTCCTCCATATGGCCTGGCGTTATTTACCTTTAGTTTTAAAGGGCCTATAATTCAGGCAAGGACAATTGCTGAGGAGGAACCTTATCTGCACACTTTCTAAACAGAAGACTTCCTGACAGCAGGCAGATTTCCATGCATACACATGGCGGGATCAAACCTTTCACGGGTAGCTCATTTCTGTACCTGTAGTTGTGGTGCATTTTCAGCCAGCACACAAACTCCTTTTGGAGGGTATGTGGTGAGGTTTTTTTGCCCAATTGAATTCATAGACTTTTTCTTTTTCCAGGCAGCCTCTGCCACTCAAGTGTTTTTGATGAAGGCTTCTTTTCGACAGCTACAGTTTCTAAAAAGGACAAATTATGCGTCCAGTCCTGCAAGCCTGCCTGCAATGAACGCCTTTAGAAATCAGTGGAGCTTTCACATGGCAGATGGCTCCCTAGGATTGAGCTCTACATAATTTTGCGATATTTTAGCTGGGGATATTTTAGTGGCTTTTTCCCTATGCATGACAGCATGATTTTCTGGCTGCTAGAAAATGTCATCAGACCCTTTCTCATTCCACAGTGAAATGTTTGATTTTTTTTTTTTTTTTAAAGAGCAAAAATGTTTTCTTTCCCTGTTGTACAGGACACTCCTATCTGATAAAAAATATTTACAGATAAAATCAGTGACAGTAGAAGGGCAGAAGGGCAAAATAGCCATGTTATGTTTCAAAATAGACCTAAAGCCAAGAGAAGGGGGGAGAGGTTTTTCTGAAAGCCTTTAAACCAATGTCCTACTATTGAAAATACTTCTGTCCCTTAAAATCCTGGTGGAGGATTCTCTCATGATTTCATTTGTGGTGTCACCTGATTTCTCCTACAATGCAATAAATGCAAAAATGTGCTAAATTCACCAGGTTGTGCTTTTTTGCATTCTCTCAAAAAGGCTATTTGCTTAAGTGTAAATTCAGTGGTTACTACAGATCGGTCCACAGCCAGCCTGCCTCCTACAAAAGCACAGCAAAAGAATAAAAAGCAGTGCAAATTCTCCCTGCTTTGCCAGCATTTGTCTCGGTCCCAGAGAGAATTAATTCATTATCCCTGGCCAGGCATATGTCTGTATGCAGAAATTGCAACCAATTACTTTGTACTAGTTCTGTCGATAGACTTTGCAGTGTAGATATTTCTCTCTGAAGTTGGTCACACAACTGGCTGGTGGTAACAAGACATATACTGACCAGCTACTAGAGTGTTTAAAATGGACTTGTACACCCAACAAATGTTTAATGTCAAGATACCAGTTAGTGGGTGAAGCAAAGGTTGTCTGCCTCCCTGGGCAGTCTATAGAATGACATAGGAGCCATATTCAGACAGTTTACGTTTCCCAGCCTGTCATTGCCATTGAATGTATATGTGTGATTTACTGGTTCCGGCTAGTAAGATTGATTATGCCATCTTTTTTCTTTCTTTTAAGGTAGATGTGGTTCTAAGCATCTATGTCTGCATTATTGACCAAAAGAGGTCGTCTGAATACATCTCACTCCTCCCTAGATTTAGTATTCTGTAGCATCATTTACAGCACACAAAAATACTAACTTCCTTTGCAGTTTTTTTCATTCTTATCTCTGTGAATAATTATCCCCCTCCAATGTTTCCACTTGTTTTCATTAGCAATTAATTTTTCTTTGACCCTTCACTATGATGAGTATTCAACATAACTAAAACTAATGTGGCTTCCTCATTTCATTCTTTATACAACAGCATAATCAATGCCATCGACTGACCTCTGGAGACTGGAACTACTAGTTAACCTTCCTTGCCGCTCTTGGCTTAACAATTGCCTGGTGTTGCATGGTGTAAGACACAGTAAATTACAGAAAAATAGCGCCTATCCTTAAAAATTTGGCAATAAAACAGTCATGTTAACAGCAGTATGTTTTGATTCATTGTTCACATTCATTGTTCACATAATAAACACTTCAGGATTTGAGTCCGGGCTATTTAAGAGAGGAGTTTTGTCCAAAATAATTCTTAACCATTGGATCAATGATACTCTCAGCCAGAGAATGATCGGGAGGCTTGGGGAAATTATTCAGAATCCCTCCTGTGCTCTCCATACAAATTTTATGTGCTGCCCTACCTGACACTGGAAGTACAAATGGGTAAAAATGGAGAATGGATAACAAAGAATTTGCCTTGGCAGTTGAGAATCATGAACATTTTTTTGCATGTGGTAACCGGCACAGCCACAACAGGGGGAGTAAGTGCTTATTACTGCACCAGTGACAATGAGTCAGTACATGAAGAGTTAATAGCTCCACATTTAGAAAATTAGGGAAATGGAACCTTGAGGAAGTACTCTAAGGCATAACATGCAAAGCCGTTTTTGCTAATCAAAGAGGCATTGCAAACTTGGCTGACATTTGCTTTAATGAAAGACTTTCATTGTTGTCCAGCTCCTCCACGGAGTTCAAAACTGTGTAGCTGAACTCCAAATTGTCTAATATTTTGTGTAGAAGGACTGAACTTCTTTTGCCAACAAAGGAATCAATGGATTATGAATTCCCATTTTCCAAACTCTGTTCAGCCAGTGTGGGTGACCTCTTTGTTTACGTCCCTAGACTGTAGAACCTAACTGAGCTCATGAGGATAAAAGGAGAATTCATTTTGCTATAGGACAAATTTATCAGAATTAGCATTTTTTGCAAAACTTACTAAACCAGACAAATCAGATCCTCTATTCCTGTCACTTCAAATTGCTCACCATTTTCTAAAAACATAAACACTTGTCTCCATGTTTTGGAGGAGCCTATGGTTTTTGAGAGCTTAACATAATGCCTTCTCAGTAGTAACTTTCAGGTACACATGTGCTAAGCAATACTCCAGAAAAGAGGCAGTTGCTTAGTCTCTTTTTATATTCTGAAACCTGAGTTCTGTGTTGGATTATAGCTCTGAAACTGATATATCCATTAACAATTCTCTCCACCAGGAGTTCTTGAAAAGTTTTATTAGTATAACTTACATCAAAATTCAGTCACAAGGAGGAGAAAATAGAGAATATTCATCATCCAAGGTAACGTTTTTCTGGAATTGTAAGAATTTTTCAAAATGGTTTTGTGGGGTGACATCTGGAATAAACACAATAGTGTTGCATTCACCAGTCTGGGATTTGAAGAGACCTAGTTCTTGCAGTGACAGAAAAGGCAGAGCATACCTGAGACACTAGCGAACAGTTCATTGGTCATCAAAAAATATCATTGAAGAAGTGCTGGATTCATGGATTGACCCCTGAAGAAGAGTTGTTGTGCCTGAGGTATTCCCTGACTTGCCTAGAAGGTGAATTTTGACACTACCCAGCAGCATCAAAAAATATAGATGGTTGAAGAGGTGATGAGTATGTCAGAAGAAGTTAGTTCTTAAATTTTATTCCAAAAATAAAACCCAAACCCACTTCATTTTCATTCTTTTAGAAGGGATTGGGGAGGGGAAAGAAGCTGTTTTGATGAAAAAACCCTTGTTCCAGCAGTTACATTGATTTGGTGCTTAAAATATGAAAGTAAAGTGCTTTTTGTTTGCCAGTGACAGAAAATATATTTAGATTTTCCATTTGAGTTTTTGTACCACTAATAAAAACGATCGACATTCTTGAATTCTTTTAGTAAAACTTCCTGTTAATTGCAAAAATCATTTTTCACAGTGGAAAACATTTTGATGGAAAATTGTCAATTTAGCCTGAGAATTAAATTCTTCCATGCTGGTGGACAATAACAATGATGTAAATGAAATTATAATCTGCTGGGAAAAAACAAGTTTAATTTATGGGAGGCGAGCGCCTCAGTGGCTGTTCGGCTGAAAATCCTTAACATCCTTCCAAAGTTTCAATCTGAGTTGTTTCTGATGTTTTAGCTCCCTATGAGATCCAGATTTTAATTCAGAAGATGGAGCTGTCTTGACCAAAACTTCTGTGGTGTTGTGTTTCCAAGTTGTTACCCATTCCAACAGATGCCAACACAGGCAGATTGAGAAGGGCTGACACCTTCCAATACTTTGATGCTGTTCCACGAACATTAACTGAGCTAAGATTATTTTATTTTTGCAACCATGATAAATCCAAATTAATCCGTGTATTTTATGGATGGTCAATATTGAAAAAAAAAATGAGGTTTGGTCAATATTTTGTGTTTAATTCTTACTAACATTTAAACAACAGACCTGTACAGATGCTCGACTTCACTGACAGTGAGCTTGTAGTATACACAGCTATGCTTGAACACTGTTTCCAAGAATAAAATTAAAAATAAAAGTGCTCCTAATCTAAGAACAGAAACAATGTCATTTGATTCCTCTGACCATTTACACCCGATGCTTATAACAATAATATTGATTATACCATTCATGCATTATTATATATAATACTATTGATTCCATTAATTTGTATTACATAGATTCCTGCTGAAAACTGTTTGGGCTTGTGTTTGAAAATGTTTATAAAAAGCTGAACTAAAACTGGATAACAAACTCTATGGGAATTTCACTGTCTAACCAGACTCATGACTTGCTGTGGAAGAGTAGCAATGCCTGAAGACAAATTTTTAGAATAGTTTCCTTATAAAAGTTCGGTTTCATTATTTTCAAAATACTTAATCTACTGATTTTGAGAAAATATACCGTGAAAAAAGTAAAACCAAGATGTATTGCTGCTTCACTTGGTTTAGTTAACTATCTTATCCAAATGCATTGATTATTGTATTATATGCAATGAATGTTTTAATACAATATAAAGTCCAAACAAAATATTTAAAATGATAACCAGAAACTCCGAATTTTTACAATCTTAAATTGAGGGATTTTTATGTTGTTAGAATGATGTTACTGAGCTCAGAAAAAAATAACACTAGATATATTGCTGAAATATATTGCTTCAATAAGCATGTACTAAAAACTTTCTGGAATTTTTATTCCATGAGAAATTTTGGAAATTCAGCTACCCATTCCAGTTAATTCAGAGCAGAAAAAAAGGAAAATCTTACTCAAAAATGAAAGGCATTACACAATAAATTGAATTAAAAACTATGAAAGAAGAAGATGTAAAATCTTGGTCAGTGAGGTTGCACTTACAAGCATAAGGACTGGCGTTGCTTATTATATGAACAAATCTACATATCTGCATATGTGAAATGAAATCAAGGATTTCGACATGACAATTATAATATTCAGAGGTTCATCCTCTCTCTTGCCTTACATTGTAGTATATATTTATCACTTTCATGAGGACACATAATTTATAGGTACTTGTCATTCCACCCAAGCCACTAAAGCAAACGGATTACCATCAGTTCAAGTCAGTTTATACAAAGACCCTTTTCACTGGCAATGCGCTGCTCCAGCACAATAACCTAACAAAAGCCCCACATAAAAGACTTTGTAGTATATTTCTGGAATACTTTGTATAATTTTGATCTACTTCAGTATACTTTGCATACCTTCTCTGTGTTGATATTATTTGAATTCTAACTGCAATGGACTTTGTATAACACTACAGAGGAACCAAACAGGGAATTAAAGGGGAAAAAAAAAAAAAAAAGAATCCCTTCTATGCTTTCATTTGTGGTCAGTCACCACTGTACTCCTTTTCATTTCTTTTGAGATTTGTAGCCAAGAACAGATCTATGGCCATCTGTTTTTAATCTGCTATTCAGGATGATAGTCTGTGGATCAATGAACTCTAGCCATAGTCTATAGAGAAACTGCAAATCTTTTTAGGATAATTTCCAGAGGATAATAATATTCACAAGAGACTTCTTTTGCCTTCCTTATCTCAAACTACAGTTTTTCATAAAAGAATGGTATCATAGCTGTCTGTTCCAACAATTGCTTCTGTCATGATGCATTATTGCTGGCGAGCTAAACAATTGAAGTCATAAATCTTTGAGCCTTTAACTATGCTACCACTGCCCAAAGGAGATTTTGTGAGACAGCAGTGAGCTAAAGAGAGTCAAGCGACTAAATGCAAGAGGGTAAAATGGGACAGACAAGCTCTCCTTCTAAAATATTGTTTAGATTTTCTTACAGGAAGAATACAGCATGAAATGAAGTTCTTTGGCAAAGTCTGAAATTAAACAGGGTGCGCTCGCTTCAGTTAATGCCCAATAGACACTAACCATACTGACATAAGTGAGTAATTCTATTGACTGTACAAAAAACATTTCAGCAGGAAATAAAAACTACCGCTTGCTGTCCTGGTGCCCATTGGCTTGGCATCTGCTGAGAATAAAACACACAAATGCATGCGCTAAAAAGTGCTAATCTCCCTGGCTATGGTACAGCCCACCCGATGAGCGCTCCCCTTCATGCACACTTCTGTGCATGACCTGCAGCCATCCTGCCAAAGCCAAAAAATCTGTGGTTTAGTAAACCCCTGAGAAGGGTCTACAAGGCTGCTGCTTCTTCTCCCTTCCCAGTCCTGGAAAAAATAGCGGGGAGAGTATTTTGAACCGAGGGAGATGCAGGTTCTTGGTTCCCCACCTGACTTCAATGCATTACTGCTGGACAACACAGCATCCTCCCCAGAGCTGGCTGAAATCCCTCCACCCTTAAGGATGCTCATTGCCACATAGGCATTGCCATTCCTTGCAGAGGGGCATGAAGGCAGGATAAGTCAGCCTACCAAGCCGCTTCAAATAAATATAAATATGCAGCTATCCTTAACTGCATGTTGATCCTTAACTTAATTCTCCCAACAGATTTCGTTATTTCTCTCAGAAATCGGCCCAAAATGAAACCAATGTAAACTCAAGCACACTTTCTGATCCGAAATGCAGGCCTACTATCCGAAACGCATCTCTGACCTGAAAAATCCTTGTTGATGTGAATACCCGTCTTTTAAAATTATTGTTATATACCCCAGATAAGCTGCAGCATCCTCATGTCTCCTGAGAAAAAGCTAAGCTGCCCATTCTTTGAGATTCTTGCAACATTATTTAAGTATGTTGAATTCTGCATTTTAAATATGAACAGCTGAATTCTCCCCTTAGATACATAAACGCAATTCCCACTGAAATCAATTAAAGCCATCTTGAAATCTCCTAGAGTACCTTAAGCTTTATATCCGTTTATACCTTGGAAGTAATTGGAGATATATCATATGAATTGTCTAATGGAATGATGAATCACCCCCATTTCACTATCTGGAAGGAGAGTTTCGATACTTGATCCACAGCTTTTCATTTGCTGTAAATTCTCAGAACTGCAGCTTCTCTGTACACCTCCATTTGTATAAATTATTTCAATTTCATGGTGTTAATCCTCTTTTTTTTTTTTGAACCTTATATGGATTTCCTGCCAAGAAAGGAAGAACTATGGGGAAAAAACTGTATTTTAAGTTTTAACTGAGTCTACTCCTATATAAAATATCTCTACTCTATAACATTATGGAGAACATTTAAAAAAAATATTTCATAAGAAAACAGAAAGGCTGTGGTATTAACCTGGGAAGTATTTTACAGGAAAATTACTACGATGATGGGAATTCAAGTTGATGGAGAGTAATGCTTCGCCCATCCAGTCAATAGGGTTTTTGCCACTGATTTTTGTGCTGGGCAGGATTTAACTCTGCTCAAGGGGTGGGACTTCTCTCTTGCCAGCAGAATCTTTAAAACGTCTGAGAAAAAAATGGAACAGAAGTTTCTTCCAAAATATTATTTCAAGAACACCTAGAAACACTGATAAGCATGTTGCTGATTCTAAAATGACTTTTTACTTCCAAACTGTGTCTATTTTCTAGTAAAAATAGTAAGGATTCTAAGCTCAGACAAAATACTCGAAATTAATTACAAAATATTTATAATATCTGAAGCAATTTATGAGATATTACTTTCATTAGTTTAATACAAATGTTTTCTTGGTTTTTACAATTTTAATTTAAATTGAATTACAGTTAGGTCAGGGTGGAAAATCCATTTTTAAAGACATATTTGGCTGGGAGATATAAGTGCAGGCCAGAATCTATCTGTAGCCCTAGAAGGGTGAGTGTGAAGCCAGTGTGAAGTGTCGTTGTTTAGAATGGGAGTGTGAGGAATGGTATAACCAGGAGGTAACACCAAGAGCCAAGGGCTGGGGAAGGCATCTTTCCCATCTTTCCTTTCATTTCTACCACAGAGCTAGTTAGCTTCAGCTTTACATAAGAAATCGCCTTCCCGACCATACCTTTAATAGAACAGCCATAAACCTTTAATTAAGAGATAATCGGAATGAAACAGAATATTTTCATAGAGTAATAGTCTCCTGCTGTCAGGAAGGCAAGGCATTTACTGAAATGAGATTTATCTTCAAAGCAGAAGATATCGATCGTGTGCTATTACGATAACGTTATTTCTTTTACCAGGTGATTGATGGTGACGCAATGATTTGGATTGATGGATGTCAGTACACAGGAGAGACAGTGATTTAATGCAAAGTTACTCAATTGAAAATTTCTGGATAGTTCCAAACATAACTGTGCCTTCTGGGGGTCAGAAAAATAGGAAATTTTTAGAAAACAGTGGATATTTCTTCCATAGAACAGTTTTTCAATTTTAAATACCATATGATTAGGATACTTCTTAATCAATAGGCTCATAAGTACTTAATTACAATAATTTTAAATTCTTTCAATAAATGTTTCCTAGCAATAAAACAATTTTACTAATAAAGTATAATAAAGAATAATTTTTTTACATTCATCCTCAGAATTTCATCCAAGATTAATGAAATGTTTCTACGAATACAGAATGCCCCTGTTGCAGTCACCCAGTTGTGTATTTTTGGGTGTGACATTGTTTGTCCACAAATTTCCTCTGGGGTTTCTGGTGCCCCTTTCCCAGGGGTGCGGGAATCTGCATTATCTCTTAAGAGGGGTGAGGAACTGTGTGCGCGTCTGACTAACCTGATAGCCTTCTAGGATGGCATGACTGGATGGGTAGATGAGGGGAGGGCACTGGATGTTGTCTACCTTGACTTCAGCAGGGCTTTTGACACAGTCTCCCACAGCATCCTCATAGGTAAGCTTAGGAAGTGTGGGTTAGATGGATGGACAGCGGGGTGGATTGAGAACCGTCTGAAAGACAGAGCTCAGAGGGTCACAATCAGCGGCACAGAATCTAGTTGGAGGTCCATAACGAGTGGGGTCCCCCAGTTTCTTTCCTGGAGCCTGTTAGATATTATGGAGGGTTGGGAGCCTTACAGAAAAATGAGAAATGGTGCTCATCTCTATTTTCACAAGTTTATTTGATTGACTCCAAGTCCTCTGTGCTTTCAAAGAAAAATAGATATAAATAGGAATAAAGCATTTTTAAAAGATTGAAAAGAGTATTTTGCAAAAAAAGTAGAGCTTAATAGGTCTGGCACTACCTGCCAAATGTAGATCTGTGCTGTGGGTTCCTAATGAAGCAGTTCTGCTAAACTCAATGCTTGTCTTCCCTAAGCTGGTGACCGAGAGGTTAGGGAAGTTGAAGATCTCTGGAGGCAGATTTTTTCTGGCAGGGCATCTAATGAGAAACAGCCTCCCCCTCTGGGGACCTTAAAGGGAATCTGGGGTTTCCTATTGATTATACGAGATATGGCTTTAGCCAGGCAGACTATGACAATGTTCAGGTGCCCATCTTTGGTGACCCTTTTGACCAAATATTGTACCCCTCCTGCTCCTGATGCATGAAGGGCGGGACGGGGACAGGGTGCATGAACTGGTGTTTTGGCTTTTACCAAGTGTTTTCTTGGCTCAGGCTGTGCTCTCTGTGTTTACTCTGGCATTGACCTAGCGAGGGTGGGATTGAGCTGTCACATAAGGCTGTGCTATAGTGAGACAGAGGGATGTACTGGGATTTGGGCATGAAATGAGGAGCTAGGCTACAAGTGAGGATGAACACAAGACCTCCTTTCTATTTTTAAACCCATCTTTGACCTCTTGCTAGGTAGGGCTGAACAGTCCTGGTGTTTCAGAGCCTGAGAAAGCTGCATGTTTCACCTCCCCCCTTGCCCAGCTCCCCAAGCTCTCCCCTGCAGCATCAGTACAGACGCTGATCGCCTGCGACGGGGCTTGGGCAGCTGCCAGCCCCCCGAAATCCCACAGCCATCAGCCCTGTCTTGCTCCTTCCATCCACAGGGGAAAGGCAAAGCCGACAGCTCTGTGTCCTCAGCGGGAGGGTGGTGGTGAAGACGAGCCCCATCCCCACTCCTTGGATCCTGCCCGGCCAGGGGCCCTGGCTGCTCCCACCGCTCCCCACATTCACCCCGGAGCCTGGCAGCTACCCCAGCTCTGGGGGGGCTGCTGGGCTCTGTGTGGGGGCACAAATCCTTCCTGGCACCCTGGCGTTCCCATCTCCATTGGCGCCGCCGCCGGGGAGGCTCCCTCTCCCTCCCCAGCCCCTCCGCTGCTCGCACTGCAGGCGCAGCTTGTCCTTCATTTGAATAAAACCATCATGAAAACCATTCGGTTGAGTCAGCTATTAAACCACTTAATTCCAAAATCCATACCATGGGTGATTTAGAAAGGACAATTAAAAAGCCAGCGAACGGTCTCTATGGTTTTTTTTATTGTGAACTTCATCAGCCCGGAGTGCCGCCTGCCATCCGCTTTGCTAATAAAAGTCTTGATACACAAATTGAAATAGTGTTTTATAGGTGCCTGCTTTGCTTCCCCCTCCTCTAGCCCAGTCTGTCAGAAAACACTTTCTTGGATATAAATCACTCTTTTATTTTGTTCTGACTGCAGATTTAGGGCTAGGTTAAGAATGGCCATGACATAACCAACAGAGAGAGAAAAGCAATGAAACAATCACCCAGTGGGAGCTGTGTGGCTCTTCACAGCTGGGTGCAGGACCAGCCCTGGCTGTGCTGTGAGCTTAACACCCTTCTCCTGGTCAAAGGAAAGGAGCGGCAGGGCTTGGGAATAAGCCAGCTCCAACACAGCTCTGCTGCTGCCACAACAACCCCTGAGCACAACCCCTCCTTGGGGCGGGGACCAAGGGTTCAATCTCACCCTTGCCAGTCAAAGGCAGAGAAGATAGGACTTATATCTGCCTTATATCTGCAATTGCACTGGGAAAAAGTCTGTTTTAATATCTATCAGTTCCAGAGTAACCAAGCTGAGACGAGAGTGACTAAAACAAGAGTCACAGTAGGATTAATCCAAAATTAATTTTTTGCTCTCATGTTGTCTTCCTGGCTGCTCAAAAAAAAAAAAAAAAGCTAATATCATGCTAATGTTCCTTTTCACAGACACTGCATGAAACCTGCCTGTTCACATACTGCAGTGTCTGAAGGAGAACCTGGCCCAGACCGTATGTTCTGCATCTCCATCTGTGCTGGTGGGTCAAACTGCTCTGTGAAAAGAACTCTCCCATAGCTCCTCGTATTCAGCTAAACTGGCGAGAATCTGAAGTGCTGGGGATTTGGATTGAGCTCAGCTTTCCTTTTTGATAAAAAAAAAAATCTGGAGAAACACACAACTGAAAACCTTCCCCTCTTTCCCCAGGTGAAGAGGAGGGTGAGTTGGAGCAGCACATGGGAAGGACTTTGCCCTCGCTGCTGGAGCGGAGACGGGGGACGGTGCTAAAGCAGCAGGAGCTGCCTCTCGGGCCTGGAGTGAAACTTGGCAGACACAGGTCCCCCAAAAGAGTTAATCTAGCCCACGGCAGGGATCCCTGACTGCGCTGCATCCCCTGTGTGTGGGCCTTTGTGCAGGCCCTTTCTCTCCTGTTCTTCCCTTTGACAGTTTGCCATCCCGGCCAATTGAGAAGGCTGGATCGCGCCGATGGAGGTGTGCTTCCTTGCAGTTTCTACAGCAGTCTGGTTTTCTGCTTCTCTCCCCCCTTCCGTTTCCCCTTGGCACCGAATCCTAAACTCCTAACCTCTTACACACAGGCGCACGTTTTTGTATTTTATTTTTTTTTATTATTTTTATTTTTTCACTTGCCGGGGGAGGTGCCGCACAGAGGGCCCCGTGTAGCGAGCGTTCAGTGGCTGGATGTCGGAGCAGCACATATGCTAGCCAGTTTTCTCACCCACACCCCTCTCCGTGGGATTTCTCGGCACACTTGCTTCCCAGCTCCCGCGCTCAACATGTGGTGCAAAGTGTAGCGGAATATCCGGGTCTGAGGCCCCGCAGTGTACAGGAGGGCTCTTCCTGACTTGCATTAATATTGCTGCCAGTGAAATCCCCTGGCATTTTGATTGCCGTGGAGCTCCAGCGCCGAAAGGCGTTTCTCTCTGCTCACCCACATGACTCTCCTTTCAGCTTTTTGTCTTCACATGAAAGAGGGGACAAAAAAAAAAAATTCTTTTGATGTTTTTGAGAATATTGCAAGATACTCTCAAGAAAACACCATTTCATTTGCTCAGGCTCTTGTTCATACAGGCTTTCATGACTTCCAGGATTGACTATTTTAATTTGTTCCTGGTGGTGTTCCAGATTGTTTGCTAAACTGGCTGCAGATGGTTTTGAATGTTGCTGCTGCCAGAATTGTTACTAGGACTTGATCTACAGATCATATTTCTCCAGTCTCACGTTCCCTCTACCCTGGTGCCTGTTAAGCAGCATATGGCTTTAAAATTCTTTTACTGACTTATAAAGCTTGCACTGGCCCTGATTCTCTTTGCTTTCCTGACCTTTTAACTCTTTAGACTTTGGCTTAGGCTCATGGCTTATATGATGAAATGGCCACTGACAGCTCAGACCCAGCATCCAGAAACCAGAGCTGAGTATGGCTTTGGGTTTTGCTCCTTGTCATGCTTTTCTGTAACTTCAGTGAAGTGAAGGAAGTGGGTTGGGTTTTTTTTGCTTCTGTTGCCTAATATTATAACCGTTATCCCAAGCTTTACACTAAGCTTTTCTGCATAGATTTACACACGGAAACAGGCGTACAAGAAGTCATCATAAAAACAGTACACTGCTCCTTTAAAATCAGAAAGTGCAAACAAAAGCAATTTGATTCCCAGCTGAGGTACAAAAGAACTGGTCTAACAAATTCTGGAGAGCCACTTCCTGGCTAGCCTGGGTGAAGATGGAGAGCTCCTTGTATGTGCATGGCGGGAAAAAATCATGAGCATCACCTTCTTTTATTTGCGTGCCCTTCAAGTAGTTTGATTACGTGAAGCTCAGGAGTGTCACTCTTAGTTTTCTATCAACTCTGTGTCTCCTCAGCTGAAAAGCAGGTATGCAAAAACACTAGCTTGCCTGGGTATACTTCCTCACACAGAGCTTGGTTCCCCCCTAACTAGCTAGACCCTGGTGCTGGTTTTCATCCCTGTTAGATGCAGTACCAGGAACAACAGAAGGGAACCAGGTTCTTTTCACCTGTTACTGGATGTGCTCGTAGAGCTTTTATTAACAGTAGTACAACACAAATGCACAGCGGGGGAAATGTTGTATTTACTGAAACCTATGGGAATTTTGTTGGTGGCTTTGTTACAACCAAGGCTTTAGGGAAAGAGGTTTGGAAGCAGCTTGAATTGCTAAGGTTGGCAAGTTGATGGAAAGGGCTCTTGCTGCTCTGGGGACCATGGAGATGTAATCAGGGGGTACCATAGTTTTAGAGCCCCCCCCTTCAATGAGGAGCCACTCTGCAAGCCCAACCACTGGTATTTATTCTTCAAGGGTTAGTTTGGGGTGGTTTCCTGTCCTCTTTCTAGCCTTGAACCCCTCTGGAGCACTGAGATGTTTGTCTCCATCTGGAAGGAATCCAAAGTCCTCCTTCTGCTCCCACCTCAGTCTGCAAGACCAGACCAGGACCCCAGTGCTTTACATTCCTCTGCTTTCACTGTTATTTCTGAGAAGATACATAAGTTTGAGTAGCTCTGACTTTACAGATCTCTCTAAATTCTTAGTCTCTCCAACCTATTCTCTTGATGAGCTCCTATATCTTTTTGTACTTATTCCTTTTTATTCTGTCTTTCTACAAAATAAAAGGTAGAACAGAAATTCTACTTTCTCTATGGAAAAACATCCCAGACTTTTTTTTCTTCCACCGCTTCTTCCAGAGTTGATGATAGTTGCACATTATATTAATCTGTAGACATAAAAAAAATTTAAGAAAAAAAATAAAATTGGACTAGGAAACAAAAAGGTAAAAAAGAAAAAAAAAAGGAAAAAAAATAAGAATTTGAAAACTTATGTTCACTGCCAATTAATCTGACCATATTGTGGCTGTTTTGCTTTTGTATTGTTCTGTCAAAAAAATTGGGGGAGGAGAAGGAAGAAAGAACGGACACATCAGCACTTCTTCATAAACATCTTTCTCTCAAAAGAATTGTAAATTTTATGGAAAAAGAAGTCAAAGTTCAGATTACTTTTTGGAGCATAGAATATATTAAGTTTATTCCTATATGGTCAATTCATCAAGGGAGAATTGTAGTACTCTATAAAAAGTTAGAATGCCCTAGTAGAGTTTATGAAGTATATGCAAAGGAACTGTAGCTATAAGACAGGGAACAAAAGACATAGGACATGGAATCTCATTAAATTTCATGACAATTTACTGCTCTGATATTGACGTCACATGACTTATGAAGTCCCCAGATATACAAGCAGGTCAGTGATAAGTAGAAATTAGGAGTTACTTTTCTCCTGTGTGTGCACCGTAAGACTAATATGAGACCATGGCACATGGGTTTACAGTCAGCTTTTTAAACAAGATGTTGAGCAATTGGAAAAAAAGAGTAAAGGAAAATGAGGAAAAAGAGTAAACAAATTATTTGAGAGCTAGATAAGTTACTTTGCCTTCACAAACTTGAAGCTCAGTGTGTTTATTCGAGTGAAAAGATGGATGTTGAAGTAATCTTTAATTAAACAGATATGGCCGCAACAAGAGTTATGGCTGGAAGCTCTGGCCAGATGAAGTCAGAAGAAAACACAAAACATACTTTGAGCAGCAAGGGCAAGTAACTGCTGCAACACAATACCGAAAAAACAGTGATATTGCCTAAACAAGTCTGGATGCTTTTCCGGAAGACTTGTGTTTACTCAACACAAGTTTTACTTTAGTCACACATATTACTGAGCTCACTCAGTATGTGAAGACCAGACAAAACATTGTACTTTGGGATGTGCAGGAAAACAGACTAAAAGAGATGTTGGTCCATCCTGGCCTTAAACTTTAGTAACCTGGGAAATGACTTTCTGGGTCAGACCAGGTTTCTGTCACCCCTTGCTTCGCACATAAAGGTGGATCAACACCCCCAAGAAATAATTTGTCTTTGCTTTTAAAAGGAGGAAAACAATGAATATCAATCCTTTTACAGAACTAGTTAAAAAGCATTTCAGCAGATCCTTTCAATTCATTTGACTGAAGTTACATGCTTTAACATTTCCAAATAAAAATGCCTAATTTTGGTTTGTTGACTTGAACTTTTTAGTTCAGGAGTCAGAGGGACTCTGATTCTTCATGGGAACTGTAGTTCAAATGCAGCATTTCCATTTTTCCACTGTGATTTGGGGTCTTCAGCTCAGCTGGATCTTGCCTGATGTTTCAGCTTCAAGAATTTCTATGGCGTAGCTCAGATAAGGAAGATTTTGCAAAAAGAACTGGGCCACGTGTTATCTGAACTAAGCTCCTGTGAAGCATTGCTGTGATTTTTGTGACCATGAGGTAAAGTCTAACTGATCTGGTCCCAAGTGTTTCCCTTGGAGTCAGTGTTGCCCAATGAAGATTCAAGAACTTCAAAGAATATTATTAATATTTCCTCACAGTAAAGTTCAGTTTTGCAGAAAATGTACTTTCTATGAGAAAGTATTCATGGAAATTTCCTGACTAGTTTTATTTAAGAACTAGAGAACCAGCTCTTAATTGAAAGAGGGAGAGTGCCAAATATTAACACCCCCAGGGACAGCAAAACTGATTAAATACGTGTCTAATGTTCTGTTTTTAATCCAAGGGAAACTGCAACGATGGCATACATGTTGTTTTAAGTTTTTTTCATTTTCCTGAAAAAGCTTCTAAGTAAAACAGCATGTTCTTTATGCTGGGGTCCCATTCCCCTGGGTTACTCTCATCATGCTCACTGTGCATAAGCACTGCTCTTTTCTCTCGGTGAGCTGATGTGCCAGCAACGTTAGGGCTAGAAGCAACAATCAAGAAAACACTGAAGATGTCCTTGTGTGTTCCTAACTGCTAGGTTGTGAGCCGCAGTGATCTCAAGACCTGAGCTTGCTTACAAAGCATGGTTATAGTTTCCATTGACTTCTCACTTTTACCCTCTTACAGCGCTGGCTGTGGCAGCAAAACAACCAGGCCATGGAGAAGGCCACAAAAAGGCAATTATCCTCAGTTAACTTGTCCCTTCCAGAAGCTACAGCTGCTATGAACAGCCCCACTCAATGGCTAAAATGAATTGTGTGTGTTGCCATTAAAAATGGCAACATTTTGCTGCTGAAAAATCCAGCTTTTTTTCAGAATCACAAGTCACAGATTGGCTGAGGTTGGCAGGGACCTCTAGAGGTCATCTGGTCCAATCTTTCCTGCTCAAGCAGGGCCACCTAGAGCCAGTTATCCCAGACCATGTCTAGTCAGCTTTTGAATATCTCCAAAGATGGAGACTCTACAGCCTCTCTGGGAAATCTGTGCCAGTGCTTGGTCACCCTCACAGTAAAAAATTGTTTCCTTATGTTTAGAGGGAACCTCCCATGTTTAACTTTGTGCTTATTGACTCTGGTCTTGTCAGACACCACTGAAAAAAGCCTGGCTCCATCCTCTTTGCACTTGCCTTGCAGGTATTTGTACACATCGAGGAGGTCCCCTCTGAGCCTTCTCTTCTCCAGGCTGAACAGTCCCAGCTCTCTCAGCCATTCCTCATAGGAGAGATGCTCCAGCTGCTTAATCATCTTCATGGCCCTTCATTGAACTCTGGTCAGCATGTGCATGTCTCTCTTGTACTGGGGAGCCCAGAAATGGACACAGGAATACAGGTGCAGCCTCACCAGTACTGAGTAGAGGGGAAGGACCACTTCCCTTGACCTCCCAGTAATGGTTTGCCTAATGCAGCCCAGGACACTATTAGCCTTCTTTGTTGCAAGGGCACATTGTTGGTTCATGTTCAACTTGGTGTTCACCAGGACCCCAGGTCCCTTTCTGAAACACTGTTTTCTAGCTGGATGGCTCCAAGTATATACCAGTGCATGGGGTTGTTCTTCCCTGGGTGCAGGACTTTGTGTTTGTTCTTGCTGAACTTCATGAGGATTTCCTTATAAAACTAGGTGTTACCAGATAATATCTGCTGGACAGACACAAATTACATTAAAAGATAGTAGATAATGTAAAGAAAATCATTCTGATCTTCTATCAACACTTACTGCTTATGTATCCACCAACAGTGCTATCAGAGTCATTGAAATACCTCACCTCCTGCTTTAACAGATTCACCTTTTCCAGAAAATGTGCATGTCATTGATCAATATACTCTAACAATGATGAAAATCTAAAGATGTGGAGCTATTGAGACTATCCTTAATGCTGAAATAACATTACCAAGACTTTCAAATCTCTGCTGCCAAGAGGAGAAAGCAAACACCTCAGGCTTTATCCCCTGACTTACTACCATGCTGCACATGCTGAGAGGCCCAATGTACCACCTCTGAAAGCAAATCCACACCTCTGTAGTACAAATGTTTAGCTTACTGACTGTGACCGGATGGTTTATTGCAATACAGCCAGGTGACTTCAGGAGGTACGGATCAGTCAAGATTGCCTTGGTAGCTCTAGCTTCTCAATGGTTTAAAATTTGTAAGAAGAGAAACAGCAAAGTTATCGTAATGCTATAATATCAGCAGTCCTAGTGCTCATTAAACTACATAAACCTGCGTGTTTTTTCTTAAAATATATCGCATATTTATATATGTGTGCATATACAGATTTTAAAACTCAATTCATAAGATGCCACCTGACATAAATCTAGATACAGTGCCACACTCTTCGCTGGTACTTATTTCCTGGAAAGGCTGGTGGATAACTGTAACTCTGGCAAAGATATTTGCTTAGGTGATTCTAAGGCTGAAAGCCATCTTTACAATCTGAAGTGTTGAATAACTTTTAAGAAAAAAAAGTCTCATCCAAAATCTCATGTAAATGTAGGCAAAGGTTAAATCAGATCTGAATCTCTTTTACAGTACAGAAACGCAGACCTGAGGTCACATTAAAACCACAATCCAGTTCTGTAGACAACACCCTGAGAAAAAACAGAAATTCTGAGAAAAACTCATTCATCCATAACAAGCAGGTTCTTCTCATCAGTGAGCACAAAACCAGAGAAGCAGAAAAGGCCGGCAAAGCATTAGTTTACTTTTACCAGTAATTTGTGGATGACTAATTGGAGAGCACTGTGTGACAGCAAGCAACAAATGCTCAGTGTTTATATCAAGTAATCCAGTGAAATGGTCCAAGACAAGCCAAATCATTTACAGGAGGCTTTCGGTGTGGCAAAGGGTTTCAGGGTGGCTTTGCCAATACACAGCCAGGCTCTGTTGGAGACATTGTGTGTAACTGATTCTCAGCGACTGACCCTGGTCTCCACACACAACAGTAGTGACCACGTCTGTCTGCATAAAAGCACTAGGTTTTTCACTGCCTCTGTCTCTCAAACAGTTAGGAACATAGAGTTGGAAAGCCTCTCTGGGACTGCCAAATACGGTCTCTATTATCAAGTAGTATCTTTCATAAAGGCACCTTTAAAATAAGAGACAGAGCTAATAAATCTTGAAGTCACTGTAAATTCAAAAATGGGAAAAGGAGGGAAACCTCTTGAATAGCAACATTAGGAGAAAGGTGGAGGCAGCAGTTCAGTGTGATGTGAACAGGTAGTATATCTCTGATCTGCAGAGCAGAAGACGTACCTAAAGGGAGGAAGCGGAAGAGCTGCAGTGATTGGCACTTGTTTCCAGACCTGCTCCTGGATTAGATTAGGACTGCCGTATTTGTGACAGGGGTTTCCTGGCCAGAAATATGTGTGCTTGCACCACGCAGATGGCCTACACATGGACTGGAAGTTCATCCCAACCTAAGCATGTCTGGTGTAGTGTTCATGTGCTATGCAGCTGTGCACACAGTCCGTCAGATGGATGCCCTGCACGTTGCATTTACACTGTCATCTCTACAGCCTATAAACTACCGGCGGAATCAGGCATATGGCACATGTGCACAAGGTAGGATTTCTGGTTGCTTTTGGACTTCCTACATGCTAAGATTCATCATGAGGGTAAAAAGGGGACATGCCTGGGACAACCCAGACAAATGGGGAACATTCCTTCTTACATATGATTTAGCCAAAAGGTGATTTTGTAGAAGTTGGAAGATAACCTGTTACGTATTTGTGGGCTGGGACGCAGACAGTATGAGCGAAACCAATGCTTTGTTCATCCAGTGAAAGAAAGTAAGTGTTTAATACATGACTCCTGGACCAAGCTGAGAATGAAATCATATCAAAGCAAAAATGCGCCATTCAAGCAGTGCAACATATCTCCCAGATGCATAAACCTTTGGAGTAAAATAAAACCACATGATCCCCATTCATAAAAGCAGCCTTTGGTGGCATTTGCTCTGCCTTTGGCTTGCAAACATTCAACTGTGGAAGCTTTTGTTCATGAGGATATCTGCAGGGCTGTGCATACTCCTACATGTACATGGCTGGTATTAAAAAGTAGACATGTATGCAAACCTCTATGTAAATAGGCGTCTACTATAGTGATTATCTTGAATGCTTCTCTTCATTTTAGGAAGCAGACAGTATATGGCTTTGATGAGCAAATGCAGAGTTGGAAGAACAGAGCAGATAAGCAGCTATCATATAAATTGCTATTATACAGGACTATTTGAAGAAATGTGTGAAAATCGATTCCGTACTTTGGTAAAGCACTGCCTAGGAAAGAGAATATAATGAAGATGATACATTGCTCATAGTGATAGGTGTGCCCAGTTTTCAGCTGTGTGCAAGTTAAAATTTTATTGTGCGCAGAGAGAGGCTTGAAAGATTTACAGAAAGGCAATTCACAATAAAAACGCAGTGAGCATTTTTGCCAATAACAGAACCTCTCGCCGAACGCTTCTCTCCCTTGTCATTTCGATTCAAGACCTAAATGTTATTCACTGACACGCAAACTAACAATGACATTTTAAAGCTCGCAGAGTGCACATGCATCCGGCTCCCCCAGGAAAAGCCAGGCAAACACCTGACACCTGCTGGGAATTTCGCTGTGGGTGCCAGACAGCTGCTGCCCATCAGTGTTTCCAGGTGTGCTTATTCGGTTGGGAGGTCGCTCCAGCTGCAGACACAATCGTAGCAGGGACCCAGGCAGACTGGAGAGACAGAGGACATGCTCATATTTTGCTGCTTGGGCTGCCTTGGTTCTGCCCTGATTTAGAGCACCTGGCTTCTTGCAGGATGCAGATGTTTGCTCTGTTGCCCAAGAACCAGCACTTCATTCCCTTTATAATGAGCACTGTGACCTAGGGGAGTTATTAAATCTCTGGTTCAAAAGAGTCTAGTTTTCCTCTCTTTTTGTTTCTCAGCTGACAGTCTAAAGTTCACAAACAGATTAGTGGAAGGAGTATATAGAAATTAAAAACTTAATTTTCAAACTCCTTTGAGTCAAATCTAATTGACAATTTGAATTATAGCCTGCACTGTTCTTTGTTTCATTTTTCTTTGGGGAAATCCCTGGTTATAGTTTTGCTTTGTCCTTTACTATAATTTTACAAGCCTATATTTAAAAATTATTCTGAAGCAACTTCTAGAGTCTGAAGCAATTTTAGGACTACTGCAGTGCTGGTGTGAGACCAAGCAATATTCAAAATTGAAGAGATTATACCTCACTCAGGAGACCAGGTACCTTTTTTAAGACCATCAATTTAATTAAAAAACACAGGCACTATATTAGCAGCAAGCTTATGGATCACCATATGCCAGTCAAACATAATGAAATACATGCAAATGTTAAACGGCATATTCTTTTGTCTCTGAAATTAGCAATCTCAGTGAACACTCTCCACGCTGTGTGTGGGGATTTACTGATTTATTTGGCTTTATATTAAAAAAAAAAAAAAAAAAAAAAGTGCCTATCCAAGTGCGTACCTTTTGAAGGATAAGAAAGGTTATAAATAATCCATTGGCAACAATGCTTTTTTAGAGCTTATGGTTTGGATTCTCATCTTCCATCAAGGGATGTCTGCATCCTGCACAGCGTTGACATCCAGTTGAAGCACCCCCTTTTCTATAAACACGCTTTTGCCTTTGGAGTTTATTTGCATTGAAGGGGAAAAAAAAGTCATGAAATTGAAGCCCTGGAGAAAATCACTTATGCTCAAGAAACACATTTCAACCTTTCTGTCTGAACAGGTTTGTTTTCTTCTCCAACTTCATTCTTCATCATTGTCACCCATCCACTCGGCCATTTGTATTTGGGAAGTCAGGGGACAGAAGAACATTTGCTCTTTGTATTGCTGCCACCATCAAGAGCTGTAGTGGAAACTGGAGAGTCATGATGTAACAGTTCCAGTGACTACATGCCTCTGAGAATCTTAATAAAAACAAACTAAATTTAAGGAAAGGATGGCTTCACAATTGACAAATATGCAAATAGTACAACAGATACTGGGAAAATAATCCAGAGAGTAAACCTGATATGAGGAAAACTGCAGAAATAATCTTTTTGATTTATACATCCAAAAAGAAAATAGAGTCTTAAGACAAGTTCTTAAGGATATCACCTGTATATGACCTTAGGTTTATGCCAAGGGGAAGGAATTCTGCAGCTCTTTTCTCTAGAGAAATACAATTTTGACACTATTGCAAGGTCTTTGTGGAGTTCCATTTGCATCCTTTTTGGTGCATTATTTTAAATTGTTACAGCTGTATTTAAAGATATTATTTCTACCAGTACATGATTATCAGAAGTTCCATAATGACCAAAACAATATAGTTTAAAAGGCTCTTGTGAAGAAATTACCTTTTAAATCAATATACCAGAATAAATTCTTTTTTTTTTTTTCTTTTCTTCATGAATATGACCATTCTTCACTAAATTATTATGTTTGCTAGTGCTCTCATCTTACCCTAGAGATATGCCATCATATTCAGATCAAGGTGTATTCTTTCAAATACATTCTGGTAACAGTGGTAAAGTATTTACAAAGATGGTAAATCCTAAATGTGCTTATGACAGAAAAGGGCTAGATCTTGGGCCTGATGTGACTTTTTAAAAAAAACCAAAACCAAAAACTTCTCACATTCATTTTAAAATTATTATGATCTAAATTATTTTCTATTATTATTACCTATTTTAAAATAGCCCTAATCTATTTTGATTAGCATGAAACTAAAAATAAAATGTCACATTTATTAGATGTTCTCACTTTCCTGACACTTGTAATCCTACAAATACAGAAAGATAAAGTGCTATTTGGGACTATCTAATCAACAATTTCTTTCATAGCCAAAATTTGGATTGTTCTTGTTAAGTTATATAGAAAAAGAGAAATTACCTTTGAGAAAATTGTAGTGACAAAATACGCACTTTTCCTACAGCCGAACCACAGGATGTCACTGTTTCTCTTTCACAAGAAACAAGCTTCAGATGTGAAAGTAGACCAGATTCCTCTTAAAATGACAGAAATGCACAGAAATGACATAAAAAGCACAGAAATTAAGTCAGACGTTTCCTTTTGTATGTGTGAGTCAACCTAGGCAATGTGTTGCCTATGTAGAATAACAATTTAATATTCAATTCAGTCTCATAATGTACCAAGATTGATATATTTTTGGTACATCCCTCCAGACAGAACTGACACATATCAATATGTCCCATATTGCATAAAGAGTCAGGCAGAGCTGAACAGAGTTCAAGAGAAAGTTAATGCAAGACATTAAAACTTCTTGTAACCTTCCCAATTTAGCACTGAATTTCTAAAATTTAGCACCCTTCGCTACCACAAAGATGGATCTTGACAAACACATGCTGCTTCTTGAGATTTAAATGATCCCTCTGCAAGATCCTTGGTTGCCTTCATACCTAGGGTTGTCCCACTCTAGGTAGCCCAATAGGATGCTGGAAACTAACTTAGAGAGGCTTTAAGAGGTTGGTGCTCTTCGGGCAGTATTTTTCAGGAGTTTCTGAGGGCAGTGCAGAATAAAGTCCCTTTCACATAGTCATCTTGATGCTTCCTTTTACACATGGAAGTCTTTCCTCATTGCAGTAAATAAGGGAACTCCCTTACTCTGTCCAAATTTCTTTCCAAAGTACCTTGTCCAGCACTCCAGTAATATTGATCTGCCAGTTCACACAAGCCAAAAATGTTGTTTATTTACTTGTTGTTGGCTGGTGGTTCCACTTTTAGCTTTTTGGGGCTTTCTTGGGGAGCCCGTCATGTTCTTTCTAATTTTTTTCTCTATCCTGAGCGCACTGCTTGCACACAATAAATAATGAAGGCATTGTATTAGTGTCGTGGATTTTTCTCATACTCTAAGATCTAGTGACATAGGTTTTAAGAAATACTGTGTCGGGGGAAAAAAACCTGCTCCCTGGTTTTTCTGGAATGGCTTGTGTAAAATGGAGGCCTTCTGGCACACTTTACTCACCTCTCTGATTCCTATGCTCTTGTCACAGCTTCAGGAAAAGGGACTCTTCTATTTTCATTTCTTTTGTGGGATGACATGTGAAATATATGGAAAACGTGTGGGAAGATTTTTCACAATCGCCGATTTCATCCCTGCAGCCCACTGAGATCTCGAACTGAATCACACCCTATCTTCTACATGTCTGAAATAATTCCCATCCTATTCTTTAAAATGGCAGCCAGGAGCCGCTGAGAGGCGGGTGCAGTGACATGAAACAGAAGAGAACGCCGTACCTGCACAAACCCTTTTGCTGAAGTCAAGGACTAGATCATCTGGCATCTCCCTCTGAAGTCTGAAATTTCCTACCGCCGAGGAGCTCCTAAAAATAATTATGCTTTTAATCTTTGTTATAAACAATGAGGGTACTTTGCATGAATCAGTCTCACTAGTTCTCCTTCCAGAAAAGAGAGGAGCTAGCAGTTTGGGGTGAGGGATTGTGTGGTGGTTAGCGAGACATATGGTGTGCAGCAGAAGGACCATACTGGATGCAACCGAAGGCAGTAGCAAAATTCCCACCCACATCAGCAGATCTGAACCTGGTCCACAAACACTTTCTTTATTTGGCAAACCATAGTATAAATGACTTTCTATTTTATAAAAGGACTTTAAAGAAGAATCATAAATGCCATCGAGCTCTCCCGTGCCAATGGCATACTCATTGCCATAGGAGATTGGAGATTAAGAAGGGTTTGTAGGACAGGTACCTAAACCAAATATGTGGTGACAAGCATTTCTTAGAAAAATTTTCACTGTTTGGGGGAATATTTAGCTGAATCAGGCAGAGGTGTCAATAGCCTGGAGGACAGGGATGTGGCATTTTATCTATTGAGATGAGCTGGCTGGATGACACATTTCTTCCTTGAGTTTCCTGTTTCCACAAACTGCGATGAAAACTGCTTCCAAAGACTAAATCTGTGCTCCCACTGGGTCTGCTTGTGCTACTCCTGCAGAGTAACCGGGGGTCTGACTGCCGTGCGGACAGACACATCATCAATAGCCTCAGCAAGGCGAAACCATGAAGCAGCAGAAAGGAAGATGCAGCAGCAGGGAGAGCTGCAGAGGTTACCTGCTAAACACCCTTCTTGTACGACTAAATGTAACCCCTGGTCTTCCCTGTAGTATTGCTGGGGCTGGTTAAAACACAGCATCTTTGCTATAGTCACACCTTTGGGTGCAGCAGTAAGTTGGTCCGTGACGGCACTTTCATTGGAGCTTTTCTCCCATATACACTGCTGGCAGAATATGCAAACCAACACACCAACAGCCCTGACTCACACCAGGCAGTGGAGTTACAGGAGTAATGTTTTCTGCCATTTCCGGATCATGTGTCGAACTTCACTTTGTCCTGAATGGAAGGAGAATTTTCTCCAGAAGAAAAGACAAGGGAGATCCTATTAGATAGAAGATGGAACACTATAGGGAAAGTGAGGGGGTTACAAAGCTCTCCAGTGTCTTTTTTTTTTTAGCTGTATGGATTTTTTTTTTCTAATTTCTATTTCATTTTAAATGAATAAAAATAATTTGTAGGCCTTAGGACCCTCAGGGATACTGAAGCCTGCAGCAAATTTAAGCATACTTACCACTTCAAAGTGAACTGGGTTTTCTCTTGCAGCAGAGTAGTTAGCATTTCAGGGGGCAAAATTCCAGGGTATTTCTCACCGGAGATGAGTGTGGAAGAAATGTACCTGGCTTCCAGCAGAAATAAGGTGGCTTTGAAATGTTACCTTTTGTTTATATAGGGCTGTTCCCTTTAATATCTTCTCAATCCACTGTTGTGCAGACACTCACAACTTCAGTCAATACTGAGCTGCAACATTCAAAATTTCTTTAAATTTGGGGAGATGGACACTCTGAAGACTTTCAGATCCAATGAGTTCTCGTTTTGGTAATCTTAAGGATTTGTGGAAAGCTGTTCTGATTTGAAGGGGCAATTACTATAGGGTTTTTTGATGTGTTACGGCTGCACTAGAAGATCCCAGAAGAGATCCATGCCCAGCTGTGCCATGTATCTCTCTGGCAGCGTCAGATGATAGTAGATGTGAGGTCTTCATCAATACAGGAGTATCTGAAGCCCTGTACTTAGTGCTTTCTGCATCGTTTACATGTTGTTCTGGTGGTGGAGCAAATTAAGAACTTGGATGGAAAATCCTACATTTAGCTCATAGTCTAGCTGGGAGTGATGACTGGAAAAAAGATTTCATGGGGTTTTAAGTGGCAGAAATTGGAGGGCCAAACCCCCTTTTGTGCAGCTGGAGCAGTGGTACCGACCCATGGAGGCCACAGGTGCTTGATTGCTGCCTCCTTGGGGAGTTCTGCCAGAAATTCCGAGACAGAAAATTGGTTTGGCACTGACAGAATGATAGCAATTCCCAGTGTCAGACACTTCGTAGCCTCAGTACCTCAGGCATCTCCAGGATAAAGCAGTAAATGAGGGGAGTAAGTCTAGAGGAGCAGAGATAGGTGCCAAGTCCCTTCATGACTCTACCTATAGCTGAAAACGTCACAAGTCATTTTCCCAGCTCCTTTTTCTCCAATATCAAGGCTACATTGGATCAGTAACTGAAGTCCTAAAGAAACCTGATTCTGTTTAAATCTGTCTGAATAGCTGAAAAATGTCATTTCTATTGTGCTGAATGAGATCGGTTCTAAACTGTAGACAATTAACAACAAGAACACAGTGAACACCTTGGTTTGCTTCAAAACCCATGGCGAAGCCACATCAACAGTTTCTCGTATTTCTCTCCACAGGCTACGTTTTTGAAGATCAGAACTTCACAGGCTTCCTGAAATAAACAGAGTGCAGAAGAGAAGAGGAGAAAACGGGTGGCTGGAGACTAATGTCCTTCTTGCTTAAGCTAGCAGGTCTCATTATGATTTTGCATAACTTTCAGCTAACTCTGAACAAAGTCTAGCACTCAGTGATATTGTGCTCATTTATTTTATGGGCTAGATCTCTATGGGCTCATAAAACAAGGACTGGATAATGCTTATTCTTGGATTTATTATATTTCATTTTCTAGTACAAATGTACAAGAAAATACATCTAGTGCTCCAGGCTTCTTTGTCATAAATCTAAAATAAAAGCAACCTAAACCCCAACTAATTTCAACCACCAGCAAAAAATATCTTTCATTCATTCTTTCAAGGCCTTCCCTGCAACAACCGCCGAGTCTTTCAAGGCAAGCACTGCACTGGGAAGATCATTAAACCGTCTTTTTTTTTTGACCAAGTGGAGGAAGCAGGTTCAAAGGAGAAGGCTTCCCACAGAGAAGAAATTATTCTGTGAACATCTGAACTACCAGAGTCAGAGTTTCTACTAAACTGTATCTTGAGATTGACTTTGGTGTCTGAGCAGGTGCTATTTTGTTGACATTTTGGAGAAAATTGTTTCTGTTTGTTGAGGGTTTTTCCCCCCACCTGTTTACCCTTGTAGCGAGAGAATAATGAAATCTCTCTCCAGAGTAGATCTTTTGGTTGCTTTCACGTGAATGTCTTGTAGGGTCTCCTTAACTGCTTATATTCTTTGAAGATGTTAAATATCTCTGAAACCTCTGCATCTCTGTCAAATTTGATTGAATGGGTCCAGAAGGGTCAAGGGTCCCTTTGTGTCCATGGGGCAAGCTGGACTTGCAAAACACCTGCAGACTCTAATCCAGGAACGCTGATTCTTTAATAATCCCCCTTTCTAAATGATAAAGGCTGGCCAATCTCAGCTGATGGTGGCTATGGCAGTACCCCACAGGTGTGGGTTCCCCCTTGTACAACAAGTGTAGTGTGACTGTGTCACAGTTTGATGAGCTGTCCAGGTACAGAAGGAGAGGTAACTTTAGTAGCATCATTTTACATGGGAAGTCAAGTTTGCTGTCACTCACATTCACTCCCTTTGCCTGGTTGCGGTACCAAAGGTGGCTCTCTCAGGGATCCCATCTCCAGTGCTTCCCTGGACTAAATACTTTCCTTTCCCACAGGGTAAAATGCTGAGTGACTCAGACTGGGCAAGAGACTTCCTTGTCGCCTACAGATGTTGCCTTCCACAGTTGTCTCAAGACCACCTTTTCCAAAAAAAAGCTACTGACTTCCCAAACAGCCAAGCAGAAGTGTTCTTTCCGCTTTCCAACCTCCTCTGCCCAAATGTCTGTTTTAGAAACCTAGCACTAAGGTTGGCCCAGAGACAGGTACCAGCGCCTGGCTTCCTTCATGGTGTAGCACCAGCTTATGACTGGTGCCTAGAATTTGACACTGCCTTGTGAGATCTGGCTGTTAATTTTTGTGTGGAAAACAAAAAAAAAAGTGGCAAATGGGCAAATAGAAGAAGGTGAACTCCACGAGGATCACCTCAGGGCTGAGCATAACAATTCCCTGCTCTTAAAACCACATCCAGCCCAGAGTGACTTGTTTTGAAGCACTTAAAAATGCAACTGAGTGGAAATTGCTGAACAAAACATGTTATAATGAGCAGGGGTGTCTCACTGAAGTGAGAGACATGTTGCACTCTGTTTTGTCTACTGACTAATGCCACAGTCTAAAGGACAGGCATCACATCAAACATATGAGAACAAGAAAACTCAGTGGTAGCCCCCACTCACCCCAGCTGTGCTCTCTTGGCTCCATACTGAACATGGTGATCATAAGCTGCCAGAGCTCTTGTAGAAAATGAGGTCTGGAACATTTAAAAACATTTTTGAGTGAATTCTGTTTATTAAACACCACTGAGACCTTTTATATTAATTTTCAATCCTTTCAATAACTTGTTTTCCAACAGCACTAAATCACCCACCTCTTCTTCAGATCTTAATTAGGCCATCAATTAGGTAAATCACATCTGCTTGTCCTTTTCACCACCGCTCCCCATGTACAGTAGCTCTGGATATTTCAGAGTATACATCCACGTTGGCAAGGCAAGATTGGCATTGCTCCCACTGCTATTGCCACCCACCCTCTGTTTTCGCAAGGGCGCACACAGATGCAGCGGGGATGAGGATCACTTCTGCTGCAAATGAGTTGGGCTTGAACAAGGGAGTTACTCTTGGCTGAAAACCCCTCAGTATACGCAAGTATAAACAAAATCAGCAATAAACGTGATCAGTTTGCATGACTGTGTACTTAGACTAACGACGAAATAGTTGCCTGCACTTAAACGGCTGCCAACTGCTGTCACTCTGCATATTCCGTGTTGTGTACAACTTTTCCGTAGCATGGAGAAGCAGGCACTGCTTCAAAGAGGATGCAGGTGTGGGCTCACACCTGGCATTTACCCCCTTCACCCTGCAGGCCCACCGTGATGTTGGCAGATGGAGCACCACGAACAACTCCCTTTGGCTTCTCAGTCACATGTGCTGTCTTCAGGATGCCAGGGACATCCCTGCAGAGCAAGCTCTCAGTCCTGCCTTCAGCCCTGATGCAATTCGCTCTTACTGTTGTGGCAGGCACCCAACACCTCCCAACACCCACTCATTTACCTCCCTTGTTTACAATGAGGTTGAGCCCACCCAGGGTTCTTCCTCAGTTTATTGGTCTGGACCAGCCTCACATTGTGTGTCTTAAACTTTTGTTGGTGGAGATGGTATCAATTCTCCTGGGCTGAATCTCCCTCACCCATCAAATGGCTTCACTTCAGTACCTCACAAGTTCAGGTTTCTTATGTTGCTGGACACAGCTGAAGAAAGAACATTTCAGTGCACGGAGGCTGCAAAATCTGGGTTTGAGATTATAAATCCTGATTCTTCTCTTCTGTGCTCCTTACAGAGGCATTGCCACTGAGAAAATACAAGCATGAAGTGGATGTAAAACACTATTACTCAGAACTCCCCCCACAGAAAGAAATGTACTTATTACACTTCCCACACTTGGAAATTACTCACCTAACATGAAAGGCAGTATATAATTGGTCCTTCGTAGCTAATTTGCTTGTGGAACATAATAATAGTGTGCATATTACTGAAGAAGGCAGATTTTACAAGTATTCCTTTAACAACTTAAAACAGTTGGATGAGACATTTAAAATTATACTACACTTTTCAAAATAAAAAGAATAGGTTTCAAATTTTAGCCTTCAAAAGTTAAAACATTACTATATTAAGATTGCATCTAAGACTATTTTGCTACTATGTGTGTGCACTTTGAAGCAGAACTACTTTTATGAATTTACAACTTCTCTGCTAGATCCATCTCTTTTGATGAATGAGGATCAGATGCTCTGGTGTAGAGTTATGATGTTGTCATGAAGGAGGGTGCCATTGCCCGGAAGATGCTTCCTAAACAATTTGGGAATCTGATTCAGTGGACTGCAAGCCAAGAAATTATTTCATCACTAGTTTAATGATTTGCAAGTTTAGAGAGGTGGATCCTGAATCTATGGCACAGGATTCCTCTGTGATGCTAGGCAAGTTGTATAAAACCTCATTTTCCTCTGAGACTCACTAACCTGCCTGTTCCTTGTTTTCTGGATTTCTAGTGCAAGTTTCTGAAGGCCAGGTTAACAGAAATGTCAAGAATCACAAAGGTAGGACTGGTGGATTGGAACCATGAGATACCATGCTATGGGTTAAAATTTGCTGAGTCATCTGAAATATCAGGACCTCGTCATCTTCAGCGTTCATCCAAAGGAAGGAGTTTTTGCTCGTCCGTGATTCAGTGTCCCGAGGGTTAAATCGTTGGTGCAGCAGAAATGCCATACAGCTGGGATTGGTAATGTCTGTAAAAGAAACAGAAAGAAGATCTCCATGAGAATGAAAACATTATTCAAAATATGATTTGAACGATGTCTGCCAAAATAGTCCTGGCAGTGTGTGGCTGTGTGTTGTATGGGGAACACTGAAGTTACTGAATTGAATTCTCCAGCGTGAAAACCACGTGACTGCTTCATTAGAGTGCTACACCCATGCAGTGGGTGTGCAGAGGGGACTGTCACACCTTCACAGGCACCATACACATCCTACATGTTCTACAATTGGGCAAGATCCACACCTGGCCCTGAGTAAATTAGGGATTATCTAAGGCATTACCCAATTTCCCTTTCTGAGGTAAAAGAATTTTGCAAGTACGACATATGTCAATCACATCACTCCATCATCTTTTGGAAAGCAGCAGGAGATACTGTGATAAGAGAATGAGGACCACTGGGGACTGCAGTACACAGATGGTCCCATAGCTCATAGCAGCACAACTTCAGCAATCAATTGATCTCTCATTTTCTTCCACGTTTTCTGCCTTATTGATTACCACCCTCCAATCTTCCCACTCTTCTTTTGAGATGGAATGGATCACATCCATCCACCCATCATGAGATGGAGCCAAAATCACATACAACGGGAAAGTTACCACCAGGTGATATGACATCAAAAGTGCTTTTCCTTCCTCTCCTTTTAGCAAAATAAACACATTCCCAGCAAGTGTTACCTGCCTTGCGAGGGAGCTGTGAGGACTCCAGGAGCATCCCCCTCCCAGAATCCAGGAGGTCTGGCTTCCAGCTCAGGGCTGTCTCAGGGTCAGGGCAGCCTTGTGTGGTCCATAGCTCCCAGATAGCCTGACCTCCTGTCCCAGCCTTGGCCCATCCCTGTACCCAGGGAGGTGACTGATGCCCAGGGCTGGGGCTGTCCTGGCTGCCCCATGTCCTGCTCTGCTCCTGGCAGGGGGCGGGGACAGGGCAGGCTGCAAGGGAGCCCCCAGCCCGTGCAGTGTCTTGGCAGGAGGAGAGAAAATTTTCATCAAAAATGTCTTTCTTATTTTTTTTTTTTTAATTATATTTCCACTTTAAAATTCCAGCAAGAAAATGTTCTGAGAGGGTTCTACCAATATATGTAACATACAGGTGGGAGTTAAATGTGAGGGAGAAAATAATTGGCAATAGCGCTGCCTCAGCCTCCATTTCTGCACCCATATATAAAACCAGTGCACAAATGTTCACTTTTTCAGGTAAAATTAAGTCTTTTTTCCACTCTGAATCAATTCATCAGGCTCTCCTGACCACAAGTGTGTCTGGCTGAGCTCCTGTTTGCAAGGCTGGACACCCTGAGACTATTTATTCTTCTGGCGAGGACAGCGTTCCCCAAATCTGTGGGTTGCCACAAAAGTTCATGATTTTGCAACAAGAATCAGTCAAGCCACAGCCTCTCCAAGTTAAGCCTAGGCTGCTGCACTTTTTTTTGGAGGGGGCCACAGAGTTCTTCTGTCCCCAGATGAGGTATTCCCCAGTGTTGTTTAATACAGCATTTTTAAGGAAGCCCAACTAGTTTTAAAGGTCTCCACCTCTTTCCCACCAGCCTCTCATCCTCAACTATTTGCCCCCTTGCCCCTATTTTGCTGGTGCAATGGACTGTGGGAGAGTGATGTCAAACAAATCAGGAAAAGGCTTCAGGACAAAACACACACACAAAACTTACCTGAAAGATTTTTTACTTTTTTAAACTCAAATTCTTCCAGAGGTCCCCAATCTGGGAGCAGGGGCTTCAGCATAATCTGTATCACAGCCACAGAAATGTTGCCTTCCGTATTGCCATAAATTAGTCTCTGTTATCCTCAACCATTAATTGCCTTCTTGTGGTTGTGTATGTGACAAGATCCTCCAAGACTTATCACTTCCATCTAGTATTAAAAAACTCTACAGTAATAATGGGAAAATTCAGGGCTATACATAATATTCACAGAAGTGCTACAGTCCGTTGTAACACTCTTCCTTCATTAACTGGTTATATGACCAAGTCTTTTTTGTCCCTTGCTTCAGTATTTACTGTGCTTTCCAAATGTTAGAAGTTATGAGTCGCACAAAACCAAAATGTTTCTCCAGCCCAGCTGCTTGAATCCTCCAGAGGTTTTTTCCTGGCCTTTCTCAGCTGCAGAAGGGAAGACTGCCTCTTCTTTAAATTCCCAGATGAGTCTTGATAAAAATAGTATAGCACTTGTATTCATACTAATGCACCTGCAGTATCATCTGCCTCCCAGCTATGAGGCTGCAAATTTCTGCACTTATCTGTGCAGTTAAATAAGTTAAAATGCTTAAAACTCTCTGCTGGCATAAAACATGCCTGCAATTCTGCAAGCTCTGCAGAAACGTTGCAGAGACACAGGAGAAAGGGTATGTCCTGAACAGTCTTGAGTGATGGGAAATACATAGAACATTATACAACTTATTCAGATTCACATGATTAGATTTAGATTTAAAATCACATGATTTAAAACTTTTTAGGCCAGTTTCCAAAATGCTTTTATACTCATACAATGTTATTTCTACAGTAAGAATTAGTTTTGGTTATTCTTTCTTTCTTTGCGACTGCTTTGCTCCGGATCTCCTTTGCTGGTGCTAGCTCTAGTTTGACCTCCAATAAAAAATATTTAATTATCATTTTTATAACATTTTAAGTATTTTTTCAGTCCACTGTGCCACAGTAAAGCATCAGCCTTGAACTTGTTTATTTAAAATTAATAAATACATAATTGGTGAGTTTTGTGTTTGGTTTGACTCTATCTGAGTGACACCACTCATTCTTGTTCTCTGCCCATCCCCACAGGGCTCAACCTGCTGCTTGCAGTTCTGCTCCAGTTCTGGCAGCTTTGTGCAGCCCTCTCCCTGGGCCCATTGGCAAACTGCATAGCTTTCATTTCTAATACACAGCTTTTGCTTCTAGTGCTACTTCTTGCTAACTTAAATGACGTGCTGGTTCTGGGACATATTCTGGGGACATTTTTCAAGACAACCGTAAGTCACTTTGGAGCCTAAACCTAATGGAAAATGAAAAAAAAAATTGGACAATTTTGAAAATGTATTTCTTCCTTTGACTTCTAGATAATCTTACTGCTTGCTTTGATGTTTTTAATGTTCAGTTATTGAATCTTGATGAATGCAGCATAAGTGGATGTGGAGATACTCGACTGGTGGATTTGGCAAGTAGAGATATTGCTTACATAAACAAAGACTCAGGGCGGGATCAAAACCAACCAAAAGCAGCTTTGGGGGCACTTTAAATGTATGTCACGATCTCACAATCTCCTCCAAGTTAACAAATTGCATTTTAGAACTGTGTTTGGTAATTATTGCATTCATACCTCAGAAGTAAGACCCAGGCATTATGGTTGGTTGGAATTCATCTGAATAAATAGCAGTTTGCCACATTCTTAACAAAAACATTATTCATTAGAACTATTACGTATTAACAGCACTGAATAACATTTGGCAATTGCTTTGGGTATACATTACTAAAAGGTCCATAGACGCATACAAATTGCTCAGCGCGCTAATATAAAACAGGGGCAGTAATGAAACAGTAGAGTGAGTATTAAGCTCCAGGACTGCAGTTTTATTCTCAAAACGTTCCTCTTGCAATTTGTAAACATCTTAGAAACTTGAGTGGTTTTAAGCTATTTAATGATTGTTAGTCGTAGGACTTGATTTGTATTTGCTGCAGGACCTGTCTGCCACTTTCCTTCTGCAAAGGGCATTAGTCGCAGACTGAATTGGCCAAATGGCTTTCAGGCCTGACAGCAATAGCTCTTAAGGTCTTTAGAGTTTCTTGAACACAGATTTCTGCAGGCAGCTACCATATAAAGATGCTTTGAAGCAGGTAGCCAAATGGGTGCTATGGCTAGTAGTGCTGACTGGTAGAGCAGTAGGAAGAGCGTAGGTACGACGGGAGACTTATTCGGCAGCTCTTTGAAAAGAAATGACATCTCTTCAAACCATATGTGACCTGCTTCTGCCCCTGTGCATGGAGAGAGGAGAATACATCTCTAATGAACCAGTAAATGACCAGTCTTACATGAAGCTTTTGTTTTATCCTGCTCAGAAGAGGTGTAGCCAGGAAGAAAGCAGTTTTTCTGTACATGCAAAATTTCCTTTATCATACACAAACATAATTGCACCAAAAAAAAAAGAAAGGCAGCTCTAACAAAAGAATTTCTGGGATCTCATAGTATCTGGACACTTCTGGACGTCTAAAGAATCTAACTATGAACACTGAGTTGATTCTACTGTCCTAAAGAACAGAAAAATCTAGACACATGTTCTCAAAGGTATTGGAAATGCTTAATTTCCATATCAGTCTAAATTACTTGCTCAAGATCTTGCAGAAAGTCTCTGAACAAGCAAGAAGCTGAATTTTGTTACCTCAAGTTCTAGTTTTACAGCTTATGACTCCAGTCCAACCACTGAAATCTGCACATAATCTATTAACCAAATAAAGGCTCCTTCCTTTATTGAAATCCAAATAGTTTCCAAAGCATCTGCTTCCATTTCTGTTGGCAATCTGGAGGATACATTGCAGCTACTTCAAGGTAGAAATAAGGTTTAAGAGTCATAGATCTGTATACATGTTACCCATCACTGTGACAATGTATAGGAAATGAATCTGTAATGAAGCCAACTTTAAAAGTTGGAAGGAAAAATATATTTTCTATAAGGGGAGAGGACTAGAGTGCTGCTTCTGGTGGTATCAATTTAAAAAGATTTTGTAGAAAGTTAAACGAGCAAGCCTTAACCTGATTTCTGATTCATTGATATGAGATGATACTTTGAGTGAGAGGAAGGACTAAAGGAAGGGAAAGTATAACCACAGCCAATTGTTTCTTGTCTTCCGTGTGATAATGGTCTATGGGTACAGACTTGCGGAAATGCATTTGGGAAAACAAAAATTCCAAGAAAGAAATATGAACAAAGAGTGCTTTTCCTCTGGTGTTTGTAACAGTCTTTCTAATATGTGATAGGATGCTTTCAGAACAGCCAGGATTTTCTTCTTAAAGACAGTGTGCCACCAGGTCTTTGGTGTCTCCGGACCAGTCCAGAAGTAGTCAGGCATCAGAAAGCTGACTTTTATCACAAAGACTTTCTCCTTTGTATTGAAAGTTATTATTTCCTCTTACAATCAGTGGAACACACGGCAAATGAAATGTGTCTGTGTGCATTGCCATAATTCCTTGATGCAACTGTCTTGTTTGCTTGCCATCAGCATTTTAGGAGAGTGTCTAACAGAATCCAGAAATTCACATCTCATAGCCAACACTTGATTTCTGTTAGGCTTAAGAAAGATTTTTATAAGGTTGTGGTAACAGAAGACACTTACTTAGCCTTGGGAGAAAACATATTAGTTCCACAGCAGAATAGTAATCATAAAAGGGATGGCGGTGTGATAGATGTAATTTATTAGCTTTGAGCATCTACTGTGAACTGAAATTAGCACATTCTTATTATGCTTTCCAGTGATGAAGTATTTAATTACTGGGAATAGCATCACCTAACTGTATTTTAGAAATGGACGTAAACTTGCCCTCTGTGTTTAAATTATTTGAAAGGTTTTTTTCTTCCTAGCAGCCAATTTAAATAGGAAGAAGAATCCACAGTTAAAAGCTGGCCTGCTCAGTCCTTCACAGGAAGTCAGTGGCTTCACCTGAACATTTGCAGGAGCATAATTCAGCTCCAAGTCACAGGTACAATACTATTCACTCTTTTATAGTTAGGTCATAGAATGAACAAAACAAATTTTAAATGCAACCAGGAACAGAGTAACCTCTCTGCTTCTTGAAAAGGAGAGAGAAAGGGAAATTTTTTGATCAGATGAGACTTCCCTTTGGGGTGCTCTTTGGAAAATGCGTACGCAAGGCAAATACATGGCACGCAGAGCTCAGGTCTCTGTAGTCTTGGGTGAGCAGGCTGGGAGAAGCACAGGTCAGAGCTGCTTCCAACAACAGCTGGCAAAGTCACTGCTTATCTTTTCTTAGCGGGAGCTAGGAGGCTGCTCTGAGCAGCAGTTTGTCTCTCTGAGCCCCTCTCTGCTCATTCAGTGGCACAACACGTGGGAAAACAGGAGCCCTCCCTTCTCCTCCTTAGTAGGTGTAGAAGTATGGTTAGAAAGGAGAGACCTTGGGTTACATGGGCAGTAAAAATGGCAAAAGGAGTGTGCAGTATTTCTGTCTGGTGAAGACTGATAATTATTGCTTTAGGATCCCTTTTTATTTAAGGAATAAAAAAATACCAAGGAGGAATGCTGTTTATGATATAGATATTATTTCTTTATTATACAACATTGTTAAAATGTTGGCATCGGAATTCATTTAACTGAAGTGTGGTCATTTAGAAAATGCTGTGAAACCTGAGGTTCTGCTTAAATAGTGTTAGTTACATGCATCCATACGTGGCAAAGTTTCTGGTAGGGAAATTCATAGCATATATAGCATATCACCACTGAAAGACTGGCAACGATGTAGGGTGCATGAACAAGCCCGTCAGTCTGCTTTCTCTCACTGTACTGTGCAGCTAAACAAAGAGCATTGTGCTGCATTGCCTATTGTTTGAAAAGACTCTGGGTTGTATAATAAAAACTATATTTACTGAGCTGCAGGTTAACGTGGAGCACCTGAAGAAAAGGATGATCACAGGCTTGCATGTCTTTTATCTGTAGGTAAGAAGGCAGTAAAGAGAAGGAACTATTCATGCTTTTAGCTTGAGTATCATTGAATTTAATGAGAGATGAGTGGCTAAAACCTCATGCAACACTTTGAAGATACAGGGGTCACTCCATCTTCTACTCCGTTGAAATGACTGATAAACCAGTCAGGAACTACATATAGATTTTGAAACAAGTAAATAAGTCAGCATTACAGTAACATGGGTATGTTTGGCCAAATAAATCAAAATGTTAGGGGAAATTAATTATGCAAAAATAAGGCAGGTTATAACTGATTACATGACAGCTGAATTGGGCTGCTATGGAACACTTTCAAAGATATCTCCATCAATTTACAAGATGACAATAAATAAAATGGCATAATTTAGCAAGACAACAGAGGTGGCCTTTAATTAATTTTATTTACTGTGTTTGTTTAGGTGTAAATATGATATTGGAAAGCACCTATCTGCAGTGTCCTTTGATATTTCCACTCACAGCACAGCAAACAAAGCTACAGCAGGGGAGGACTCGGACCTTAGCAACCACGTAATGGTGCTGACCAACGACTAATTACAGAACAAAATGTTTTGCCCACAGATTAGAGCTAACCAGTTACCAGAACCTGCCCTTACCTTCTCATCTGCCATCTCCAACCAGCTTGGCTTTGCCTGGAAGCATTCCCAGAGGCCAAGAGACTCAAAATACTAAGTGCTTACCTTTGTGAATAGTGATAGTGTCAGCTGCTGTATTTAGACTGGTTTTGCCTGGAGCAGGAACTCGAGGCAGGAGAGATGAGTGAACAGACTTTAAATACATATTTTCTAGGAAATAATCTTCATAACACATCTGTAAAGTGAATGAGGAATAGGGAAGATTGTTGGGCACTCTTATCTGGCAGATAATTTTTGCTTTGTCATTTTCTCCTAAGAATGTTGCCGTACATATTATTGTCACATAGAACAGCCACCCAGTCTTGGACTTCTGGTTGGATGGCAGAATTCACTGTCCTTCACCCCAAATCAAGGATTTTTAGGGCTGTCACTCACTGAGGCTTTATTAGAACTCGCCTCTCCGGACGGGTCCTTGAGCAAAGGGGTGGAAGTGTTGCTGCAGCCATGACAGTCCAAGGGAAGCAGACATCTTTCTTTAGACAAACTGCTAGAGGTGCAAAGATGAGACACTTTTGGTGCACCAAAGTTTTTCTGCTCTGAAGGAAACACATTTGGCCATTTGAGTGTATTGAGCTTGACAGTTTTTACAAAAGACTTCTTTGAGTCTTGCCGTTAACTACTGCCCTGGTTATGCAGAAGTAGCCATCAGCATCTTAGTCCTGCATTAGTGTTCACATGAGCATGTTCTTGACTATAAAAAGGGTGGTGAGGGATTCACATTTATTGCGCCTGAGTGACTTGAATGACATTTTCTCCGTTTAGAAGCATCTCCACTTGCAGACTCAGCTTGGGATCTGAAAGTCAAGCTGTGCATTTTCTGGCTCATACAGCTTTGCCATTAAAACTTCATTACATCAAATTCTGCTCACAATTAAACCTTTGCAAATAAATTGTCCTCTGAGTTTGCAAAGGAATAGTTGAGGAGGCAGTTGGTCCTGGAATCGGAAACCATTTAACAAATCTTTTGGTGATACATGAGCCAGAACAGAAAATGACTTTCTTTCTCATACCTTTGTCAACACTAAGAAATGAAAGAAAAAAAAAGGTTACAAAAATTTTTTTTAGTACTAAATACCTTGGATAAAAATACAGACAAGGAATAGATCAATTGAGTGGAAGGATGCAATTTTTTTACAGAATAAAGACACATTTTAAGAAAGATACAGGTGTGTGTGGGAATAAAGAATTTTCTTTTATATATGAAGGTGAGTCAGACTGTCTTGGGACTTCATTTGCTTAACTGACAGGCAGAAGTAGGATTCTGACTAGTACTGCAGCTCCTCTAGCTTCATATGGGACTTGAAATTGAAAGTAATAATAAACTGTAATGTTAATCACTCCTTTATTAGAGCAGGGACTGAGAATCAAGGGGCCTGGGTTCCTTCTTTGACTCTTTCATTGCATCCTTAGCTGATCTGAAAAATATTAACTTAAATATCAGTTTGATGTTCAGAGATTGGCACTACTTGGTCCTGACCCACAGTCCCAGGGCCAGGCTGTTTCGGCTCCCGGACTAGCAGCCCAACACAGCCAGTAAAACCAGCACGTAAGCCCATACACAAACAGGGCACCTCTTCATATTATTTCTCACATATGCACAGTGCCAAGACATAGAAAGCGTGAAGCACCGTTTCAAAGCACCTCCTAGTGTCTGAGAAAATCAACAGGCTCAGCCAGTCCCAACATTTTTTTCTTCCCCTGTTTCCTCAAGAAATATTTTCCCGACCAAACGTGATAGCCAGGGCAAATGGCTGCACTGTGCAGCACACATCTCCCACGTTGCAAAGGAAGTCTGACTTTGTTAGAAATGGAAGGGCTTTGTTCTCCTGGGATCTCGGGGGCTGGGAGGTGACCCCCATCACTGGGGACAGTGGTCACTGGTTTCTTTCCATTGCTCTTGTTTCCTGAGGCTGCAGCAGCAGACGCCACGCCTCACGACCGCCTTCAGAACAAATCTTTCAGCCAGGCACGAGTCCTGGCATCATTCATCCCTCTCAGAACTCTTTGCTAGCACCAGCAGCTCAGTCGGATATCCTGTGCCTGTGCCTCTGAACAAGAAGCAGCGGGTCTACCCGTCACGGCTGTGGTGCGGCTCCTGGAGAGCTGGGTGTGATAGTGTTGCCCACCGCAAAATATGTCAGCTCATGCGTCTCTTCAAACTTGTGCAATGGTTAGGCTGGCCCGCTTGATAATAAGATTTATAATGAAAGGAAAGAAAACAGAAACGTTTCAGAGGAACAACATAATTCTTCGTGCACTCAGCACTTATAAGCAATCTTTTCACTTATTCAGGCCTGCAAAATGGACCTTAAAATGCTCTCCAGGCATGATCTAAACTAAGACTTCAGAGGATGCTCATGTTTTGATCCTGTTTCAACTCACTTGCAATCACATGTCAGCCACCTGCCTTCCTTCAGTCTCTATTAACCCAGCTGGTCTCTGTTTTTTTTTTTTCTTCTGGTGAAATTGAGGATTTCAATGAAAACCAGATGTTCCATCTGATCCAAACTTTCCTGGGTAAATAAACGCTCACTTTGTTCCGTCCACTTAGTTATAATATACCAAACCATCTCTAATGGAAATGCTTTCACAGGCCATTTAGTAAAAATAAGGTCCCAGTTCTCCTAGAGAGACATCGATTCTGTGTGCTAATGCAGGAAATAGTGGCAAGAGTCACTGTGCCCTGGTTGATGCCTGTCCTTCCTGTGCGCTGTGGTGAGGTCTTCTTAGATGAGAAAAGAGCTTAACAGAGACCAGAGACTATGAATCAGAGACCAGGAAAAACCTTGGGTGGACTCTGCAGCCCACAGCTTAGTGTAATTATGAGGAACACAGGGGGAGGTTGTGCATGGAGGTGTTTGGAAGGGAACATGAAGCAGCGTGGATCAGCCATGCAAAAGAGCAGGGCCACAGCAGCAAGCAATAACAATATTTGGAGACAAATCGTGCTGAAGAACAGCATTTTCCTACCTCGTTGGCAGCCTACCCTTTCCCCCACCTCAGGCAGGGAAGCCAGATGTCCCTGAAAAACAATTCATTAAAATTGGTGTAACAAAAGGCAGTTAATTCTCAGTGGCAACATTCGGTACTGCCGTTGGTTGTGTTCACGTCACAGCCACCCTGCCCCACGGCAGCGGGGGGATTGCTGGGGTGTCGTTGGCCACCGGTGGGGTTGAAGCAGTAAATGCAGGTTCCCCAGGACAGGGCTCACAAAACGGTATGTTCATCTGAATCCAGCCTTGTCTTTTGTTCCTCCAGCTCCCACAGTCATCTCAAGGTGATGATGTGCTGCATCTGGCTAAGAAGCAGGAATCGGGAATACAGCGAAACAGCATCGGGGTAATTGGGGGCTGTCTCTCCGGTCTTTGACTAGCAGACAATGTTTGGGATGGCTTCATCAGCACCTAGCCAAAATTATTTTGATATGAATAAACAAATGTTCATTATTTTAGGAAGAATGTGACAGTCTTTTGTGGAAAGAAAGTAATTATTCCAGTTCCTCTCTGCTAAGGAGAGACTGTGGCTTTTATGGCCACTCTTGACACCAATGCTCTTTATCTTGAGATAGAGCTGACCATGGCATTGTTTTTGTAGACCTGTGAAAATATTTTTTGTTCCCTTAGACATCCCACATAAACAGATTCTGCTTAAACATGTTTATATCACTTCATACTATGCAGAACTGAGAATGTTAGAATAGGACAGCAGGCTCTTCTAGGCATCAAATTAAAATCATTTTAGATAAGAAAGGAGGAGGACATACACCTTTCACCGTATTTCAAGTGTAGATTACTATAAGCCACTTGCTTTTTCTGGCACTTTCAATATTTATTAGAGGTTTTGCAGACAAACACAAACAATCTCCAGGAGTCTCCAGAAGTCTTCCAGAGAGAAACAGGGCACTGTCTGAGCTCTGCAAGTGGTGGGCAGCAAGTCTGCCTGTGAAGGCAGAGCACAGCTGGTCCAGTGTGGCCAGTACTTTGCTCCTGGGAGAGGCAGAGGTTCCCTGGCACTGTTTTGCTGTGCTCTGAGCTCATGGGAGCTGATGAGGGAGTTGCATCTGGTAAGGCAGCAGCTAGTACCCCACAGTTCCCATTAACTTATGACAATGGCAGGAGTTGGGAAGGTAGTTGGAGCTGGAAATCCATGAACCTGCTTTCCAGGGAGGCAAAACGTTCCCAGCTTCACTGGGAAGGGACTGGGTGAATCTAAAGAGATCTGAATGATGTTACTCCTTTTTGCAGCTCTTTACATTGCTCCCTTCAGACCCACGCATGGACTTGATATATACCACAGCCTGCACTGGTCAGTGTGTATTTGGCCCAGGGAATGGAGAATGGGTTGACAGTTAGTTGGTCATGCACAATTCTGAGTGATAGTCAAGATAGCCAAGCTGCCTGTGGTGGGTCACAGGAGAATTTTACAGTAGAGCATCTCGGCACAAGAACAAGTTCAGGGAACAAGATAAAAATAAGCCAGACTATGTAGGCTCTGAAGGAAGAAGTCTTGGAGGTACACAAGTGTCTGAGATCTCTTAGAAGAGTTAGGAATGGAGAAGAAAGCAGAGAACAGCTTTATACAGTTATATCCATCCTTAAAGGGAGCTCTTCCCCTCTAACTCCTAACTTCATCTTTGTCCCCTGCCTCCAGTGGGACACAGTGAAGCTCAGGGACCAGTGGTGAGAGAGGGCACAGGCTCTACACATCGCTCCGAAGGTCTTGAGCCATGCCAGCTTCAGCCTGTCCTCATGGGCAGTCTAAGCATCCACTCTCCTGCCCCCTTCCCACTTGCAGAACGGCTCCATTAAAACAGACGTTTGCAAACTGCTGCCTGCTGAAAGCATGAGAATTGATCTTTCCACACAATACGCCTTAAGGGCAGTAAAAATGAGTTTTCCCATTCTGCAGAGAAGGAAATGAAATGAAAATTGTTAAGTGACTTACTCAAGATTTAAGAGGGAGGCCATACTGGAGCTTGGAAGAGACAGTGGAAATCACGCAGTGCATTTCGGAGGATGAATCCTTTCTGAAGGACCCTCTGCTCAGGCTCTTCTGCTCAGAGAGGGACAATCACAGCTTCAGCCAAAGAGGCAGAAGTGCTCAGTACTGAGGTCTTGAACCCCTTCAGATTGTCTGAAAAATATCTGGACTTGAATTGAAAATGAAGGCAGCTTTGCCTCTCGCAGAACACAAAATCCAGCCCCAGACACACCAGAGAGGCCATGAACTAAATGTGGTCTTGAGGGGAAACAATGACAGGTTTTTAATCTAAAGCTTTTCTTTTACCAGATCCCAAAATGCTGGTTTAAGGTTGATAAATTGGAGATTAGAACATATACAGAGCTTTCAACAAATTATTCAGTCACGGTGTATTGAAGGATTTTCAAAATAGAGAATTAAATGCATTTTTAGAAAATATGTAACGTCTTAGAGCCACTCTGGAGTTGGAACAAAACATGTTTTCTTTATTTAAAATGTAATTTTTATGGATGCATTAGACTTGGAGCCAGAGAAAACATTTTTAACTGCTGAGGTTTTACAGCCACTCTAGGGTTAGGAAAGAAAGCTGAAAAAATATTCTGCCTGGCAGATTTTTTTAATGCTTCATTTAAAAGTAAAATAAAAAAACTAAAAAATATTGTAACCCTTCCACCTGTACCATAGTTCATCCAAGTGAAAGAGACACCTTTCATTTCATCCCTTCCTGCCGCAATGAGCCCAAATTTGGGACAACTTGTCTTGTGTGAATAGAAGGTGCCACCTCCAGGCTGAGGACCACAGCAAAACCACTGGGGACAGTCCTTGTTCCACAGCAGTGGTGACCCTCTTTGCTTAACAATAAGCCTCAATGTCTTGCATGTAAAATGGAGACGAAATGTCCGTCCTTCTACCTGGTTCATTTAGGTGTGTTGGGGAGCAGTCTGGGCTGTCAGTGTATCTTGTTTGTGTAATGCCTTTTTACAGAGAAACCTTCAGAGATACCTGGGTTTTGACATAATTCAAGGCAATTGAGGGCAGTCTGAAAATCCACCTCTGAAGGTTAAAATGTGATTGTTAGTTTGCTTAATCAAGCTAATAAAAAGGAATAATATCTTGTTTCGTTGAAAATAAACAGTTCTCCTCTCCAAGAGAAGTGTAACACCCAGGAAAGAACCTAAAGAAAGTCTTAAACAAACAGGATCTCCGAAACATCAGCACGTAGGAAAGCACAGGGCCTGACATGGTGCTTCATGCATAGCCAAGAGAAAAATACACGCCAGGCTGGTCCGTACCTTAGTGTCTGGCGAGTCAGATATAAAAGAGGCTTTCTATCCACATTTTTATCCACATTTTTTTCATGTTGAAGTTCTTGAACATGGAACCTGCAGAACTTTATGAAAAAAAGGCAGAGGAAAAGACGTATTTTTTGTTTGCACTCACAAAGAGCCTAATCTGCTCAGATGAATAACGGTGTGCTGTTCTTCCTCACTCATATGAGGACTTAATCCTGCAGTACTTGACTTTCACGTGCCATAAATCAGAAGTTCGACATCTGCTCCTGCACTGTGTTCAATATAGGGTGGCTGAGGTTTGATTCCCGCATAAAGCTCTTAGCAAAACTTCCTTTGAATAGTGGGTGGGTGTTCACGAACTAGATGGTTTCGACTGTAGCATGGGGCAAAAGGCCATGCTCACAGCATGATTGTATAGCCCAGAGAAGCAAAGAAAATAGGGCTGAAAAAGAGCAGGAAAGGTCATCTAATCCACTCCCTTGCTTCATGGGAAGATCGTTGTTACGAAATTAATGCATCACCTAACTTTATCTGAAAACAAAAAATAGTTATTTGTAAGGATGATCAACATTTTTCTCTTTCAAGTGTAGAACTGACTTCTGAGAGGTGGTACAGCTCACCAGCCCTCAGGATTTGAGGTCCACAGTATGACATGAGTTAGTCCTTTCAGCTTTCCATGTTTCCATCTCGCAATTTCTAAGCTGTGGACAGTGCTGATCTCCTAGTCTTGTCCTAGGTCATATGTAGATCACTCTTGAATTAAATCAATAATTAATCCTTTTGTTTTGTCTTAAATCCTTAGTTTGGAATTATAGACGATGTGCTGAATTCATAGTACAGCCTTCTGTAAAGTAACTGGAGATGTCTTGGCGTGATGAGGTGCCAGACAACTTTGCTGTGATGTTGGTATATGTGCAGAAGTTGTCAGTCTGACACTTTTGTGAAGAAGACACTTATTACCAGACATTAGTGAGGTGAAAGTTTGCCATTTTGGAAAAAAAAAAAAAAAAAGAGGGAGGAAACACTGGGCTATCATGTACATTTTCATTCACATGCAACACATTCCTCTTCTTAATCCTAAGCATGCCCATGGAGCCGATTATTTCAGTTTCTCTTGCATGCTCAAAAATGCCTCGTTGCTACTACAGGACTTAGGCCTCAAATTTGGAGGAAAATGAAAAACACTACCAGCCACCACTTGGTTGTGGTGGGAAGGAAAGCAAATGATGAAAAGAAAATCCTCTGACAATGTGAGCATCAAATACGTGGATTACTGTCAAAGATTAGCTCCTATCAGCTCTGAAGAGCTGTTCGGCAGAGGCACTTTAGGAGACAACCATAACTGCCAAACAAATGCTCATTGGGATCCCTAGGTAAAGGTAGACCAGGGAAAGAAAGGAAACAGCTATACATATAGTTTGGGAGAGATGGATAATTTAAGGAAAGAGAGGAAGGTGAGGAGAAGGAGAGGTCCAGGTGGGTAACAGTCTTTAGAATCGGGGAAAATGATGGAGTACATAAAGGCAAACCACTGGAAAGGTTTACTAAGAGACCGAAAACAACCAGAGCAACCAAAGGCGAATGCTTTTCCTGCAGAATTTTTAAAGAATGGTGAGAAGAGGTTGAGTTTTGTTATAGGAGAGCCAGAGAAAATGTGAGACCCAGGAGCTTCACTTGCAGCATGACTGCTGCCCTGACTGAAAACCTGCTGCAAAAGCTGAACCCAGGACCTAGAGGAAATGGCAGCCTGGATCATGGAGATGCTGTTAAGCAGTTCCTAGGAAAAAAGTATGAAAATTTATAAGCAATAATATGGGAGAAAAGAAGGAAAACCTGGATTTAAAATCGGCGGCAGTGAAGGGACCAGGGCAGTGTACTTTTGGGGCTACATGTGAATGTTGTCTCCTTTGCAGTTTAAGTGCCAGAACTGCTCCGCTTTGCTTCATGGTTCTCACACCTATTCTGCTCATGAGACAACACTTTAATATCACCAGATGTAACCCAGATGGTACATATTAATTTATATATGGATGCTGGAAAATACATATATACTTTCCATTTGAAGTCTTTTAAGTATGATTTTTATATTCATTTGAAAATTGTTCATTTTTATTTGAGCCATAAGGCAGCCAAAATACAGCTCCCAGGTGAATGAACATTTATCTATTCCACCCTGAATGATTCCAGGTTTCTGTGAGACTACGTTTGAAGGTGTGTGCTCATTTCATTTCAGAAATTATTCTCACTGGCTCAACAACAATGTGTTACTGTCAAACGTCCGTTATTATGCTGAATGGAAATGCTGGGGAGATAAATTTAGAACATCTTTCATCTCATTTTCAATATTAACAACTGTTCCATAGACTTGCCAGCAGACCCAAGTGTGTGACAAAGTAGAATGCCTTGATTTAAGCATTTAATTATTTTTCTGTGTCAAACTTGATTTAATAAGTAATGATAATTGGAGTCGGACATGATCTTTAGATAATCAAGCAATTGAGCTCACTCATCCGACAGAGCAGGAAGAAGAAGTGGTGGTGGTGTTTGTCATAATAATGTATGCAACATAAACACTGGTATTTCCCAAGTGTTTGGAATCACAGAGAAAAGGTGATGAAAAAAAGAAAATATGAAACAAGTACAGTAGAATATCAAAACAATATTAAAGAACAAACTATGCTTCTTGGTTGCTATTTCCCAGTTCCTTCCATCCCTCCACCCTATTTCTTGTCCTCTGCTTTCACCCCAAAGTGGGCACCATTTCTGCAATTGCATTTCCTATGATCAAAAATGGAATCCTAAATGCTGTGTTTCTGCAAGAGCTGGACCCTTTGCCCCAGAAGGCAACAAGGAGTAAATAAACACTTAAAAATATCAGTAAGTAAATAAATACATTCATTTTTTAAGCACTAATCCACAGAGTAGTCTACTATTATTTCTGTTGTAAAAAATGTTGTATAAAAGTGGGCATACAGAAATGAAGATAAACGCAAAATCTGAGCGTTTTACCCTTAAAAACAACTGGAAAAGGTATTCTTGACCAGTCTGGTCAACCTTTGTCATAATACGCATTATGCCACAAGACTAGAGAAAACCTTTTCCTGGGAGGACCACTTATCTATCAACAGAGCAGACAGCGAGTGTGGTGCAAGGGTGGAAGGTATTCAGTGTGTGTGTCCGAAATGCTCAGTGTGGGATGCTCGTCCCATCTTCTCCCAACTGCTTCTCTCCCAAAGACCCTCAGACCTCAGACCTACTCCACCCACTTCCGACCAGCCCATTCAAAGTTGCTTCACACCTACCAGCTCCCCTCCCATAACCTTACCAAAACTGTTTGGTTCTCTTTTCATAACTAATAGGTGCAAATTTCCACTCTTATTTGAGGCAAGGCCAGACAAGTGAAACGTATTTAAAAAAAATAAGCTGTGCATGTGGTTAACATGATTGCATTAGAATAAAGAATGAAATGACAAATCATTCTTCCTACTTCAGGATGGAAAACACCACCAACCCTACATTTTTGGCAGAAACTTCTACAGACATACTGTTCTGTCGTTATCTGGTGTAAAGATATTATGCAACTTGAACAATTTGCTGTTGGGTGCTGTCAGGGAACAGACATTGGATTAGATGGATTGTTGGTTTGATGAGCTAGGACAGCGACTTTACTCCATCCCACCCATCCCCTAAGTAATCTCCTACTGAAATTATATTTGGCTACTTTGCATAAATCCACTGCTAATTCCAGTTGTTATTCTCCAAGTTCTTTCTGGTTTGTGGTATTCAGTATTTAAAGCACCCTTTTGGTAGTGCCAAACTCCAGCACAACCTTTCAGGTATACACATAAGGTACAGTCGCATCTGGAGAAAGTAGCAAGGGACTTTCCAGCGGTAGACAATTGATGACTATGATGAAGACTGTAAGGCATCCTGCAGTAGCAATGGTACGCATTTTCCAGCAATCACTGCCCAGTGCTTTGGAAATAAACACTCTTGTGTTATGCTGCTGCCTGTTAAATATCTTGGCATTTATCTCACAGCAGAGACCATTCGCCCGTGCCAGGGTTCTGTTCCATTGACAATGTCTCTTAATTGCCTTGTTGTTTAAATAAACAAGACAAGATAATTAAGAGATAATGACAAAGAAATAGGATGTTAGTGATAATGGGTGGTAGATCCTTCTTCCATTCTAACTTCACTATCTAAAGCAGCCCAGACTCTCTGCCTGCATTAAATCTCACAGCAACATTTTGGGTTTTGAAAAGGGCCTTTTGTCCTTGCTGTTTGTCTGAAGTGTATCAGTAAAAGTGAAAAAATCTGGGAAAAGGCTCAGGACTGGGAATCTGAGGGTATTGGCTAACAGACAAAGATATTAATCCCAGAAGATTTGATATGTAGAAGTCTGGGAATATTTTTTTCTGACTCAGCCTACTAAGAAGCCATGAAGAGTGCAGACTGATGGATCTTATTGCTCATCTGAGATTTTTGATTTATTTTGATACTTAATTCTGAATATAGTTGACAGTGACCAGTTCTGCATATGATGATGTTATTTCAAGGTATCAGAACAGATTATTCTGGCAGAAACACATAGATAAAACTGTATTAATTTCTGCTGAGCAAAGAATGATAGTGAAAGGGAAGCTCCTTTGAACTTCTTTGAAGTTCCTGTTCTCTCTCTTGGCTTCCAACTTGGCTGTACACTTTGCTTCAAAGACTAAAGCAGTATCGTAACAGATTTGCTTCCAATTGTCTCATCCAAACATCTTTCTTACTGGTTATTGATATTGATCTGACAAGCTCCATGAGAGGTTTTCAGGGCATTCTCAAAGCCCCTGTGTTGCCCTCAAACTGTTGAAGGCAGCTGAATGCAAAAGACACCATGAAACCTTTGCGTCCAATTTTGTGTCTCTCCTAGAATAGATTACACCTTACCAAGAAAGTTTTAACATTGGGAATAAAAAGTGAATTTTTGAGGCAGAGGTGTAATGTTTCCTGCACAGTTGTGTCTGCTTATGTCACCAGCCAGGAGCTACAATGGACTTGAAGGACGGGCTCCCTGCTCTTGTTAGATACTCAGATACTGAAGATGAGAACAGAAATGGACAGCAATTTTGCTGAGTGCTGCTTTCTTCGGTTATTGCATACTGCTTTACAGACATTCAAAGGAGGGCTTAATTTTGGAAATGAAGGAAATATGAGAAAGATTGCTTCTTATGTAGTGGGAGATCTACCAAGACATAAACTCATAAAAAAATTTCAAGTCTGCTTCTGGCAACTGTGGCAGTGGCTTGTAGCAGGTTGGCCTGGAGCATGTTGAAGAATGATTGCTGGCTTCAAAATATTTTTAGTAAGACTGAAGTACTCACATGATGCAACAGAGACATTAGGAAATTCTATAGATCTTTTGAGCTTTGACTTTATTTATTAGCTGTTATCCGCAGGGTTACCAACTGAATAGGTAGGCTGATGAATAAGTAGCTTCTATAAGGGCTAGGCTTGTGTTAGAGAGTTAAATTATACTGCAGCTCAGGCAAGACTGAATTGTGTAATATTTCTGTATAGCAGACTAGGAAGCTGGTTTATTGAGATCATTGAGAAATTCGATCAAATCAGTACAGCAGTTTTGATGGCAGAAGGAAACCTGAAGCCTCCGCCCTTAAGATGCTAGGGACAAACGCTGCTAGCATACCATGTTTATATTGTTCTTTAAAGGATACTGATCAGCATACCTATTTCAGGCACTTTGGTCAGAGAAAAATGAGGATACATGGTACATGCCACATATATGTTTGTGTGAGCTGGAAATGACAAAGGGCTTTTACAAAAATACATCATTACAGTGTGCTGCAGTGCTGCCCACATCACCACTGCTTTTGTGAAGAAGGCTCTGATAGACAAATGCCCACTTCTGTGGTTTTTTTTTGTAATAAGAACAGTATTTTTGTAATTTCTTATTCATATATTTGATCCTGGCTTGCATTTTGAAGTCATTCACAGGCAAAGACTTGGGTTCATTTTATTAATGGGAATAGGAACTTGCTATGCCCTTATCCCCCAGGAAATCTCCTGGAATAATAGAAGCACTGAGTTTTAAAATGTGTTGAGCGTCTGATCAATTAACTATGCCACTATTAGAAAGAAACAAAGAAAAGACAAATAAAATGGAAGCATATTTGCATCTGATTTACATTATCCTTGTGAGCATTGATTCCATTTTTATTTCATTCCTCCTAATACTATTCAGATTGCAGACTGTAACCTTGCTGCACATTTACAGCTGAGTTTCATTGTTCATTTAATCATCTCAGGTGTTACTGAAATAGGGAACACTGCTGCTTGAAAGATTTCCCCTGGGGTTCATGGGAGCCGCTTGTACCCTGAGGCTGGAGGAGGGGTCCTGCAGATACATCCTGGAAGTGCAGCTCTGAATTTTGATGATCATCTGTTAGAAAATCACATGGGCCATCCTGTGTCAAGCCCGTCATTGCTGTCTCCTCCTTTTAGTCAGCAATTCATCTTCAAGCTTGCTACTTAGGTTATGTCTCTTTCTTCTCCCTCCCTAACCCCTTGTTTCAGCTTAAATATTTGCAATAAGGCCCACTAACCTCTCCCTCATTCCTCTTGTAGGCAGGAACAAACACACAGTGTCAACATTGTGCAGATATGTTTTGACCCAGCAGATGATTTCTGTGAGTTTGATGGTGAGTTATGAAATCTATGCGGTAAGCTTACAACACAAGAGGATTCTTTGATAAATGTAAGTAACTGGAAGTTACCACACAGGTATCTTCATCGGGGACTCTTTCTGTTTCCTTCAGCATTGTTTGCCCTGGGTCAAACATCCAAAAAGTTAACACTCTCCGGCAATAGACAGTAGTATCCATGATTTGAAATTCTGTTTTAAGTAATATTTGGTAATGTTTGCTTAAAATCTGCTGTGTCTGCAAAGCAGCCCCGCCTGCAAAATTATTTACCATTGAATATTTGCTGAAAGCAAACACAAAAAGCTTTATCACCTTCAAAGTTAATTTGTTTAAAAATTTAAACAAATAGCAGTGAAAAATGTTTTGAAATCTTTGTTTAGTTGTAGTATGTTTCTATTGACATAGACCTACAAGAATCTCCTGGCTGGGAGCTCTGATCTGATGTTTCCATTTGAATTCTTCAAATCAATTTTTTTCTCTGTTTTTGACAGGCAAAATTGTGCTCAGATGCCTACATGATGGCATCATAATGAACAAATGAATGAATAAATAAAAATGTAAAAATTTTCCCTCAGGCAACAAATTTGCTGATTTTAATGCTGGGAGTGAGTGTTAAGTGCTGTGTGACAGAAACCGTACCAGCTCCTGCAAAAGGAGCTGCTCATTTTGATCAACAGCAAAACATTTGCCTTCGAATCCTGAGACTCCAGTCCCAGTTGGAGCTGCAACCTTTCCCCTATAATTAATTTCTGTGTGCTGTAGTCCATTAGAGAAGAGAGTGACAGCCTCTGGACACAGATTACTGTCTTATGTACGGCCCAAAGGAACATTATGGTCTTAATTAAAGGTGGCTCAGTATGTCAGCCCTTGCAATAGTTTGAGCATTTTTAATACTGTGTCCGTATCTATCCACCTTAAAAGGATTCCAGTAGCAAGCAAACTAAGTAATTTAAAGGCAGCTCATGTTCTCTGTAAGTTTTGCGGGACCGCTATTGGGAATACTTGATAATTTATGAAGGCTTACACCACCAAATTAATTACATTTTCCTGATGCCACATGTCTTTTTCATACAAGCTAGCTCTGAATTATAAGTAACAATATTGTCCTTGTTCATTCCTTCAGTACAGGAGACAGCTTACTAATAGCATCGGTAGAATTCAGTTGCTGTATTTCAGAAGTGTCATTTATTAAAGCGTCACTGCGGTTAAGGTGTGTGCTCCTCTGATATTAACCCGGATTTCTGCTGGATGTATTTTTTCTGTTGTGTGCATTACTGAATTTCGGTTCTGAGCCTTTGGTGCGGATTGGATTCGGGAGTGTTTTTTAGACAGTTTGGAAAAAATAAGTTTGCAGGAAGTGGCCAATGCGGACTTGTTGCGATACGCAGGAGGTACAAAGCCACATACTCTGTTTCGTGTGGGAAAGAGGTTACAGTACAAGCCTCTGTTCTGACAAACAAAAGCTCCTAGGGGCCCTTACCATAGATAACTCATTGTTTTCTGATGTCAGTGGCCTTCCTCTGAGTCCCAGCAATCTTTGCTTGTGCTTGGGTTTTGCATAGCAGGTAATTCTTGGAAAGTCTGACAAGCTCTCCTAATGAGAGGTTGGCTTAGAAAGAATGAACACTTTTCCATTGTTTTCTTGTTTTTTGGTGTTTTTTTTTTTATTAAAATAAAATTCATTTGAATAGATGGTATATAAATACAGCTAACCCCTGAACTTTCAGTTAGTAAGGAGGGAAATAAATGGAACACCAGTTTTCTTGATTAACATTTTAGAATATTGAAACTTTCTTTTGTGCCCCTTCCATTTTTTTTTTCCTGATTTGTATGAAGATGATTATAGAGAATCTAAGGCTGCTTTTGGAATCCTTCTCAAGAGAATAATTTGTACTATGAGAATTCAAAAGAATGATTTATACTTGCACGATATATTACTATTTAAAATGAAAATTGGATTTGAGATAAAACTCCAGGAGGATAATTCTTCACATGAAATCTCACTTTTCTGCAGTTCCTTTGAATTCTGAAGTTTGGTCCATGAAAGAAACCTTGCTATTATGAAGTTTCAGCAGACTCAGGTGAATTCTGTGGGCTGGTACCGTTTAAGCTCAGTTAGATAAAGCTGCCAACATCCAGCAAAGAGCTGAGGTAGGAAAAGAAGAAAACAACTCTGTCTGCCCTCATCCCTTTAAACAAATAATGCATTTCAAAGCTAATTGAATTGTGTAAATAACATCATTCTAAGGTAAATTATTTTATTCTCCAAACAAACAAATATGCCACAGCCCCAGTCAGAATAGAAAATGAAATATAGAAAATTAAATGTAAATAAACCCTCTTAATGTAACATTAAGGACTAGATCTCAGCAGACCATTGGCACTCAGAATGTATTTTGGTTTCAGGCTTTTTCAGAATTGGCCTTCAAGAAGCAGATCCCAGAGCTAATTACAGCCTGGTTATTTTCTGTTTTCAGTTGTCAGTGTTGCGTGGTCCCACTGCTGCAAAAATTTGTAGAAAACAGGATATTTAAGAATTTACTCTAAACTCTATAAAATTATTAGTGCGTTTAATGTAGATCACAAGCTAAGTGTTTTCAGAACCTGGACATGAACACTACTAACCATTTGAGCTATTACAGTTATTTATACTTCAGTTTTTCATTAAAAAAACCAAAGCACCCACTCCTAAACCAGCTTTACTTCAGTGCATATTGAAGCCAACTTTGAAAGGCAAGGTGGGGTGTAAGAGAGTCATGGTCTCTTTTGGCTTTTTCTTTTGGAGGAAGTTGGCAGGTTCTTAAAGGGACAGGGAGAAGTAGGAGTCAGAAGAACATATATTTCGAGGAATGACTCAGGAGTGCTGAAAAGTTTGCTCAGATGAGAGGCCTGGAATTTGATTATCTTGGAGGTGGAGAATGGTTTAGGTGGGAAGATAAGCCAAGAAGGAGAGAATAAATTAAGACTGGGAAAAGACAGTGGGATGACAAGGGTTCTGTCAAAACCGTGCAAGACTGGATGAACTAAATATAAGGATAAATCAGGTCCAACATCAGCAGTGCTGACCCTTAGTGGAAAAAGGGGTAAATGAGGGAGTGCAAAAAATGGAGTAAACCAAACCCATATAGTGGAAGGAAAAGCACGGAACAGAGAGGGTGAGTTCAGTTTACTGATGCTGAGAAACTAACATTCACTCAAAGGCCAAGTTATAGAATATTGATGCTTGACAGTGAAAGAGACCAGATCATGGTTGAATACAAGATTTAACTCTGTAATGAGGACAGATGGTGGAGAGAGGGATATGGAGGGGTTAGCTGGCAAGTCAGTGGCAGCAATACCCAGGAGAAGTCAAATATTGCGTGATTCTGGAGATGGGGGAAGAGATGGAAATGTATAGGAAAGCTGAGTGAAAGACAGTCTTGTACCATGGCCATGACTGGAATCAGATACCATGTGGACAAGGCAAAAGATGTCTGCACTCACTGTCAGCTACCACTTTAACTTGAAGTGTTTGACCCACAACAAGAGGTGTTATGACAGGGTCTCACACTTTTTTGATCCCCTGCTAGATTCTTGCATAATCCACAGGGTGACAGATGTAAAAAGACTCTTGGTAATGGAAACAGTGAAAAGATAGGTTCAGACAAAGACATCCAGACCCCTGTGAGAATCAGTAACTTGGGGAAATGAAGTTGGGAGAGAGAAGAAAGCGAGAGAAGGGGTTCGGTTAGGAATGTGGGTGTGAAAGTTAGGGGAGAAAAGGTGGAAAGCGTGGAAATGTTAGGATCAAGTCTGGGCAGTGAAGAGGAGAAGATATTGTAGTGGATACCATGTTTGCTTTGATGTGAAGAGCAGTAGTGCTGGGGGAGAGGAGGGAGGAAAAGTCCGCTGAAGTTAACAGGAACAGGACAAAGGTGTGATGAATAAGGGAATGGAGCTTTAGGACGCAGATGACAAAAATGAATGGACAAAATTCTGCAAAATAGGAATGGGGTGAAAACAGCCTATTTCAACACCATTATTAGGAAGTACAGCAGCAAAAAGCCCGAGAGCTACCATCAAAAGCAACACATACATATGTACCCTACTTGGAACATGTTGGAGGATCTGGCATCCTCTTCCTAGAGGTGACTGAAAATGTTATTGGACAATGACACGACAGGAACAGTACAGGAGAAATAATCTTGGAGCTAGCAGCTCTCCAGCACTTGGACTTTAAACACTTCTCCTGATGAGGTCTTCTGCTCCAGCATTTTCCTTTCTGCTGCATTATGGAGCCACACTCCACCTTTCAGCTATATCAGTGATACATGTATTAAAGGCCAGGCTCCAAATATTAGTGATTCTGCAGAGAAGACCATGCTGAACTAATGGTGAGTTACATTTTCTGCTGCATTTAGTCTTCAGCTCTGAATAATGTTTGGTCATCTTCACATTATGTTAAGTACAATGGATGCTGAAGGCCTTCCAGGTGGCGACATCTGGTTGTGCTACTTTACAGTACAAAAAATGCCTCAAGGAACCAAGCCTCAAGTAGTTCAGCATCTGTTTCAGGTGTTGTTTCAAGAGATGGTATACTCCTTGTAAGCTTGCCCATGAAGAATTCTTACATGAGCTTTGACAGCAGCATTTTTCTGCTTTTTCTGCGGCATGCAGTTAGAAGTTTGGGTTTTTTTAAGGATTTGTTCATGCTCTGAAATTTCAATCCATCTGAAAATGGCTGTTAATTGAACATCAATAATACTGTAAATACTTGCAAGGGCTAAAGTATATTCAACAACCCTTCACACAGTACCATCTAGCTAGAATGGTACTGAATGTCTTTTGTCCCCATCTCTGCTTAAAACTGAAGGACATCCAGGTCTTGGTCAGTCCGTTCAAGACCCTCTGTCTTCTCATAGCAGCAATGTCCTTTAATTTCTCTATGTCACTAATAGCAACATTCTCTGTAACAGCTGCACAGCAGGCAATAACTCAAATCAAAATCATTCTTAGAAGACAAAGAACTTTCATTTCTGACGAAAAAATGAAATTCTGCATCTTTTGTTCTGCCTTGAGCCAATGACTTCTGAGTTTACAGAGCCTTAATCCAAACTGTTTTATTTTGAACAAATTCTGAAATCTAACAAATTGGAAAGAACAACACTTAAATAGTATTGTAACTTTTTGGTGATACAAATATCACTATATATGACAACAAATGGCTGCCCTAGGCCAGGGCATATTAATCGGGGACCACAAGATGGAGCTGCTATAAATGGCCTGGCTTTATTATAGCTGAGCTCAATAAACAAGAAAACACTTTACCTTCTCTACTAAAGAGACAAAAAGAAATTAGCATGAATCAGTTACTCTGTTGTGTCTCAACACATTTGTAGCAATGCAGAATTTGTTTTCAAAGTGTCAGAATGACAGACAGAGCTACCTCCTCTTGTTGTCTCTCTTTCAACACCTCCAATGGTTGGGCAACTCTACCTGTGGGAGCTTCTTTATAAAATATAGTTACATTGTGAGCAATTATCCACAGTAGAATGTGTTAAGGAAGAAATAATGTGACATCCCTGATGACGACATATCCATCAGACACAACACTGAAGCCAGACCTGTGCAAATCCCAGGAGATGTTGCCATAAATTAAATAAGTGAAACATCCTCCACTTGTAATCATTTGAAAGGGTTGAGCAGAACGCTTGGGTATTTGTGAGCCACATCAGAGTGGGAACAATTCTCTCAGCTCTATACATACTGATTGCAATCCTCCTCAGAGCCATATAAGATTAAGGACCTAGAAAGGTGCTTAATTAAGGTCCCTAAGAAAATAAACAGTCACAGAGTTTCTAGCAAAAGTCTCCAAGAATTATCGTAGAGGTCTTCTGATGCATCTTGCTGGAAAGCCTGGAAGGTAGTTGTCCTTACCTGCCCCTCTGCTGACTTTATATTCCTCCAGACATTGTCTCTGTCTCCTGGGTACACCGGTGGATATGTGGAGGTCCACATGAGCAGGAGGTTGCTCTGCTGAATTAAAAATTCCCCCTGTCCCCTCGTGCCAGCTTCTCTTTATCAGAGCTGCTCTGCTACAGCAGGAAGGAGCCCGTGCCCGTGCCTCGGGGCCACCAGTCCCCGCGGTCGGCGTGCTGAAGTGCCCAGCAAAGGTGACTTTGTGCTGTGGCTGAGGGCCCTGCTTCGGGGTATACACTGGCACACGTTCCCTTCTGCCATCTCTGCTGTGGGGCAATAAGTGCTGGCAGATGACTGTGAGCATCTCAGAGCTTTAAGATGTCCCAGAAAATTCCCCACGGGTCTTTTTGTAAGAGTCTTTGCATTGTGCTGCTCTCATTAGTTTCCCTGTATCGCTTGTCCTAGTCCAAGTGAAACCACTGAATGAAAGGGACATCTTTTGTGGTAATAACAACATTAATCTCTACTAGATTATGACTTCATTTATCTATCTATTAGCAAAAAATGACAGGAAAAAGGGGTATGCAGGAGCATCTTATATAGACCCATAATAAGAATGCCGTTATTACAGTGAACTCAAAAAATAGCCTGTTGGTTGCAATGAAAGAATTTAGAATAAACTGTACTGAGAAATTGCATAGATATGTCCCTATCGACCACAAAGGACAAGTAAGGAGATTCAAATCTTTTCCTGGAACTAAAATGTGGCTGTTTTGAGCACACACACAGACACACATGCACAGTAGTAGTGAATTCTTTATTTATTGCATTTTCACCAAGGAGTACTGCTAAAATGTTGTGAGACACACTTCTTGAAATATCATATGATTTATCTGGAAGCAGAATGAACTTGATGTGTTGTTTTATAGTTTGGGTTTGTGTGAATGTGTTCCTCTTTTAGCACACAAGACTGATGTTGAGTTGATAGATACACATACAGGCTTCTGCACAGCTGTTTAAACTGTGTCCTCTTGGTTTGCTCTGCAGATTTCTATGAACTTCTAGATTTCTGTTGCCTCCCTCATCACACCAGAGTTCTTGGTTGGGCTTCTGATGCTGAAGGAAGTGGTTTGGGTTTGCTGGGTCTGCATGAATAGGGGCTTAGTTGTTCCCTTTAAGTGGGAACAACTTCTTTTTAAGGTCTTACATGTGACCTGAGCTTCAGAGAGATTCTGAAATGGCCATGGAGATTAATATGGCAATTCCATAATGTTTTTGTGATAAAGCAGAAGGAGACCTTTTGGTTTCCTAGATTCTGAGGTTGTTTTTTAAGTTAAATTGGTGTGGCATAGATTACTGCTGGCTACCCTACACACAACCTACTACTCCCATGGAGTACACACAAGGGTTTTAAGAAGGAAGAGCAAGGTTCTCCTCAGGCTTCTGTTTTGTGGTCAAAAAATATACTCCATTACCTTTAAACTATTTGTACTCAAGTTGGCTTGACCATACCTGAATAGCTGATGGTTTCAAAACTTTTTACAACTCCTTGCAGAAAGAAAAAACTACCACTCCAGTAATTGTTTTTTGTAGCTGTATTGCTTCTTGTTGCTCTTTTCTGCTAGATTTTTCCTTCACATATTTATAATTAGTTTATCTAGAAGGCCACTGGCAACCTGCAGCACAAATAACTCAAGTCTATATGTAGTTCTACCATGTCTGTCTTCAGTAATAAAGAGGTGTTTGAGAAAAAAAGTAAATGCTAGTACCAGTGTTTTTTCCCTGTAAATGTCCAAGAGCAGCTCAGAGCACAGTAGCTTTGCTGAACTCCCTGATAGGGTTTATGAAGACTTACTGTATTATTATTTCTGGTTTCTAGAACCAGAACTGTGGGAAGTTCTGAAGAGGGTCATTGACTTCCACCCCATCAGAAAGGGAATGGACCCCTTGGGTTCAGGATGAGTGGCTGGGTTTACCTCCTTGAAAAGATGGATGAAGAAGGAAGAAAGACCTGGTCCTACAGGTTAGTCTGTGGTGCAATTTGAGCAGCAAGAGCATGAAGGTGTCATAGTCTCACAGCATGGTTCTCAGAGCTGTAGGTGCCCAGTGTCTCCTGGGTGCAGAGCCTCCTGGCATGCCTCAGTATCCTCTTTGCTGTCGCACCATCACTCAGGAGACCCTAATTTCTATTTCTTTATTATGTTCCCTTCAGAAAGTAATAACCTGTGTTTTCAAATGTGAGGGCATAATCAGCTATGCACTCTGACAGTGCCAGCATCCCTTGGATGAAGGTTAAGAACACAGCTCATGGTGCTTGGGTGTTCCCAGGGGCTGGTGGCCAGGTTGGCCTGTGCTTGACAACACAGTGCAAGATGGCTATCAGGTTGGTGGAGAAGTGTCTACGCTCTGTGACCTCCCCTGCCTTCTGCATCCTTCTCTGCCACACTTTTTTCTGTCCCTCAGCCAGGCATCACGCGTGCACTGGAATTGACATGTGAGAAGAGGAAGGTTCCCTGCCAGAAGGTGCTGTTCATGCACCAGGAAAAATCTACCTCCAGCCTTAACCGTTGACAAAGAACATTGTAATTTCAAAATTATTTCTTATTGCTGCATGTTGATCTCTGGTGGGCTCGACACCATACAAACCCTCCTTTTTGAGTGGCTCTCACCTTCGTTTCTCCTCTGTGCTTGGGCAGAGAAGGATTTCTTTCTCTTGCTGGCTAGAAGAGGTGAGGTCAGACGGAGAAAGAGCTTGGGTGGCCAAGTCACAGGTGGTGAAAGAGCTGGGAAGGGTCTCCAGATGGCTGACGTAAGGGTTCATAAAACGATGAGGGCCCAACCTCATCGTTTACCAATGGTGTTACCAAACCATCATGTAAAACTATATAAACGTTTTCACATGTTGAACTACAGATTAACTGTGGTGCTTATGATGATAATTAAAACCACAAACACAACATATTGTGAAAAATACCACATGCACATTTAATTATAATTCAAATTTCCAGGAATGCAGTCAGGGAAAGGAATTACTGGGTGCCTCTTGAAAGTCGTTCTTTGTATTCAGCAAATCTTAGGCGATGCTGAGTGTCTTGCAGGACTGGACTTCTTTATTTGTAGAATTTGGAGATCTTTCATTATTTTTGGAGTTACTGGGTAGATCTGGAATTTTTTGAACTACTTTTTAAAGTGAAAGAAATTGACATACAGGGGATGATGGAACTGGTATATACTATTTGGGATTGAGTACCTAGAAAAGAAACTTTACTTTTTGAATATTTTAAACCATTAAAAAGAGTGCAAGTCTTCGGGGGTTGGGTGGAAAAAGAGTTTTACAAAAATATGTTTTCTTGGGGTCTTGTAATTCTTTTAATTTAATATGTGCAACGTCAAGACAAATGTTTCTGAATGTTGTTTTAAGAATCTGCATTTGGGGGTGTTTTGCCAGGTTTTTTTCCTGTCCCACAAACTTTTCTGTACAGCACTGGGTCCGCAGCTTGGTCTTATAGCTGACCAAGCCAGGACATTCACTTGGGCTAGTGCCGTTCCATGAAGAAATACCAATTAGGCTGAAAGGTAATAGCCACATCAGCAGCTGAAGAAAATAAAAATGAAGCCTGAATAATAATTATTATTATATATATATTTTTAATTCTTTTAACCAGTCTCATAAATTTTTTAAAGTTTGAGATGTATTTTTGAAGATTGGTGGTAAGTGGGACTAGAAATGAGGCAAGCAGCAGTATCGTCTCCAAAGCAACCTAGAGGCCGAGACACAGAGGTCATGACTCTTACCAGCAGAATGGAGATGGGAGAGTAACTCCCTGATGTAGGTAGAAATATAACCTGCTTTGCACAAACTACAACCCAAAATGGGAGAGTTTGGTATTTTGACTTCAACCTCATTGAAGTGCCTATATTCTAAAGTGATCCTGCTCTGAACTTTCTATTCACCTGCAATTTTGGGTCTAATTCTTCACTAAAGATGGGTCTGCAGAGTGCAAAGTCACACCGTAGGAGAGACCACGATCAGCTCTGAGCAGGCAGGAGCATATCCATGGCACACCACAGTGAGAGACTTAATGTACTAAGCACTGGAGATGTGCCCAGGCTAGATGTGTGAAACAATTAGTAGTAAAAGCTTCATGATCCAGGGGAAAACATTGAAAATACCCAAAGGTTTTTTTTGTCTTTTTTTTTTTTTTAATTTTTTTTTTTTGCAACAATCAGAAGGGTCAAAAATTAGCAATAATTAATACATTTTTAAAAATTAAAAAAAAGACTTAAAGTGTCATAGGTCATGTTCAAGACTCAAACAGGTAGAGATTCTAGAGTACTTAAAGAGGTAACTTAAAGATATTGTTTGTTTGAAAAAGTAATTTTCTGCTACAAAATGTTTTGTGAAAATTGTTGAGCCTGGTTTTTTTATTTTGTTTTATGCAGTGTTTTCTTTTCTTTTGGATTTCTGAAAATTTTCAACTTATTTTTTTCTCAATTTAAGCTCTCCATAAAAAAATCACCAAAAATGAGCAAAGCCATATTTCTTTCCATTAAAAGATATTTTTTCTTATTTTAAGAAATCAACAACAGTTTTTGTGAAATATTACACTTCAGGAAAAAAAAAAAAAAAGCCACACAAAAAAGAAGTGATAGTTCTGTTAAAAAAAAAAAAAGAAAAATGTGATGTTAAATTCTGAGCAGCTGCAATCCAAAACAACACCTTGCAGAGTGTTGAGAAATTATAGCTACGGAGTCAGCAAAACACAGGTGTAAAGGGCTCCCTCTGTAGAGCACAACTATCTGTGGTTTGCTCGGTGTTTGGGTTTATTGGGATGTTGTCTTGGGAAATTTTGCTGGCAATCTTCTCTGGGAACCTGAATGCAGTGTGGGAGAAACACCATGCTGGGCTGTTCAGCTTGAACCTTGCACTATGCCTGCATACCATTGTTATTACTATTATTTTTAGGATTGGTTGGGTGTTGTGTTGTGGTTGTTTTTTGTTTTTTTCTTCTCTGCATTAATGTAACCAAGATCATAACAGCAGCATATGCACAACAAAGCTGCTAACCGAGGAAATATCAGGCTTACAGCATTTCTTTGCACCACAGTTGCTTATCAATGAAGCGTATATATAGCCTAATTAACATAACTGGAACGACTATAATTATGCTATCATTTTGTTTACTTTAGCACATTCTGTTGAGGTATATGGGTAGCAATATTTGTTATTGAAATATTCCCCCTTGCTACATTCAGGCTGTTTAATTATCCCGTTAGTCTATTTTATTTATGGTGTGATTTAGTTACTTAAAAGTGAGGAAAGTGTTAAAGTCCACAAAATCTTGGCTTATATATTCTTCTCTATTTTCAATCTTGGACACAATCTGATAAAGCTTTGAGTAGTTCTTACTCATGCAAGTAAGGCAGTCCTGTTATAATTACTGTCACCGTTGGCTTAAATAAGACTTTGGAGGATAGAAGCCTAAAAATAAAAATAATCAAGAACATACACAACAAAAAGCCTTTCAGACTTCCCATTTGAGAAAGCGCAATGCAAAAGCGAAGCTGCCAGTTTGGGACAGCACTGCTAGACAAAGACAATGAAGGAAAGTGATATCAAATATTTCTTTTTCCCTGGCTTAGATTGCTCTACTGAGATGAAATTGCATCTGTTTTTGGTAAAAGCAAGATATCTCTCCCCAGAAAGTTTCCAAAGAAAGTTCCTTGTGCAGGCAGGACTGATGCTTGTGCTCAACTTTTGTATAGATGCCTGCATCTTCATGGCTTCAGCAGAGGCATCACTAGTGCTCTCTAGGTCCATGGAAACTTGAGCATCCTCAACACATTCTTAGAATCATAGAATCATAGAATGTTTTGGGTTGGAAGGGACCTTAAAGATCATCAGGTTCCAACCCCCCTGCCCTGGGCAGGGACACCTCCCTCAAAGCCCCATCCAGCCTGGCCTTGAACCCCTCCAGGGATGGGGCAGCCACAGCTTCTCTGGGCAACCTGTTCCAGTGTCTCACCACCCTCACAGGAAAGAATTTCTTTCTGGTATCTAATCTAAATCTTCCCTCTTTCAATTTAAAACCGTTACCCCTTGTCCTGTCACTACACTTCCTGACAAAGAGTCCCTCCCCAGCTCTCCTGTAGCTCCCTTCAGATATTGGAAGGCTGCTATGAGGTCTCCCTGGAGCCTTCTCTTCTCCAGGCTGGACAACCCCAGCTCTCTCAGCCTGTCTTCACAGGAGAGGTGCTCCATCCCTCTGATCATCTTCGTGGCCCTCTGCTGGACCCATTCTAACAGGTCCATGTCCTTCCTGTGTTGAGGACTCCAAAGCTGGACACAGCACTCCAGGTAGGGTCTCACGAGCGCAGAGTAGAGGGGCAGAATCACCTCCCACGACCTGCTGGCCACACTTGTCTTGATGCAGCCTAGGATGCATCTTGTCTTAGGGCAGGAGGAGGAGGGAAAGGCACATGGGGTGTCAGTCCTTGCTGGCACACATTTTTTGAGGTCCGAGGTGGCAGAAATCCTTGTGATGTGGTTGCCTTGAACTTCGCACAGCTTCGTGCAGCCACAGGGCAGGCACACACAGCCCTTCACCGGCAGAAGTGGTGCACAACCAGCTCACCCAGCAGAGACCTGGATCCTCAGCTCCCTCATGTGTCACCAGGGTTAATGCCTCTCGCTTTATCGTGGTGTGCACAACACTAATAAAGCAAGTCGTATTTGTACAGCTATGTGATTTCCTCAAGTAGGAATGTCAAGAGCATATTTTAAGGCAAGGATGAATGAAATAACATAGACACGCTGAGAGCAAGGTTACCACACCTTTGGGTGTCATCCAGTGCCTTTCTTCACATTAAAGGAATAACAAAGGTTCTCTCAGGTCTCTTGCTGAGTTTGCTGGTTGGCTGAAAATGCCTCTCTTTTTTTTTTTTTTTTTGCTTTTGATTGAGAAAAACAGATTTTGGTTGTGTTTTCACTGGGAGAGAGTACCTCTTATGTGCAAGCTGTCATACTTACAGTCACTTCTAATTGGGAACAAGTTTACTTCTCAAGCTGACAGATGCCACAAAGGAAGGGCCTTCAGCACACGGCAGGTTAGAGGTGTCCAAATCTTCCCAGGGCTCTTCTGATGAAACCTGGATGGCCTGAAATCCTCCCCACCCATTTACAGAAATACAATGTAGATGTCTAATTTAAAGACACCAATTATAAAAGGGCAGGGGCTAGAATTTAGTGGGGTTTTTTCCCCCTGGAAATTGCAATCACACCACAGTCAGAAGAAGAGGAATAAATGAAGCAGCAGCACACTTCAAGCCCGCTGTTAAAGATGTCTCACGGTGGCTTTGCTGCCCGCCTGCCTTTCTTTACCACTCTTGGTCAGGCACCATATGTAAATGAACACTGCTTACATGCAAGCTCTCCCTTAGAGTTACATCAACTACTCCTAATAAAAGCTCAATATGTGGAACTTAATCATCTACCAGATGTTTTTATTTACCAGTTCTTATTTTCTATTTTAAATTGCTTGTGGGGTTTTCCAGTCACTTGGATCTAATTTAAATGAGTAGACCAAAATTCATCTCTGACAATACATCATTAAAGTGACGCAGTTTTACATAAGAGATGAATTTTATCTACAGACTATATTATTTTAAGAATAAAATAATCTGTTACTGGAACACAACTACATATACACTCCTTCTAACCCCTGGCCATCCTCATGAATTTGAAGAACTGGGGACATAACCTGTAGAGAGAAACATACACGTGTTTCTCTTCCCATCTCTCTCGCTGCCATCTCAAGGTCTTTGGTATTGACATAATAGCTGATTCTGACTCCTTTTCTTACACAACCACAAAGAAAGAGAGAGAAATGAGGCTCAGAGCCAAGGATCTCAATGTCCAGTGAAAGCAGTGAAAATTGTGCCTTAAGAAGAATGGCAGGATTGAACTACCATTGCAGGGCATAAAACTAATAATAATTTTTATCCACCTCCTGCTCTCTTCCTCTGACATACTTGTGGCATTTGCTCTCTCACTGTAGCCCATTAGTTGGTAAATGGGAGCACAGAAGTGTTTTGTGAGCTGTAAAGAGCAGAGACCCAATGTTGTGACATGCCTGCCAATGACCATGGCTGGACTTGCTGATCCTTGTCTTTCACTTTTGAGCTCCTGTTTCAGACACTACATATGCAAATGTCTTTCTGCTGCTTGCTAAATTGTCCTTGAAGTATAACCCTTTCTATTCCCAGCTTGGCTTCTCTTAACTACACTGTCAATCATGTTAGGGTTTTCTAGATGTGTGATGGTTTAGTGGGTTTTATACAAATAGACACTGGTTTCACTTGCTAAAAATACATGCTTTAATCTTCCACTGTGATTTCTTAAATTCAGAATGAGGAAGAGAAATCTCTTTTGTTCGTTTAAAAACAGCTTTCTAGTATTCTGCACCTGTGTGTAGGAACCTCACTCAGAAGTATGTGGCACACAGCACGGTCACCTCATTGAGGTGACACAGCATGGCAACATCTTCCTGCTCTGAAGCCTTTGGCAGTGACTGCAGCCGCCAGCGTGAGCAAAACCAGATTGTAAATACAGGTTGTTGAAAAGTGGTTGCTGAAGACAACTGTTGAAGACCAGGAACACCTAAGGCCCCTTTCCATTTCTTTGCTGAACTTTAACCACGGGCACTCCTCCACAGCCAGTTGCAGACAGTTCTGCACTCCCTTTGCCTATGCTCACAGCTTGATGCAGCCTTGCTGAGCCTACTGCTGCGAGTATGTGCCAGCAGTAACTGCACTGCAACTGGCCATGAGGTCCTGCCACCTTGGAGAGGTGACCTGAGACCCTCTCCCCTTGCACGAAGAGTGTCTAACTCTGTCTGCTGAGGCTCACGTCAATACCGTGCTGTGAATCATTTCGTCATCCTCTGGGAAAGCAAACAGGATTTTGCCCTTTAATTTGGTGGTGTTTGTTCTTGTTGCTCGAGCCCTTGCCCTCCCCACCCCTTTTCCTACCATAAACACTACTTCTGCTCCCCTTCCCCTCCCACGCAGTCCCTTTGCTCTTGCCCTTTCTTCTCCCCTTGTACAGCTCCCATTTCCCTTGTGCCAGGTTATCTCAATGACTGGAGCGACCAGCTGGCACTGTCAGGAGGACACATGTGCAGCTGATGGTACGTGTGGTTTTGAGATGATCCCCGAGTCCTCTCCATTGCTGTGGTCCACAGGGAAGCACCTGCAACAGGCAAGGCAAGAGCAGCAGGCAAGGAAAATAACTGCAGACCACCAAAATCCCTGTGAGGACATCCACTGCCCTACAAGTCTTCCTAAACTGGGATTATGGCAGGGCACTGGGACTTGAATAAAGAGCCTCAAGAAACCTAATGACCACAAGCAGCAGAAGTTTGTACATGTTGCTTTTCCAATAAGACCATGTTGACCACTGTAATGGTAGAAGTATTTGTTCATGTGCACTGGCTGCCTCAAAACACTGTCTTTGCAGAGGACAGCTGCTAGGTAGGCTGCTTCTTTACCTACCTTAGTCCTTTCCCAGCAGACCATAAACTAATCCTTTTCTCAGACCAAAGTGTCTCTTGTAACCCCAAACTCAGACGCATCACAAAAATATTGCATTTCTATTTAAACCAACCGTTGTTTGATTTTGTTGTTTTTATCAGCAAATAGCTTTCTTTTAAGATTTCCCACATGTGACAAGTCACGTTGCAATGCATTACTTCAGGCTGTATCTTTCATGTTGCATTAGAGTGAGACGAGCTTAATACGATTTGATGCTTGCAACCTGCTTCAAACATGGCATGTGAAAGATTTGAGAGAGATGCATCTTTCAGGGGAAACAAAGGGTTTGTAGATTTCTTTTCCCTTTTATTTACATTTTCCTCCCTTTTTAGTTTCAAATTGAAGTTAACTAGTGGGGCTGTAAAAGAGTTAATCAATGCATCTATTTTTCTTACTTGTAAAAATTCTGTCAATTTCCAATTGTTTGCTTGATTTCTGCTTTATATTTTCCCAGCTTTCTAACAGAGAGGAAAAGCTAACTGCTGACTATTAGGAAAAAGAATTCTAACCAACTAGCAATTAGACTGGAGAAGGAATGGATGCAAGTTCTCTTAATGGGTGCTGATAACAAAAGAAACAATTCTTTTGAAAGTTGAAGGTTTGTATGACTAAATCCCACATGGTCAGTCTCTTAAATTTTAAGATAGTTTTATTTCTCTGATTCAAAGGTGAACATAATGACTATATCACACAAATGAACCTACTTGCCTCACAACAACAGTGAGGAAAAACAAAAGAAAAATAATCCGAGTTATTAGAGAAGCTTAAAATAATTTACTTTAACGTATTTATTTTAATCGATTTATATCTAGACATAGCGAAAATGCATATTTGTCTTAGGAAAGTAGCAGAATGAATATTTTAACATTTGAAGTTCTGTTGTTTTTTTTTTTTCTCCTAGAAAACTGTTTTGTCAAGAAACGTTTTCCTGAAACATTTCTGAGCACATGCTAGTTTCTCCCATACTCTGTATCCAAGCCACAGTATAAGCATGCTGGTGCTTAGAGTCTGCCTGAAGAGTTTTCTGCTTTCCTCACTACTTGGATTTTATTTTCTCTGAAATTATGAAGGTGCTGTACATACAGCAAGAGACTATAGTTAAGTATGAATATAAGCAGGTTCATGATTCACAGTGGGCTAGACACTGATGATTTTATTCCTTATGAATCACCCCATTTTGCCCCATGAGATCGCAATGGTTTCAATGGGACGACTCGGACTATGAACTCCGTTCATTATACACATAGGTAGCACATTCTGGCTTTATGGACTTTATCAGTGTGAGGATCTTTATTTTAACAACATATTTCCTCTGGTATAAATGCTAATATGAAACTGCAGCAACTTACTTCTCCATCATTTCAGGTCTTAAAATTACTACTTTAAAACAATAGACAAGAAGCAGAATCCTAATGCAGGAACCACAGGGTAACATTATGTAATTCCTGTGTAAGAAATGAGAATGCTTAACCAAAATGGTCTTTTCTGGTGTCAAAATCTATTAAACTATAACTTTATCTTTTGTACCAGTGACACGAATCTAGTCAAGGATAATCTTATTCAAAATGGGTATGAATTGTTTTTTCTGTGTTTGCTTTTAACCGGCTTTAGACTAAGGGGAGTTTCTAAGAATCCCCATAACCTTCCCTACAACATCTCTGTTTAGCAGCTGGTCTAATTCGCTTAATAAATTACAGAAATTAGGTTCTGAAGTAACTCTCCAGTAGATGAAGGAAAAGGAAAAAAGAAAACCCACCCACAAGCCCCAAACCCACTACTTAAACAGAAGTCTAGCTTTAAAATACTCCCCCTTCCATTTCTGAAGGGTTTCCTATAACACAGCTGTTGGAAATAACAAGAGACAAACCTCAGTACAAGCATCAGCACTCGCTGTTTCTTTGTAAACCAAAGGGTATATTTTTGTTCAGGCTCCCTGAAGTTGCCCAAATGGCATGTCAAACCAAGCAGTGATGTTACGAGCATTGGGGGATTGGCGATAAATTAGAAATATTACCAACAGAAATATTTTTGTTTCCAAAATGAAAATATTTAATGTGCTTTTCTGGTTTCACAGAGACCAAGTGTTTGGTGCACTCTTTCATTGGCCTAAGAAGTGATGGGATTAATGTTGTTTTCTATCTGATCACTGTCAATGAATCTGCTTTTAAAAGAAAAACAGTAAGTGTAAGTGTAATGGTTTTTTCCTATGGCTAGCCACTCTTGCTTCTAAATAAGATTTTCACAAGGTGGCAGGATACTGATTTTCACTGCCAACTGTTTGATGTAATAATATAACTCAACCAGTACTAGCAATTGTAACCCATTGATGTGCAAGAAGACAATATGTCAAGGTCTTACTGCAATGGATGCCTTGATGCTACCACATGCACCTGGCCAGACTGTGGTAGCATTCAAAATCCTTGAGCGATAGTTAAAGCTCTTTACAGCCAGCCAATGTAAACCCAGAAAGTCAGCCAGAACCTTATACTAATTTTTTCCAGAGCATGTGCCAAAAGGTGTGTGTTGTGCTAAGCTAGGTATCCTGATTTGCAATGCTGTTAAATGCTTCAGTGCCTGTACTCTTCATGCAGATAGCTGCATCACCAGCAGTGGAAATTATTTATTACAGGTAGATTTGCCACAAAGCCCAGAGAGGGTCCCTGGGAGCTTCCCACTTCCTCACTGCACACCGATGGATTCGCTGCATTTTTGGTTGTTGCTGGTCACCAGAAGGCCTTTGCCTTTACAACTCCTGAAATACCAGCTCTTAAAGAGTCTGTGCACATCTGCGGGGCCACAGCTGAACAGCAGTGTGGATCCAGCGTGCTGCTTATGTTAGTTCCCTATTTTTCTGGTTTGCCACCCCTTCACTTTTCAAAGAAAAATGCCTTTATGTAAAATAGTTACCTTCAAGTCATCCTTAATGCAAGTCAGATTAAGGAAAAAGGCAGACAAAGGTATTAATTGACAACATCCCAATCAGACTATGAAAAGAAACAAATGAAAGAAAGAAAAAAACCCAATCTGTACACATGAAGCTGAAAATGAAGCTATTTAAGAAATAATTACTGCAGTCAGCTGAGGTGCTCAAGGTGCCTCAGTGCAAACCTCGGCAGTGATTTTGGCCTCCTCCATGCCCGCAACGTTGGCTTGTGTCCCTTGGAGAGCAGCTGTCCTGGGTGAAGCCACCAGCTCTGAACTGCCTCTCTGGGGCTCCTCGGGATTGCCACTCATGTCAGCCTTCCCACGCAGGTGGTGTGGGCTGCTCCTTGACGATTTGAACCCACTGCTCCCTTTCAGCCCTCTCACGAGAGGCACGACGGAGAGTGGCTCTCACTGAACCTTAGCCAACCATTTGTTATGTATGCAAATTTTCTTTCCAAATAGCTAATCAGAAGTTCTAATCTTTTAAGAGACCGTCACGCAGCGTGCAAAAACCCTTGATAAAATATCTAAATAAATACATCACGGAAAACAAATAAATCCTGGTGTTGACAAAAGGCTAATCCAATAAACTAATCTGATCAAAAGATCGGTCTTGTAAAATCAATTACATTTGTCTTCAAACACAAAGATATAGACAAGGTTCTTAGAAGAAATGCATACTCTGTAGGGATTAAACCACGAATTGATTTATGAATATACTAAGAGAAACTAGAATATAATTCCTAAAGTATCTCTATCGAGAATCAACGGGAATTTTGTCTCTTTTGTACTAGTTTAGCAACTCACTTGAAAACATGTAAACAATGTTTGGTATACAGCGTGTGATTTATAGCATACACTGTTTTGTCTCAGTGCTTTCAAGGAGAACAACAGCAAGCTGTAAAACCTTCTGCTCCAGATCATTCCTTCCAAATAAATCCAGTTCAGATGCTCTGTGAGGACTGGTATTTCAAAGTGATAACTGACAATTTATAAATCACCCACTTTATTTTGCAATGAGACAGCACATCTGTAATCCATATTTATTTCCCATTAATAACTGTGAGGGTGCTGCTACATTGATTGTTTTATGTCACATACATTTCACCTTACTAACTAATTTTGAAGAATAGAAAAGAGGAGCACTTTCCCCCCATTTTTGTTTTTTTTTTTAACATTCAGGGAATATTCTGAGAAACTGTTTCAAGTATATTCAAATAAGATATTGAACCAACAGAAGCTCAACGTTTTCATAAGTTTATTAATGAAGTCTGTATTGGCATCACTTACGTTTCTTTCCCCTTTCAGACATCCACATCAAATATGAAAGCTGAGCAACACAAAGAGGAAATACTTTATTTAATTTTAAAAAAACAGTCAAAATGTTGAGTTACTGCAGGGTTGACATTGGTAACTGTGTGACTTTGCATGCCTCCAGGATTTGTAAAATTGCCAAAATAGATTTCAGGAAGCCGGTGGGACTAGACTATCAGGAGGGAGACTTAACAGAGAGAAGATGATTGATTACAACAAACTCTGCTAAGGGACAATTATAACAGGCCAAGGTGCGTTCCCTGCCTGCCCTGGGGTTATGCTGCCTGAAAAGGGCAGGCAGCCCGTGGGCAATCTGTGAGAAGTGTGTGAGCTGGACTGTTCCCATCTGCTATTCTAGCCTCTCTGCCGTGGCAAACGGATACACAAATCCCAGCTGGGTTTGTCCCAAAGCCCCACCAGAAGTGAGTCAAAGACAAGGCTCCAACCCTGCCACCTATGGAAGTCCCTTCTCCTGCGTCTAGGCAAGGAGTTCATGGCTAGCTGCCAAGAAGACTCCATACAAAGCATGTTTCAGTGAGCAGAGCACATCTTTTCCACTTTGAAAATGTTTTCGTTTTCTTTTGCCCAGTTCCATGTTTGACACAAAGGTTTCTGTGTTAAAAGGTGTCTTGTTTTGACATCTTTTAAACTTATGCCAGTGTTTATATTAAGCCTTTGATTACTGAAGCATAGTAATCTCCATTAATAAATCCCATATAAGTAAGATGAAAAATTAACCTCCCAGGAAAAAAAAAAAAAAGAGGTGTGTAACTGCATAGGAAATGTTGGATGTGTACACTACATACTTTGTAATGCAGATCCTAATCACTGCTAACGGCTCTTGAGTCTGTCATTTCTTTCCACTGTGTAAAATTGGCATACTCAAAAATAACTTTACAACAGGATTCTCTCTCTGCTCCTGCCTAATATTGCTCATAAATCAAAAATACTGAAGATGTAATAATTGGCTTCATGTCACACTAAACATTCAAAATCATTATCCCAAAATCCTTTGGGGAAGCAGGCAAGATGCTCTCAGTTCAGCTCCCTGCAGACTGTAGGTCAGTAGCACAAAGACATAGCACATAATTGGACTCAAGTGGTAGTCTGAGCTCATAAGAGGCCAAGGACAAATTAGTCCGAATCACCCCATACTTTAAAAAGGGATGTTTCAACATGGGCACAGTTCAGATTTGCAGCTGCCTGACCTACGGATAAATACAAGGCTTTAATGCTTCCAAAACTGAACAGTGAACAATTTGGGTGTCTGAATACGACAGGAAGCATCAGCCTTTTTGATCCAGGGCATTTCTGCGAGTATTTTGGCTTCAGGATGAACTCTGAATTCTTGAATTTATATTGAAGAGTACAAAACTCAGCTTTAAACTCTAGATTGTAAAGGGAAGTGAAGACCGAAATGAAAGCAGCATGCAAATACTAACTGTGAAATGTTTCTAATAAATACCAGATATTGCTTTTTAATGTTATATAACATTTTACAGATGCAGAATATAATCAGACATCTATTGTCAGCCAATTAGTACATTAAAATAATGCAAATGCAAAAAACACTGACCTGGTATCAGTTTTGATGTCATGTAAATGGTATGTGTTTAATTTATTTTACCAAGGAAGTTCTTAAATTGCTAAGCACTCATGCTCAATAATGGGAGAATAAATCAGGAAAGAATCAGTCTGTATTTGTCTTTTCTTATATTCTGCAGCTATCCAACAGCAGCCGCAGCACGCAGCAGAAGACTGAGAGTTACGACTCTCTCATCTGACTTGGAGTGGCAAAGGCATTCCTAAAATTCAGGAGACAAAGAAGTTGTCTGGATTAGAATTTAGGCTCACATTCACATCCGACTGCCAGCTAATACATAGTAACACTGAGCACGTTTCACACTTTGGGTGGAACAAACAAATATTTTCTTCCTGAAAAAAATGTTTGCAATGCCTCAGCAGTAGCACTTACAATACATTCAGGCTGGAAGGAGGGCAAAATGGTTAAGGTATGAGCCCAGGACATAAAAGAATCTGCTTTCAAGCTTCACCCCAGTCTTTCTTGGTGATTTTGGACCAGGCATGTGGCCTCTCGTGTGCCTTAATTTCCTTTCTGTATTGCAGGGCTAATAGAATCATTCTCCATCAAAAAGGGGGACAGTCCTGTAGGTTTGCGCTTCAGCCTAGCTAGCCTGGCAGGAGGAAACAACACAGTGTGCTTCTCACAATCTGGCGTAATTTTTGGACCTTTACAAGGAGGTAAAAGAGAGATGAAAGCACCATCTGAATTGTGCTTTCTGCTGCTGGAACAAAAGTAATGGTGTCTATCAGATTTAATCAAGCTGTTTGCCTGCTTTTACTCTCCTATACTCGAAACGCAGCAGCACTTTGTTTTCTTTGTAGTGTTTTGATGCAACACTTCTCCATTGGTTCAGTTTATGCTCAAAGAGATTTAGAATGGGGCATAACTTTTAAGTGGTACTTTCAGTGTTTGTCTCACGGGCCTGACTCCGAATCTGTCACATTCCCCAACGTGCTAACATTTCAGCTGAAGCATTGCAGTCACCGTTGTAAAGCAGTGGCCGTATTTTTATATATATTGCTTTGTAAGGAGTAAACAGTTCCTGTTGAAAAGAAGCTGGTAGAGCAGGAGGTGGTAGGTTCCAGCTTTGCCTGCAGAAAGCACCGCAGCTGTAGCTGGGTGGGGGGCACATGACCAGCCAAGGACCTCTAGGGCAGACCTCTTTTCCCACAGCCACGTAAGTTAGGAGAGGGGACACGCATTTACCAGCGCAGCACAACCCGAGGCTGAGTCAGCAGGATGCCATTCTGGTACACTGAAATCAATGGCAAGCTCTTGTTGACTTGTGCTGCAGGAGAATTTCATCCTCAAGAAGATAGCATTTCCCAGCAGCAGGAAGAACAGGTCCTGCGCATGCCTGCTTTTTCATGGCACCACCCCGTCATCCATACACTGACTTTGAGTATTGGCTGTCTTCTGCAAGGTGTCTACGCTCACCACGCTCTCTCAGCTGAAAAGGAATGGAGATGCACAATGTATGGGTATTTTTGAAACTGCTATTTCTGCTCGTTTCCAGCCTTCTCCGTCTTTCCCGTCTCTTTTTTTTTTCCCTCTTCATGCTCTTTCTCCTCTTGCTAATATTTTCCAACCCAGCTTTGAAGTCATTGACCTTGAAAACAAAAAAACAAAAGAGCAATTCACTTGCCAAGTGCAAATACCTTGACAGATGTGGCATATAAACCAAGCTGTGAAGTCAAACAAACCCGTAACATCTCACATCAGAAGCTCTCTCTCCTCCTTCTGCCTAGATTTCTACTGTATTATTTTTTCCTTGATTCCTTTGTGAAGACTGAAACTCTTGGGACCATAACTACCCTTGTCTCTATAATAAATATACCATAGAAACAGTGTGATTTATGGATTTTAGTAGTACTTTTAACAATCCTGTTAGATGTCAGCAGGGATTTATGGCACGGATCCCTCGATAAACAGCCACAACCAAAAGCACCTCGAGAGCCTGTAAGTCTTAGCAATCTCTAATCTTGTGTTGTCAATAGGGAGGATTAAGAGGACACAGTGTCTTAGTACGGGATTCATCCTAAGGCTGCCCAGGAGATCCCAGGTCTCTCAAGGGCCAGAGTTGCTCAGCTCCACACTGCGAGGACCTCTTGTAGTGGTGAGGTTCACACTAGGGGTTTAACCCTAGACCTATACTTTGAAACTGCAAAACTGAACCTGGAAATACTTGAGTCTCCAGGTCAAGTCCTTTAGCACAGAGGCAGGAGCAGATTTACAACAATTTCTATGTGTAGGGAAACCACTAGAGGGAGGGAGAGGTCCACAGTGCCCGAGCAGTCCTGAGCCAGCTTCTCCATCTCCTCCATCATCAAACACAGGCTAGACCCTGCCTTGTAATAGAGGGTGGGGACTCTGGTTTTGACCCTACTCGTAGGCCAAGTGAAGGTGGCAGTCGGTCCCCAAGGTCTTCAGTGTTTGGCCCTCCAAAAACCGCCTAGCAGCTTTTCCTCAGCCCCGACCACTGCTCCCACATGGATGCAATTTCCCAGCGCCGAGGCTGCAGGCCAGATGGACGCGGCCCGTCCCGTGGGCTGAACGCAGCCCAGGAGCCATCAGCTACAGCACCATATGTAAGTGGTGTTTTACATACATATCAAATGTCAGGCCTCAGCTAAGTCGCAGATGAGGTATAATGCTACTACTGTAGCACAGTGCCCTTAATATCATCCCGCAATGTGGAAGAGTCCTTCCTCCAAATCATTAGCAACAGGTGAGCTCTGGGCTTATTATAAGCCCCCGAGTGCTTTGCAGCAAGAACATACCCAGAACAAAGTGTGTCTCCATTCCTGCTCAGCTGAGTTTTAGCAAAGAATTTAATAAAGATTTATAGGTTTTCAGAGATTGTTTTGAGCTTAGCCAAGGTCTCTTTTTTTAATCAGACTTTTCCGTGGGGGGCAGGGGAGGAAGTGTTTCCAAGGTTATAGAAATTGAGGCAATATCTCAGGTATCTCCAGCCTCACTGTGCTACCAACCCTTTAACTTATGAGAGAACAGACTTTGTTTTTACAGGTCTCATCCAGAAAAGCTTTGTGTGAGTAATAAAATGTTAGGTCCCCATAAGCTTATGTTAATACTCATGTCCCTGGGTTTTATTACATTTGGAAATCAAAAATTAATCCCATAAAATTTCCAAAAATAAAAAGAAAATATGTTGAGGGCAAATAGGTGAAAGCTATCTTGTGTCATTATTCATTAATTAAAATACCAAAAGCCATTTGGATGATTGGAAATGGACAAATGCCAGAAGAGAAGTTTCACTCCTGCAAGGAGCTTGAAATGTTGCTAAGAAATATTACAATTTGGGATTGATAGACATCATTCTAGTGTGAGTAAAGTGAAAGTCTTCCTTCCTGCTAAATTAATGTTCCCAGCATTCTGAAATTCTGAAATGCTTTTCAGAGAAGATACGCAAGGTTTCCGGGTAACTTGGATAAAGTCTTTGGATTCAGGGAGGAATGGCTTGGGGGCAGCATTCGAGCCTGGAGAGAGTGTACTTAGCTGTTAATTACAGGGGATAATACAGTAAGAGTTGGAAGGAGGACCAGTTCGGTGGACCTTGGAAATGGTGATCCCTGGCAGCCTAGAAGAAATATCCTAGGTCTGTTCATTTTTCCCCCACAGGATGTCTTCCCTCAACCACTGAGCATTCAGGTTGGTTTCCTACAGATTCTTTTCAGTTAGACCATACTTTTCCTGAGACGCAGCATGCAAAACAGGACACAATACTCAAGATGAGTCATCAAAAATAGGGAGAACAACAAAAGAATTACTTCACATGTTTAGCATATTTTTTTGTGTTTGCATTTGCTCTGGCTGGGATTTGCTGTCTTTTTCTGCAGACCTGCAGTCCAGCTCACATTTTTTTCTCCTTTAAGCACACATCTGATTATGCCTACATGTGTTTTACTTACCCTATTAAACTGCATCCTGTTTATTCCAGGGCTTTTTTTTTTTTCTTTAATTTATCAAAACCATTTGGAGTTTGGAGACTTTGCTATATGAACTCCTCATGTCACCATCTAAGTCTTTAACAAAAATATTTGTTAACTAATGTCAGACCCAGACCTCTACTGCAAATTCCTGCATACTAGATCAGTCCAGTTGCCAAATGCTAGGGATTTGGGATTGAACATGGATCCGAATCTCTCAGAGAAGCCACCAAAAAGTGGGTGTGCTGTCAAAAGAGGGGGCAGATCTTTCATACTCTACCAGAACAGATAGTCCCATAGTCTGTCCCTAACATCAGCCAGTTTCAAGGGAAGATTTAAGGAACTGTGGAATGGGCAGCTGTGCAGCTAGGGTAGATTATGCTGTAACCAGAAAATTACAAGTGACAGTAGGATAGCACATACTGAATTTCTGCCAGACAATATTATCTGGGAGTCTGAACAAGGAAGAGTGAATGAATGAAGAGCTCTTACGGAAGATAAATCTCATACCCAGTGAGAGAGGTTGGTTTTGTTTTTAAGCCCCTGCCTGCTAAGCTTTGCAGGGGATCTGACAACTGTTTCTACCACAGACATTTCTTATGGACCTTGAACAGATTAGTTAGCCTCTTTGAGCATCAAAATTCTTCCTGATGCTGAGGGATACAGGCAGTTTCGTGTTTGAGGGGGTCCTTGATGCTGTAAGTGCTCTCCTTTCCCCTGCCCTGAAAAGAAAAGAAAAGAAAAGAAAAGAAAAAAAGGGCAAAAGAAGAAAGGATGAAGCCAGAAGAAATCAAAGATTAATAAATGCCTTGACTGGAATGTAGTTTGTGTCTGGTGAGACACCCACACAAAATGAGAAGATACATTGCACAGCTTCGATAAGTGAGGGAAGACAAGAGCTTAATAAAGCTGTAATAAAAATAGACTGGTTTAAAGACAGTCAGGTGAGGAGGAAAAGGACTTTGCTGTTTCATTCAAAGCATTTGGATTCCATCCAGAAAGTGTATGCAAAGTGAGAGTTGTCAGTTATCAGTAATGGAAAGCCAAGTGAGAGACTATGACATATGAGTTCCCTTAAGACAAAGTCAAAACAGATTTATGATCTAGATTAGGACTCTGGTGCAATTTAGGCAGCAAAGTCTGAGGCTGAGATACTGAGAACTCATTATACACGACTTTGGGGCTGTATAAACCCCAGGGAAGTTGCAGTTCTGCTTTGTGCTTAACCAGAGTGGTTCAAGAAGCAGCAGGACTTAGTTCCTGCCCTGCACAGAAGCAGACACAAATAGTTGAATCTTTTGCAATATGAATCAAGAAATGTAGTGTTATTACATCTAAAGGGTTAGAGGGATTCACTGTGTCTGGAAGCAAAGATCTATCTCTCCTTACTAACTTCCTTGCTGCCCAGATGATCTGACCTGGCACAAGGAGACTCCATCTCCTGCCGTGCATGTGAACAACTCTCCCAGAATAAGACTCTTCCTTGGTGACCCTCACTGACCTCATGATAGAGCTTCTCACTCCGCTCTGCAATCCAAGCGCTGGAGGAGAAAGTGGGTGCAGAAGCAACTGAAATGTTGTTTGACCCTGGCCAGTGGAAGGGACCAGACAACTCCGCAGGGAGGATGGAGACAAATGTGCACAACATGGCCAACCGGTGCAGATCAGGACTAGGGCAGCCCATAAAGAACAACACAGAATGGGCACCAGTATCACAGTTGTGTGGAATTACTAACATCTAGTAATTTTGAAATTCTCTGTACTGCGAATCATGTTTCTACCATATGCTGGTACCAACCACCACTATGCTTGAGGCTGAAAGGATCTGTGAGCAATGAATTCCTTATGGTAAGTCTCTCTGAGGGGCTGGATTCAGTAGGATTTCTCAGTGTCACCCATGTGCACACACATGCACACACACGCACATATGTGCGCAAGCCATATCCGATTCTTCACAAAACAAAGTCGTGGCTTCTGTTTTTTCTGGAGGTGGATGAATGAGGTCAGGTTAGCGTTTATGTAAGTGTTACGAGCAAGCATTTCGTTCACAGCGGGTATGGAAAGTCCAGTGTCATTTCCTTTCCTCAGGTTCAGGAACTTTCTTTTTTCCAGAGAATCGGAGCTCAATCTCAGTCTTTGGTAGGCAGCTTTTTTGGTGGGGAATGGTTAGAAGAAAATGAACATAAAGAGATACAACAGCAAAAATTGCTTCCTTATGGTCTTAAAAGGAAAGACTAAATTTTCTTGCTTCTTCGGAAGAAGGGGATTTGGCTTCCATTTTCACAAGATCTGTTCAAGCAGTCAAAGCTTTGCAATGCCCATGTGCCCTGCACAGCTCTGAATGCCCTTGTACAGGTCCAGGTGACTCATATTTCTCAACAGATTTTGTACAAATGTGCAGAAATTCTTCATCTATATGTGCCAAACCCCTGAGTTCATGAAGCCAGAAAGTGAAAGTATGTTATAAATCTAATTTCAGGTGTCAGAGAAGCAATGCAAGGCAGAATGGAGAGCTTATGTACCTCCTCTCCTTGTACATTCACTGGGTACGAAGCAACCAACTTTTAAGTACAACTCATCATTTAAAACAGTGTGTCTCCTTTCTTCAAAAGAGCTTTTAAAGGAATACATTTGTCCTGTTTTCCTTTCTGTTTTTCCTTTCCTCTACCCCTTTGAATATCACAGGTCTTATTTCTGACTTTCAGGGATGGTCATCTGCTCATCTCATTCTCATGTGATCTCCCTGGATAGAAGAGAAATTATGAACCTTGCGTTCCTTCACTATCTTGGTCTCCAGGGAAATAACTGTAGCCACAGATATAGAGCAGAAAAAATGAGTGAACTGGGCTTTTCCACCATCCTTTATTTACACTTTTCATGGTTTCTTTTCTTTCAATATTGCTTATGTATTTATGTTCAGCTAGCAGCCCAGCAGGGATCAAAGTCTTTCCTCTCACTAGTGGAGTTTCTTATCACAGTAAGGAAAGGGCCCAGATTAAAAAAAAATACATAGCAACCAGATTTTTGTAACTTGCAACACCATTTGGAACTTCATAAATAGTGACCCCAATCACTGTTTTTCGGATCAATGCAGAGTAATCCCATTGGTCTCAAAGCAACTCTGAATGTGCAGAGCTCTTGGTGCCCACTAGTAGCAAAATTTCCTTCATGAAGTAGCACACCCAAAATGAAGAATATGATACAGTGCTCTAGAATTTTTGTACATGGCACAAACAGAGTTATATAGAAGGAGAATGTGGGGTGAGGAACCAGCGTGCAGCAATTTCGTAGCATAAAGAGTGATAAAAATATCAGCAGAGATTAGTAACCTTTGCCTGGTTTCAGGTTTCTTTACAAACTCAGATACTAGATGAGATTTAGCAGGATCTTTTTAGCCAAAGGCAAATGAATTTTTGAATAATTCTTGTGAACAGCAGGGAGAACAGATAATTTCTTGATTTTTATTTGCCATTTATAATTCCTTTTGATTGCATGAGACAAGACCATGCACCCAGAAATATAAAACTCCTATAAGAGGGAAGTTAACTGGGTGAACATGGAAGAAGAGGGAGATCAGCAGGATGTTTTAGCTGGCTTCGTGGTGTCACCAGCCAGCCCAGTGTGGCTATTATGAAACACACAGCTAGGATACAGCAGGTGAAATGGAACTATTGCAAGGTAACAGTGCATAGGATTCAAGAAGGATGGAAAAATTACAACATAGTTTCTAGAATGAGGAAGCTATTTCACTTATATTTGACAAATAGGGTATTTCAAAAGAGTATTTTTTTACCAAAGATCTTGGGCTGATGAGCCTAGCAGAGACTGAGCTGGAATATCATTACACTGCACAGTTTTTACAGGTAGGGAAATGCAGGGAAAAAGGATAGCCCATGGGCAGGGTAGGTGCTATGTCTGTGCAAAAAGCAGCAAGAGAACTCACCCCACTTCTCACCTTTCACTTAGGAGCTCACTGGGGTTTGTGCTTTCACCTAGCACCAAGGCAAACCGATTTCAAATGTTGTCTATGTTTGAGGGAATCTGAACCAACATTATCTCCTCAACCTATCTGTCCTTATTCACTCCCAGTTTGGACCCATTCCAGAGAACATAAAGCACCGGTATCTCTCCTCAGGTGAGTGTTATAACCACTATGCTCTCGTTTAAATAAATTAATCAACTCTTATTCCACCTGGGCATCCAGTCTGAGAGTTCTCACAGGGTGGGATCTTATGGCAAAATATCAGTTTGTGGGTCCTGGCACCACAGGTTTCAGCTCAGCATCCAGTATGTGTGAAACTATACCTAAAAGAAACTGTACCTCCTCCATGCACCATCCACTGAGTTCAGTGAATGAAAGAGTCTAAGTTAGAGTCTTTGATGAAGAATTCCATTGAGGCAAAGTCTTTGATGAGGCAGTTACCTCACCACCTACAGAAATTGGTAGACACTTTGTGACTCAACAGGAAAGAGAAAACTTCTCAGCAACCACTTGTGGAGGTACTCAGAGGAGGGCAACCATTGTTTCTTCAAGATGAATTGATGGAGCTATGGGAGCACAACTGAGCACAAGTGTGTCTATAGGCCTGTACTATCTTAAGTTGGTCCTGGAAAAAGATGAAAGCAAAAGTGATGGGGTAACTTCAAAGGCACTTAAATCTAGTTAAGGTTTCACTTAACTTCTTGTTTTAATAAGAAACAAAAATACTAAAGGAGTTGCATAGAGATGAAAAAATCAGTTACCATAATGGACTTTGGTGCCACAAGTACTTTGGTGCCACAAGGGGCTAATGTGACAGATTGCAGTAAAGATGTGTATTGTGGGGAATTACTGCATCTACAAGTCATTATTTCCAGCAGAAATAACATGTAGTACCATGAGCCATTGATGTATCTCATGGGGAATTTGCAGGAGATCTCCTTTAATTAACTTGAGTCACTAGTGAATGTAAGTAAATAAATCAATGCAATCTTGATCTTCTTAGAATTGAAGGTTCCTTCATTGCCTCAGGGGTCTCTCTCATGTATTGTTTTTTGGTTATTCAGATTGATTGGGCTCTTTGGTGTGGAGGTGCAAGTTTCCCTCCTCATGCCTGAGTATGTTGTCAGCAAGCAGAAGAAAGGAGGATAGGGACTTCCTCAGAGCTAGCAGAGGGTTTCAGTGGTTGCTTGAATTGACAATGCAGTTACTGCAAGTTCATGATACCTCTTCCTTGAAGCCTGCTCTTTTTCCCTCTCTGCCTACATGAGTTAACACACCAAAGGAAAGTTAGTACCAGGACCTCCAGGAACTTTGTTTTAGGGAGTCAGCAAGATCTGCTAAGGCAAATGAATGAGTGTCAGAAGAAGGGTTTCTAGTTGTGCTCCTATTCCCAAGATGAAGTTTCAGTTATATTAATGGCATTAGCTGACTATGGAGGGAGAGAGGAAAAGAGATCAGAAGGAACTAGTAGCAAGTACTGAGTGTAGGTAGACCTTTACTTGCCATTGTCTGCTTGTGACTGAGCAGGTAAATCATATTTCACACTGTTGTTTGGAGTTCCCTGACTGAACAAATGCTGCCTGATCCAAAGCCCACCCAAAATTTCAGGCTGAAGACTGACTGGCTCTTTTTCAGTCCTTTTACAACGAATGACTAAACTGGATTGGGGGTCATTTCCATACCAGGCACAGTCAAAACAAATGAAAGGACTGAGAAGTAATTCTATAGCTTTGTGCTTCGAATTCACATTCTCTGCTGAGGTCAAACATTTGCTGGCTAGCGACAACAAAATCATCTTATATTACGTGTCAAGCGTTAGCATAGCTTAAAAGACAAACCAATTTCAAACATCAGAGAACAGAATAAAGTTTAAACCATAGGAACAGTAATTTCTTACTCTGGAAATCAATAACATTGCACTGAGGAGAGCTGCAAAACCTCTCCAATTTCTATTGCCATAAGCCGAGGCTCTGATTCCCACTTTAAGCATTACTCAGTTTCAACAGACTTTGATCCTCACTGGGAGGAAACAAGGATCCGACCTCTGCCTGAACTTGGGTCCTGTGGAGAAAAAGATTCCCCAGTTAGAAAAACAGAGGTTTCCAAGCTTCTTATACATCTGTTAGCTTCCCACCAGGCAGCGTGTGTACGCGCCTGGGTAGCGTTCCTGAGTAGTCTCCTCTAATTAACCTCTCAGAGAAGGTTGCCAGCTAATTTGCTGACCAACCCTGAAGAGCGAAAAAAAAAAAGAAGGAAATATAAAAAAAAAATGTCAGGCAGTGGTTTTAAGCATGATTCTTGAATTAACTTTGCCAGCTATAGCAAACAAACAGCCCTGGCTGCTGTGCAGTAACCTCATTCCTCTGTCTCCTCCTAACACCAGTCCCTCCTCACCCCTAACCTTTGTCACTGGGAAGTTTCCTGGTGTGATTAAGCCATTATTGGTTTCCTTGAGTGCATATAATGTAAATATCCCAAGTGGAAGGAGCTGTAAACATAGACCAAAAATTCAACATGCAGACATGCTGCTGAAAAACAAGCAGACAAAGCACCAACCTGAGTTACTGTACTGGTTTTGGCTGGGGTAGAGTAAAATTTCTTCGTAGCAGCTGGTATGGGGCTATGTTTTGGATCTGTGATGATAATACAGGAGTGTTTTAGCTGTTGCTGAGCAGTGCTTGCACAGCTTCAAGGCCTTTTCAGCTTTTCAGGCTGCCCCACCAGCAGGTAATCTGGGAGTGCACAAGGAGTCAAGAGGGGACACAGCTGGGACAGTTGACCCCAACTTACCAAAGGGGTATTCCATACAATATGATGTCCTGTTCAGCAATAAAATGGGCTGGGGGGGGAGGAAGGTTGGCCAGGGCTGCCATTGCTCAGGGACTGGCAATTGCAATTTTTCTGCATCACTTTTTTCATTTCTCTGTTGCTTCAATTTGTTCTCCTAGAGAAAGGGACAGGGTAAAGGTATAGCAGCTGATTTAGGTAAGTACTTTTTCAGTGTTTAACATAGCCTGGCGTCCTAAGTACTACGAAATTAGCTATGGTTGACACTGATATGTTGGACTGTAAGTTGCAGTGTCCCACAGTGCCCGTACAGTTCTTCAGGATACCTGTCTCTCTTCTGTTAAAGTGGGTCTAAAAGCTGGTAGGATTTCTTAAAGTGTTTGCATCTTGATGGTCACCTGAACATTGTACTGCAGCAGTAACAAACAGCTAGTGGCTAGTTGAAGTCATGGATATTAATAATAGCATATGATTAGAGAGCAGCCAGGCCAGGACACGGAGCTGGACCACATCCAGTGTGGGGACAAGATTTAAGCATCCACTGTTCTCTAAAATTTGTGAGTCCTTGAATAAATGGTGCAGTATTGAACGTATCCAAGCGAACACAGCAGCCCTTTCTTGGACAGCTAGGAGTGGAGTACACACCACAGCAAGTAATCTCCTTGATTTTCGGGACAGTAGGATGTGATATAAAGCTCCTTTCCTTAGAGCAGCAGTCTGGCAGGAATCGCTCTGCAGACAAGAAGTTTCCACTGGTCTTGTTAGATTTGGGACCTGATTACCCTCAATCCAATTGTGGATACTGGTCCACCTTTCCCCAGAGATGGCTGTTAAAAAGATAGACTTGCATCTTCATAAGACAGAGTGGTTTTCATAGCTTAATGGCCTTCTATCTTCCTGGGATAAGTCAGGTTATATCAGAGGAGATTGCTATCTATTCTGGTTACTTGCTTAGAGCCCTAAGCCATAATCAAGTTCATTTATCTGTCTCCTTGCTTGAGGGCAGATTTTCTTTTGTGTCCCCAAAATACTATGTTTCAGTTATTTATAAATGTTCATCAGATCATTTCCCTGTACAAATTGCAGCCTGAGTATTATCTGTGAACTGTGTATTTCCAATATTCATCCTGGTCTCCATTTCTGATTGGATGCCTGAAACTTCATGAATAGAGAAAAAAAGTGAATGATGAATAGTGAATCATGAATAATAAACAGAAGATGAGTACACTTTTTCAAACCCCTATTCCTCCATGAATATGTGTACCCCTCTATATCAGTTGCCTTCAGCAACATTCATATGCAGAGAAAATAGATTGAAACAAGGCTAACAGAAAAAGGGCAGGAATGCAGCTGAATCAAATCAGGAACTGTGGTTTTTTGTGCATAGTTGTGAATGCACTACTCAGCAGTTATTCAGCTCCAGTAAAATCCAACTGTTCTGGAGATAGAGTTATCTGGAGAGGCAAGAGCAGGATTTTTCTCCACAAATCCCACACTAACTTCCCCAGGTGGGGAAGGTGGACATGTCGTGGTGCTTCTGCTTTCTTCTGCTTCCTCAGCTGTAAAATAGAAATAATGACACCCTTCCTTCTTCCTGTAGCACCCTCAGACCTCTGAATAAATCATGCTAAGTGAGAAAGAAGCATTTTTAAAGACTCATCAGTAACTGGAATAAATCATGTCAGCCTTTAGATTCTTAGCCTTTTAGGTGGTTTACAGGTATGTTCAATGCAGATGTTGCCTAGAGATTAGTCATAAATTATATTTTTCCCACAACAGATAATTGATATGTTCTGTGTGCCTGACTTGTCAAATCATGTTATACTTCAAAAAAAAAACCCTCTTGTCCATTTAAACAAAACTTTATTTTCTTGTGCAATGTCCAAAACTTAATAATTATTGTTTTCCTAAATGGCAACAATTTGCCTTCATAAGCCTGTAAAAAAGTTTTCTAATTTAAACCTGTAGAGACATCTTGGCAGTGAATGTGGGCAATTACAATCATTCTTGCTCTAATTTATACAATTATAAGAATGTATTTTTTCTTAGCTGTGGGCTCCAGCTGTCTAAAGTTGCTGACCAGAATGGAAGCTGTGAACACACTTTTTTGAAAGGAAGAAGATTTTGTTTAGATTTTGATATTTGTACTTCTCTTTTTCATGTTTTTAAGAATGGTTCTGAATTAATTAAATGTGTATTTCTATCTTCATTCTAATTAGGGAATCTACATAACTCTTGCAGGCTTGTACTAAAAGGCAACATGATTTTCATCTTTAAAGGTAAAACACAAATCTCTAGGGTCTTACCTGTAAATGAAAAAAATAAATAAACCTGGGCCTTCTCTATGTGATCTAACAGTTAGTAGGTAGCTATTGTCAAGACATTTTAAACATTTTGAAATTCAGAAAAGAAATGTTCCTTGCTTGAATAAAAACACCCAAACCTTTCAGGAACTGCTGGAGGGTACTCAGCCAAAAGCATCCATTAGTCACCCAGAATTACCCCTCTAAATCAGACAGAAGAGGGACTTAAATCTGCTTTTCTTGTAGAGTGAGTGTCTCAACCTGCTTCCAGAGAGCCTTTTGCCAGCTGGGGCCCAAGATGGTTATGCTGAAACCAGCACTCTTAAAATAGTTTTTGTTTTGACTTTGGCTTTCTTAGTGACAAAAGTCAACTGCATCAAAAAAACTCCCAGTGTGCTTTAACCGCTGCAACTGGTATTGTGTAGGGTGAAACACCTTACAGATATGCATTAAACAGACCTGGATAGCTCTGCTCTTTAACACTTTACTGGAGCGAAATGCCAGAAATTTCTACATTTATGGGATGCCAGGATTTGAAGATTTTTCTGGAAGAGCTTTTACAATAAAAAAATGTTTTTAACAACATTTTGCACTATTAAAGTACGTAAGCATTTTTATAAGTACTGGATATGCTTTCTTCAATCACAGAAATAAGTGGTGTGTCTGTTTAGATTTTAGCCCTGACTCTCTAAAAAACTATAATCAGGAAGTTCAAAGTACCAGCCTAGCCTAAAACTCAGTTAATGGAAGTTTTGTGACCATATTTTTGTCACTTCAAAAAATAATAATACAGCTTTGCTGATGTTTCCTTTGGTGCTCCAATGAACTGCAAATTACGGTTGCCCTTTTAGTGTCCTTTTGAATCATCATATTATAAATGCATTTCATCTGTCTCAAGGTATCCCAGCAAAAATTACAAGATGACCTTTAAAAATGGCTAGTAAAGCACTGCTGCTTACTTTGTTCTAGATCTCACCGCAAACAATCTCTTGTCTCTGTCACTTTCAGAGATAAATTACTATTTCCACTGTGCCTACACCTGTAATAGCAGCTGCCTTTTCACCACTTGTCACTCACTCTTCTAACCCCTCCCCATTCCTGCTTTTATTTCTTTCTGCCTACACTGCAATTCTCCATTTCTCTGAAGGAAAAAAGTATATATTTAATACATAAATACAAAATACAAAATATACCTTGACCTTCCTTTTCTTTTACCCTTGCCTGCCATAATGCAGGAAGTTGCTGTATGTTTTCTCCTCTTACTCCATCTCATTCCCATCCTTAGTCATCTCCTTAGCTTCTCAGTATGCTCTGGTTCTTTTTCCATCACCATAGAAGTAGGTTTACTCTTGCTCAGCTCACACCAGTCTGTCCCTCCAGCTCCTGCCTGTTCTCTCTCCGTTCCCCTCCGAGCTCCAGCTGCAGAGTGAATTTTCCCTTCTTCCCTCTGCCAGCCTGGCTGCCTTGGACTTGAACACAAATGAGCACATACTTTTGGAAAACTCATTCTTTTTTTGGCTTCAGTGAGTTTTTCTCCTTTCCACTTTCTTGCTGCCTCCCTAACTGCTTATTCAGAAAGTCTTCTGGAAGATTTCCTTGTTCTCCTCCCTGATTACTGAGGAGAGAAGAGTGGTGCTCTGTAAGGCTGTATTTTTAAATATTTTTTATTTGACTCTTCTCACTGTCTGCTGTGTCTCATCTGTGAAAACTAGACCAACCAGTGTGTCTGTGTCAAGAAGGTATGTCTTTCATACATGTCTTTGCTCCAAATCTATTTCCTTATGTCCAAATGAAAACCTTTTCATACCTCTTAAAATCCAACAATCAGGGCAAGCTGAACTTAGGGAAAACAAACTTTTTAGCCTCTCTTCCTTGTAAACTTGTTTCTCAAACTTCAGGATGCTTTTCATTGTCACAATATTGCCATGCTGCTCTTAAACAGATGCTGTCTTCTGTTGAGATCTCTCTGGTTCCTGGCAACACTCTCCATATAGATCCCACCATCTTATACCTCTATAAGTATACTGACATTTGCCATGACCTTTCTCGGAGTTCTCATGCTAATGAGTGGCTCCCCAAAGCACCCGTAGGACTACTTTAAGATGGTTTTTGTCTCTGTAAAATCTACTTGGCTAGCACCATAGTGAGACCACCACCATCACGTTGATCAGTCTGTTTGTGTGGGTTATATCTTACCAGATGCAGGCATCTTTAGATACAGGTGTCTGCGAAAGAGCTCATTTCTACTTGCTTTTTAGTGGATAGAAGGAAACAAGGCATTGTCAGATCAGATCCTATGTGTTGATATGTAAAAGTGCTTGTTTCCCTTCACTGGCTGTAAGGGAAGCTGGGGGAGAATAACTCAGACGCCAGTATCCGCAGCTGAGATATCTGACACTTATGTGAAGAATCCCACTTTTTTTGTGTGGTTTCGAAGTATTTCGTCTTAATTTTTAAGTTATACGCAATGGGGAACGATTCTGTATCCATACCTGGATCTGTGCAAAGCCCCTGTGCAACAGGGATTGAGGCCATGAATATGTTCTGGTGGTGCCACTGTAATGGTTATACTTCAAGTTATCAACAGCATCAAAATGCTGTTCAAAAAAAGACTAAAGAAAACATCTTGCAAAGGTTAGAGGAGCCACAGTAATGTATAGCAAGAATATGGAGGCATTCAGAAACAGTTAATTGATAGCTTGTGTGGCTGGTATTCACAGTGCTGCAGTCCCAGTGACTCTAAACATATGGCAGCAAGGATAATGCTGAAAAAGAACAATGGCATTTAGTCAACTGCAGTATATAGAACTTATTTATTTATTACTAACTGTGGTATGTAAAACGTTTCTAGCTTTCCTTTGGAGGAGGCTTTTAAAATTAAGATCTAAGCCACTTGGAGAACATATGAAGTTCTCAGACTTCCATAACCATGGGCAACATCTAGTGAGAACTTCGTCTTTGTTTGGCTGCATGATTGCCTTTTAGCAATAAGTGAAACTTTAGGGCTTGTGTTAATTCTTTTCACTTCTTCTCATGTCTTTGATTTTGCAGACCACAATGACCTTGTTTGGGAAAGAGATGACTTAACAGGGATGTGACAGAGATATATGAAATTACCAGTAATATGGTGATGATGAGTGAAGAATGTTTACTCAGTATTTCCCACAATCTTTTTATGCTTTTCAAAGAGAATCCAGTGAAATTGCCAGGCAGAAGATTTAAAGTGAACAAATGAAATGCTTTTCCCTCCATGATCCAGAGTTAGCCTGTGGAATTTGTTACCAGATTGAAAGAAAAATACCAGACATGCACACACAAATTCTTTTCCTGTGGAAAGCTGCTGTTTCGTTCAACATACATACAAATCCAGAGTTGCAGTAGTCCTATTCTGTTTATGCAGATCAAATGGAATATATGTGTTAGATGGAAAACTAGGAAGCCAGGGAAGAAGGTTACTGGTTTACCTTTCATGACTCCTTCATTCTGGGATAAGACGAACCTTTGGAGGAAGCAGGAGACTTTTCCTTCCTGTAGAGCAACAAAATACTGCCCAAGCAGGAACATTTTGAGATGCAACATGGGATAGACAAATTTAATCCAGACTGGGAAATCGCTCCAAAGATGGGGGAGCAAACACACAGGCAGTTTTCAAAGATGATAGAAACAAAGAGACTTTTCCAAAGGACCGAGAAAATATTTTCTAAAATTTGTTGTAGCCTAGAAACTCACATAAAAATTGCTGGATTAAGGGAAACTCTGCAGGAAAAGAGTTGGCATGCAAGGCACAAGGGACAGGGCAGAGATAGCTGGTTCCAAATCCATTTGTTTTCCTTCAGTTTTACCCAGCACATCTGGATTTTTGTCCATTTAAAAAAATGTGTGCTTTAAGAGATCTTTGCTTCTCAGATACAAATTCCTTTTGGTGCTTTTGTGGTGTTCCTTAAAGGAAATTGTATTAGCAGATGCATGTCAGAATTTTGGCTTTTGGGATCATGTCACAACCCTGCCACAGAAAGTATCTAGTGTCTGTGGCCAATGGAGAAGTTGCCATCAGAAAGTGACTTAGGAGAAGACAAGTGACCCTTTGGATGCAGCTGTTTCTCCAGTGACTATACCTGATGGTTAGACTTAGCACTTGACTTTCAGGCGCCTATATTTATGGAAGAAAAAAAAGGCTTGTCTTTTTTATTATCATTTTTCCTATTGTAAAGTGTTGATATTACAACACCACAACATGTACACACACGAGTAAGCTGGTGGACATGATATTGTATGTGCTGACCAGTGTAGTATACAGAGCATATGCAAGCTGTCAGCTCACCACCAACAACAATAACCCTCACAGGAGTCACATCCCCAGAAAAGCACTATGGTTTTCTTCAAAATGCCCCATCTACACTCAGCTCCATAACAAAGCTCAGTCCCATTTTTTATTTTAGTCACTCTTCCAAAAGTGGCATTGGCTCTTCTGACAGGAGAGAGCACTTCATCATCTCTAAGAGCATCATTTGACAATAGGCTAACAGGCTCAGAATGTGATCTGAAGTTGTGAAACAATTGCTTTGATGGCTTTCCTCAGCTTGGTTACAAGAAACCTTGCTTCACAATTTATTTTGAACATCTGGCCTGCTATTATTGAGCATCTATTTATAAAGCTGGCCTCAACAAAACTCTCAGAGAAGTGTCTGTCTTCAATCAGTTTGTGTGTGTCTTGTGGCAACAGAATATTTTACAGACATTAGTTCCTAATTGTCCAGGGTTTTCTTATACAAATCAGCATTCCTTTCTGGAGCTACTTTATTTATATATGCTTTTTATTAACAGAGCTGTTTCTGCATACAACATAAATGAAAACAACTCCATTAGAGAAGCTGTGAGTCATTGCCATCGTTTTATTAAATAAATTATTTCAAGATCTCAGACAGGCATGAAAAAGGTTTAACAAACAGCTAGCAATTCCTTAAAATACATACAAAACACTCCCTATTTTTTTCCTGCATTTGTATTAAGTTAATGTAAAAATCTTCTGGTTTTGCCAAAGGTGGAGAAGTAATTGTACACACATTTGGAGAAGCTATAGGTGTGGTGGGTTGACCATGGCTGTATGCCAGGTTCCCACCAAAGCCTCTCTATCACTCCCCTCCTCACCTGGACAGGTGAGAGTAAATATCCCTGGATGTGTTTAAGAGACGATTAGATGTGGTGCTGAGGGATATGGTGTAGGGGAGGACTTTGTAGAGTAGGGTAGATGGTTGGACTCGATGATCCCAAGGGTCTCTTCCAATCTAGATGGTGCTATGATTCTATGATTCTATGATTCTTCTAAGATAAGGACATAAGAAAGTCTTGAGATAAGGACAAGGAAATATCCTTCACCAGTTACTGTCATGGGCAAAACAGATTTGACTTGGGGAAATTAGTTTAATTTATTACCAATCAAATCAGAGAAGGGCAATGAGATATAAAATCAAATCTTAAAGTGTTTTTCCCCCACCCCTCCCTTCTTTCTGCGTTCAACTTCACTCCCAGATTCTCTGCCTCCTCCCCCCGAGTGGCACAGGGTGACAGAGAGCAGGGGTTGTGGTCAGTTCATCACGTTGTCTCTGCTGCTGCTTCCTTCCCAGGGGAGGACTTCTCACACTCTTCCCCTGCTCCAATGTGGGGTCTCTCCCATATGAGACAGTCCTCCATGAACTTCTCTGACCTGAGTCCTTCCTCCAGGCTCCAATTCTTCATGAACTGCTCAAGCATAGATCCTTTCTAGGATGCAGTCCTTCAGGAGCAGACTGCACCAGCATGGGTCCCCCACGGGATCACAGGTCCTGCCAGGAGCCTGCTCCAATATGGGCTTCCCATGGGGTCACAGTCTCCTTTGGACGCATCCACTTGCTCTGGTGTAGGGTCCTTCATGGGCTGCAGGGGGATAGCCTGCCTCACCGTGGTCTTCACCATGGGCTGCAGGGGAATTTCTGCTTCAGTGCCTGGAGCACCTCCTCCTTCTCCTTCTTCACTGCCCTTGGTGTCTGCAGAGCTATTTCTCTTACGTATTCTCAATCCTCTCTCCAGCTGCAGTTTTACAAGTTTTTTTCCCCCTTCTTAAACATGTTATCACAGAGGCTCTACGACCATCGCTGATGGGCTCGGCCTTGGCCAGCAGCAGGTCTGTCTTAGAGCTGTCTGTCATTGGCTCTGGCAGACACAGGGGAAGTTTCTAGTAGCCTCTCACAGAAGCCACCCCTGTAGCCACCTTCCTACAAAAACTTTGCCACATAAAACCAATACAATAGGATATCAGGGGAGGGGAGAAAGAGAAAGCACGATCCTCATTCAAGAAATGTACTAATGTTATTGCATGGTACATCACATAAGAAAGATGGGGACAAAGTTTTAGTAGGGCTTGTAGCAACAGGACAAGTGGTAATGGTTTTAAACTAAAAGAGGATAGATTTTGACTAGATAGAAGGAAGAAATTTTTCACAATGAGGGTGATGAAACACTGGCACAGATTGCCCAGAGAAGTGGCAGATGCCCCATCCCTGGAAACATTCAAGGTCAGGTTGGATGGGAGTCTGAGCAACCTGATATGGTTGAAGATGTCCCTGCTCATTGCAGGGGGGGTTGGACTAGATGACCTTTAAAGGTCCATTCCAATCCAAACTATTCTATGATACTTTATGACATAAAATTATATATGTATTTGTAATCCTTTGGGTGCCTCTGTTCTGAGTGATCCCTGGAAGTGCCTTAAAACTGAGACCACTACATGATCCATTGGAAATGCAGCAGAGTCTGCACTGAAGAAAATGTTGTGAGTAACATTTTCCACAAGCATTAACAATTCTTGAGATAGGAATTACTTTCATTACCCTGCCATCTTATAGGGGTATATATATTTATACAAGAAATAAAAAAAACAACTTCCAAATGCTACTCCTACATGAGCAAAATGCTACTGTTGGTATAATGTAGTTTTAAGATGCTCAATTGTTTGGAAAGCTTTTTTGTAGCAGAGTGCAGTGTTTCTGCATGAAACTCATTGTCTGCAGGCAAGTGCCTATAATTACACTACCTATTGCTCTGTCTGTCATTAGTCCCATAAGGAACAAGAAAGATAAATTGAAGAAGAATATTTTGGTATTCCACTTCCAGGTGTGTAACAGCTGGTCAAGGCTGAGGGACTTCAGCACTCAAAGTTATAAATTCTACTGGAGCTTGGGCCACTTTCCATCATTCTGGCTTTCTCACATTAATAATGGCTGCACTTGAGACCACGGGAGCTCACGGGTGTGCTGTCACTCTGCTTCTGATCATCCCCACACATTGACCTGTCCTGGACTCTCACTGGGGCCTTGAGTGGTGACAGCAGAAAGTTGTGATTTATGCAGCACTGTCCTAATTAGGGCAGAGCTCACAAGCGCTGCTAGAGCTTGGGCCCTGTCAGTGCTTCCAGTAGAAATCCTTGTGTTTAACAGTTTATAAATGTGCCCATTAAATCTCCCTCCGAGCTGCAATTTGGCATACAAGTTGTCAGCACCAGGGGGCATCTTCCAATCAAACGCAAAGTCTGTTTGGTGCTTTTGAAGTAATTTGGGTACACGCTCATAGGAACACACACAAGCATCTCTGTTCATCACCATGAGCCCGGAACAGGAGGTGTGTAAGTTAAGTTACATACCTTGTTCAGGTCATATGTTTCATAAAGGCAGCTCCCTTCTGACTGTGGCTCGCACGCGGGATGAAAGCAAAACCTCTCTCCCCTGTGTAGCTTTCAGAGACTGGCTAATGTCCTCCACCCACCACCACCAGGAGAAATGTCACCTGCTTTACTCTGCAGGAGCTGGACTGTGGCATCCCCTTGCTTTCTCATGCCCCCTCAGCCTTCTTTAGGCACACTCTGAGATCTGGCAGAGACCTGGAAAGATGCTGTGGGGTCTGGAGCGCCCTGAGCTGAGCTCCTTGCCCTCAGGTGACCTGGTCTCAACAGCACTGGTCTCAACTGGGTCGTCCTGGTCCACACGCTGTGTTTCTCCCATTCCTGGGCTAGAGCCATGCTCAGCCCCAATTCTGTAGTCCTCCCTGGTCACATCTGAGACTGCTGGGGCTGCTGGAGGAGTTTCTGTCACAGAGTGGTTGGTTGTGACTAAGGGCAAAGTACCTAATCTCCCTGTTGCTGAGGTTGTCTTTCATTCAACGGGGGGGATGAATGCATGCCTTCCTCTCAGGGATGCTGAAATACCAGTGACGAGTGCCACAGATGTGCCTGTAAATAACTGCCTAGATCTAAGAGCATGCCCATGAATGAAAAATCATTCATTGAATATTTCCAGAAAGTGAAGAACTGAAAGAATAAGGAAGGAGGAAGCATGGCTTTGAATTATGCTACTTTTTGGTAATGTTTGCTGTCTTCCCAGTACATCACATGTTACAAACGCACCTGAAAGTCACAAGCACAGAATAATATATGATGCATATGCAACATTTGAGAGTAGTAACCTCCAGACACTAAGCAGCTTGCATACTAATAACATTTGGAAAACTTGCTTCCTTCCATAAGCTTTCCTCCTTAAGCAGAGGGGAAATACCCAGTCGGTGTGCCTGTAAAGGCAGGAGTGCAGGAGCCCACAGATCACAAAATATGAGGTATGAAGAAGTGCCCATTTCAATCAAACGGTCAGCATGAGCATTCTTCTTTATGATATGTTATAAAAAGTTTATAGCCCGTTTTACAACTCTAGCTGCCCAAAGTTTGATTTAACCAGAAAACGCACCAGTAATGTGCATTGCCACCGGGTCTAGCTTTTCATGTCCTGGAAGTTGTGACAGCTTAGTCCAGACTTTTTCCAAGTTATTTGTTAGTGAACATGAATCCTTCAGGTACTCAGGAGGAATTCTGTACCCTGACCTGTAAATCTCTCAGGCCCCGAGGAGAAAATCTGCACCCTGAACACCTAATGGTGAATAGAAACACCATTTGTGTTATTATCCCCATTTTTACTGCCCCATACCGGAACCCATAATCTAAACTGCTGGTTAATTTTTTAAATCATCACTGATGTGTTTTGCCATTGGAATAGTTCAGGTGTCACCTGAGCCATCATGGGAGCTCAGTTAGCCTGAAGGTTGTTTCCTTCACTGGGACAGACAAGGCATTGCTGGAGGGTTTTCCTTTCCTCCTCCCCTTGCCCCAAACTATGGGTAGAAATATTCCTAAAGAAGAGATGGAGGAGGAACTTGCTTTCCCTGTTCTTCTTCACCTTCTGCAGTTGTCCTGGCAGGGAGGGAGACTTTGCTGCCTGCCTTCCCTCCCTGGCACGCCAGGGTTTCCCAAGCTGTGATTTCAGTCTGCTGTGGTTCTCCTGCACCACCGTGAGGCATGTTGTTCCCTGTCTGGGTCAGAGTGGGTCTGCAGCTGGGAGGCTTCACTGACTTACTGGGTGTGATTTCCCTCATCTGGAACAAAATTAATGAAGGGCATTTGTTAAATTGGGAAATTAAAGCTGTTTTGTTTGTTGTTTTTTTTTTTTAAATGAACTCCCTGTGACTTGGCCAGTGGGCTGAAAGAAAACAGGAGTAAGAAGTGTACCACTGGCACCGACAGATTTAGAGACCTCTCATGTGTCTCTGTTCTGTTTGCTCAAAGGGGACAGAGGAGAGGACATCACAGTAAGTTGAAGGCAATCATCAGGTTTGTTGTATTGACTGCACTGGATTAGGCCATACAGCTCCTCACTAACTTCCTTCAAATGCACAGTTGTGGCAAGGTGTGTGTGTGAGGGGAAGGCTAGAGAGGCAGATAGTAGCCTCAGTTAATTAAATTTAACTAACTTCCTTCAGCTACTTAAAATTCCATGTAAGTCTTTGATTCAGCTACGTCTCCTGATCAACCTTCTGATCACAGACACGGGGTCCTCCCATGCACGACGATGTCCTGCCATGTCCACGTCCACGTCCATGTCCTGCCTCACAGACATCAAAGCTTAACGCCAATCCTGGAGGAGGACACCAGCGGACGATGCATCAGAGATGGAGCTCTCCCTGCATTTCATCTGGATTCACAACTCCTGCCGAGCCGGAGCGACGCAGGGACACAGCAGCAAAACAAACAGACGCCATCAAACAGCAGTCAGTGCAGAGGTCCTGGCCAGCAACCAGCTGTCCTGAGTTCCAGGAAAATTTACCCAGAGATTAACTACTGCAGAAGCATCAGCACACAAAAGTGCCTTTTATGTCCTTATTGTTTTATAGTATGCAATGCAACACCTTGTGCTATTAAGCTATTTGTTTACCAAGCATCAGAAGTTGCTGGCTGTGGAAAAGCCATGCTAGCACAGTGTGTAGAGATTGTAAGCCAAGGTCCCTTATGGTCCTGAACTGCTGAATTATACAAGCTTTCTGCATTTGGTGGTGTTGCATGAGCACACGAGATCTCACACTTTGGTCCTGTACCTTCTAGTGAATGGATTTACGTTCAATGTCAAAGAAAAAAAAAAAAGTACGCAATGAAAAAAATATCATGCGGCCCATTTATTGCTGTTTCTTCATTTGTTTTTCAAATTCACCTGAAACAAAGAGCTGTGAAAGGAATGAGCCTGGTCTTGAAAATTGAATAGGAATATGCTTAACTTCACCTGTGTGGTAGATGAAGATTTTACCACTCTGAAAACCTTTTGTGCTGCTAGGAGGGAAATGATGGGGAAATGTAAAGCCTCTTTGGAAAAAAAACAAGAATGTAAATCATTCCAAGTTCAGACAGTGCTCAGCTCAAGAATGCATCAGCTTCAGAAAAGATTAATAAACCAATATTTCTTTCTATTGATTTTCTTTGGAGAAAACAGCTGGTTTTGATTAAGTAAATGAAGATCAAAAGAACAGAGATAGAAACATATTGAATAGCTGATCCAGGGTAGGTATAACTGTTAAAAGAGAAAGTTGCCTCCACCGTGTCTTTAGGTGTGGGAAGGATATATATTTTTTGAAGTATATAGCATTATTTATAGTGATTCTGCGTGGTAGGGATTCAAAGTACCTTTAAATAGTGCTTCCCCTATTATAACTGACTTAATAACTGGTCTAGAAAGACCATATCTGTATAACAGAAGTTACAGTTATATAAGGTAAATAAAGCTGTAAATTAATCTAATGGCAGAGTACCAGTTGCATACCTGGCTGTGCTGTCTATAATTTTGCATGTTGAGCCAGCCTAGGGAACTGTAGAGCCAGGTAACAGCCTTTGTCTTGCAAACGTGTTTTAAACCCTCAGAGTGAAAAATGGGGTGGAGCTACAGGACAAGAAATGTAGCTTGTTGTTGATGCTGTGGTCAATGAGGTTTGAAACACAAGCAGAGACACAGTAGGTGAGAAGTAGGACAGAAAGATTGACTTTAACAAGGCAGAAAAATTTATGATGACAGAAGCTATAAACCTCAGAAAAGCCAGACAATTCCCTTGCAGCATGTTTGGGAAGTTTATTTTTATTTAACACAGATATTTCTTTTAAGATGCAGTCTTACATGGTGATGAAAGAGTGCCTGTTCATCCTTATATTAATTATGGTCTGAATACGTTTTAGATTTTTTTTCATGAACAGCTGTTGACGTTTTTTTATCTCAGTAACCTCACTCACTTGCAAGTACTGTTGCTGGTGACTTCTCTTTGCCACCCTGATTTTGGATAATGAGCCTTAATAGGAGACATGCTGTTCTCCGGATGAGACAAAATGTTCTCACAACTTAACAGATATTTCCATTGTAAGCTTGGCTCACGTGATCAGGGGTGAATAAGCTACTGAAGTATATTATGCCATCCATTTGTGACTCACCTGCCACATTTTGTTTTTAAAATAACGTGGAATAAATTAAGGAGCAAATGAAACAGAACAGAAAACTCAGGTTTTGAGATGCAGAGGGGAAAAAGAAGCCGGAAGCACATTGGTTTTTTATCTTTAGTTTCATTTATTTCTCCATTTCTTAGGTCTGAAATGAATCCTGTAAACTTCTCTGTGCCTCTGCAGTTTAAGTATAAGGATAGTTCCAGTAAATTAAAAGGAACTAATCATGGGATTAACTTTAAGCACAAGATTAAATATTAATAAGGTGAGGGCCTCTGTATGGATTATCAAAAGAAGAATGACATTGCTACAAAAGACTTGTGAGTTTGAGAACTCTTTTTTGTGTTAAAGGAAGACCTGAAATAAATTTTTGAAGCAGCTGCAGTTATCTGTTCTCTAACAGGAACTGTACTGGATTGCTGTTTTACTTCAGAAATACATGGAAAACGAGATCTGTGATGATGGAAGGTCCACAATATTATCCTACAACTATTTTTTGCCAGATCCAGACTTATCCCCAAACACAAAACTTCCTCAGAACTCAGACACACAGGTTCATCAATATCCCTAAAAAAACCCTAATACACTTTTAAAATGTAGTAGATTATACACACTATAAAAGGAGAAAACTGTGTGACTCTAGATCTCATGCTGTAATGTCTAGCCCCAAAAAATCTAAAAAATTTAGGAAGTGGGTGGAACCATGGATCAGGAATAGGGTTAAAAGGAAGGGACGAGGTCTCAGGGTGCACTGTTGGCCACTGCAGGCAGGGTGGAGCTCAAGCATATGGGTTGCACAAGAATCATAACATTGTAGAATAGTTTGAATTGGAAGGGACCTTTAAAGGTCATCTAGTCCATCCTTCCCTGCAATGAGCAGGGACATCTTCAACCATATCAGGTTGCTCAGACTCCCATCCAACCTGACCTTGAATGTTTCCAGGGATGGGGCATCTGCCACTTCTCTGGGCAACCTGTGCCAGTGTTTCATCACCCTCATTGTGAAAAATTTCTTCCTTCTATCTAGTCAAAATCTATCCTCTTTTAGTTTAAAACCATTACCCCTTGTCCTATTGCCACAGGCCCTACTAAATCTTTGTCCCCATCTTTCTTACAAGTCCCCTTTGAGTATTGAAAGGCTGCTATAAGGTCTCCCTGGAGCCTTCTCTTCTCCAGGCTGAACAATCCCAGCTCTCTCAGTCTGTCCTCACAGGAAAGGTGTTCCATCCCTCTGATCATTTTTGTGGATCTCCTCTGGACCTGCTCGAACAGGTCCATGTCTTTCCTGTGCTGAGGACTCCAGAGCTGGACACAGTACTCCAGGTGGGGTCTCACCAGAGTGCAATAGAGGGGAAGAATCACCTTCCTCAACCTGCTGGCCATGCTTCTTTTGATGCAGCCAAGGATACGGTTGGCCTTCCGAGAACTTTGAGAGCACATTGTGAGCTCATGTCCAGCTTTTCATCCACCCCTACCCCTAAGTCTTCCTTCTCAGGGCTGCTCTTGATTCCTTTATCTCCCAGCCTGTATTGATACCAGATTTTGTCCAAACCCAGGTCCAGGCCTTTGCACTTGAACCCCATGAGGTTCACGTGGGCCCACTTCTCAAGCCTGTCCAGGTCCCTCTAGATGGGATCCTGGCCCTCAAGTGTGTCAACTGCACCACTCATCTTGGCGTCATCTGCAAACTTGCTGAGGGTGCACTCAATCCCACTGTCTGTGTTATTGATGAAGATATTGAATAGTATTGGTCCCAATACAGACCCCTGAAGGACATAACTTGTCACCGTTCTCCATCTGGCTATTGAGCCATTGACCACTAACTAGCATTTTGGATGTTACCATCCAACCAATTCCTCATCCACCAAACAATTCATACATCAAATCCCTATCTCTCCAATTTAGAGAGAAGGATGTTGTAGGGTCAAAGGCCTTACAGAAGTACAGACAGACGATATCCGTAGCTCTTCCCTTGTCCACTGATGTAGTCCCTCCCTCACAGAAGGCCACTAGGTCAGGCAGGACTATCCTTGGTGAAGCCATGCTGGCTGTGTCAAATCACCTCCCTGTCCTCCATGTACCTTAGCATAACTTCCAGGAGGATCTGTTTCATGATCTTCCCAGGCACAGAGGTAAGGCTGACAGGTCAATAGGTCCCAGCGTCCTCCTTTCTACCATTTTTAAAAATGGGTCTAATGTTTCCCTTTTTCCAGTCACCATGGACTTCACCTGACTGCCGTGATTTTTCAAATTTCGTGGATAGTGGCTTGGCAACTACATCAGCCAATTGCCTCAGGACTCTGGGATGCATCAGGGCCCATAGATTTCTGTATGTTCAGGTTCCTCAGGTGGTCATTTAACTGATCTGGTTACAGAGGGAATGACTTTTCTCCTTCAATCCCTGCCTTGCAGTCCTTGCTTGTGGAGAGAGAAGTTGCCAGTAAAGACTGAGGCAAAAAAAGATGTTGAGTATAAGAAATGGGTTTTTTCTGATTCACGTTGCCTGAAGACTACAGGAGTCCTGGTCCAGTATCCCATTGAATAAGAAAATTTAGGGGGGAAAAAACCCCACACCTCAGGTGTTGGGACCAATTCTGATAATCTAGCATGTTTGAGATGCAGCACAGTAATAGCTGAGCTGACTCTAACCAACCTCCTCTGGAGAATGGGGGAACTTTAGGCAGCCCTGAGCTTGGTGGGGGTGATTCACCCACTTGAAACATGTCTTTAAACTTAACCAAATTTTAAAATTAAGCAAAGAAGCACTAACATAAATATTAGATGAACATTATTAAAGACACCACCGGAACGTGGCTGATTCTGCCCTGCAATTTTAATTTAAATTGGAGATCGGTTTTCATTTACGTTAATGATGAAGTCTCCTTTAACTTTAATGGATGGGGAACCATTTTTTAAAAAAATAATTGGATGTAATATTCTTGGTTAATATTTAAAATAGGCTTGGCTTGTTCTGTGTGATCAATATTGATCAATATTAGAAAATGAACAGTTCTCATTTGCAATATTAGCAACACAGTTGTGTAATCTGGCATAAGAGTTGTGATTTGTTTGTGTTTGTATTGTTTCTCATATCTCATAAGGTTTCAAATTACATTTGTATAATTAAAATCCAAGGATTTATTTTTTTTCTGCAAAAAGAAAAGGATAGCAATTTGCATTTAAAAGTTATCAGTGGTTACAGCAGCAGTTGCCGAGACGACTTGTAGTTTAGGGTTAACAGAGACTGATGAATTTCATTTCAAACTCAGATTAGCTTTAAGAATAGGGTCCTGGAGGAGCAGGAGCCAGCAGCGGCCACTGTATGTTTGTGTGTAAGGGATTTGTAATGTTAGCTTCTTATTTCCACATTTTTTTAATATCCACAGTTTTACCTCCTTTATCATTAGGTGTAGGAATTTGGGGCCAAAATAAACAGGGACTCATGTGAGGGAGTAGGGACATTCATGGGAAAACATCCTCAGAGATACCCCAGCTTACGTGAGAAGCTTCTCAGTTACTTCAGAAGCTGGGAGCACAGGTGGCTTAAAGCCACTCTTCTTTCTCCTGCGGGGCGCTTACTGAAAGATAAGATAGAATCGTTCCTGTTCACAGTAAATCAGTATGCCTGCATGTACAGGAACAATTTTACAAAATCATCCTAAAGTTCACAGAAGAAACATGTTATCTAACACGGAGGTTAATATGTGGTTATTTCTCTGTGTACAAAACTTCCTTCAATCCCTGGGCTTTTCTCAGACACCTCAGTCTGGAAACTACTGGCGTTGACCTGTCTGAGCCTGTGTCAGCCCGTCCTGAGCTACACACCAAGAGTAATATTTGCCTCCCTGTAGCTTTTGCATTTGTTTTTGCCACACCTCAAAAGGATTTTTTTATTGATCTGTGTGGGTGCTATGGATTTAACAGGAGGTGGGCACTGAGTGACATTAGCAGCCAACAAACCTCCAGTGAGTACATTCAAATTGATGGTATTACAGAGTATATTGGGGTAAAGGGTGTCTGAGGAATATTTCTAGTAGAAAGCTCCTTCCATTTACTCCTTTCCATTAGATTTCAGTGATTACCACTGCTCAACTACTGCTGTAGCATCCTTAAGAGATTGCTATAATAAAACCTCCCTGTCCTCCATGTGCCTTAGCATAACTATGGTCAGAAGAAATGCTTCATGTGCGTGCTGACCAATGATGGGAAATACTGTCATGTGGCTCGTGAGTCCCATGCTGCCTTTTGGCCATTTGCACCCAGGCCCTGACTGATGAGTACAAAAAACCATGCCTTGCTGATGCTGTCATTGCAGTAGATTTTGACATAATTAATTCTAAAATTTTTGAGTTCGTTTTGTTTTTTTTTTTTAATGTAGCAATGGTATGCTTCCTATACAGCCTTCTCTGAAGACATCGGGTGCGATGGACTCGTTCTCCCCCTTTTTTGAAGGATTATTTAGGACTGTGTCTTGTCACCTTCAAACACAGAGCTTGTCTTCTGGAGATGTGCCAAGGAAGCTAAGAAGAGCGCTGCATCGCAGGGATGTTTAAAACCAGAGAAGTTGACAGCATGTAGATCCAGACATGGACACAGGGCCCAGACAGAGCAGCCTGGCAACTTTCCGGTGGTTATCAGAGAAATAGTGAGACACATGGGTCTATCACACATCCAAAACACATTATGCTCAGAAGAAATCTTTGGTCTCGTACAGTTGGTACAAAGCAAAACAGAACACTGCAGCGCAGGCTGGCTTCCACAGCACACATGCATGGTGCACCCTGAAGGGTCTGTTGTGGGTGGTGTGCATGCAAGTTAGGAGAAGATTAACAAAACAAGAGGAAAGGTAATAAAAAGTATTTTCTTGAACTATTAGAATTAGTCTATGTGGGTATGAGTGTAAAGACAATGTGATCTCCTGTCCTCCATCCTGCTTATTCAATCTTATGCTTCAGGTTTAGAGCCATGGTCTCACAGCAAGGTGGTATCAAGCAGCACCTCTTAGAAACTCTGCTGGCAGAGCTTCTGAAAATCTCCCCAGTCCACAAAAATGCTACAACACCAGCTAAGGTCGCCTGAAAGTCCCTTCCCAATCACAGATGCTGTGTGCACTTTTCCAAAGCTGGGCCTTCAATCCAGGGTCATTAAATAACCTGAAAATTTCAAATCCAGACAAGTGTCTACCTCCTTCCTGACAAACCTCTTCAGTGGAAGTGACCTTGTGTTTAACCACTGAAAAAAAAAATAAGAACAAAGCAAAAATTCTAGACAAGGTCTAAAAAAAATCTGTCACTTGATGTAATTCTTCATAATGCACAATTACCACCGGGTATCACAAGATGTTTTACACAGCGATTTGGGAAGCCACAGTGTTTGGGAGAGGCTGGGTTACGTATGCATTTGCCTGGATAATGAAGGAGGCAGTGGCAAGAGCCCCTACAAAGTCCTGGCATAGTGACTGAGCAAAATGAATGAGAAGACAGGACTGGAAAGAAAATGTGTTGGCTCTGCTGACATGTTCTTCAGGAGCTCCACAGGTGCCACTCAGATCAGCTTTTCAAAAACAAAACAGAAAGTTCAACTTTCCTTTCTTCCAATGTGGATTTCTTCAGGAATATGCCAGAAACTTTTTCTGACACACGAGTAAAATGGTACTATATTGAAAGACTTTTTATTTTTTAGAAAATTACCTTTTCTAAAACTCCCATACCTAATTGCATTTTGAGACATAAGAGGTAGCAAAATTTTAAGCCACTTAAACAGTGGCAACTTTTAGGGTTTTTTTTCTGTGTTTTTTAATTAGAAATTTGTACAGTAGCAACAAAAAGACAAACGCACTATAAAAGTAAGTGCATGTGATATATCTTATTTAGAAATAGCAGATGATGGATAAGATTGTAGATTTTTTGATCTATACTCAGTGGTTCTAGTAATATCCTTTATTAACCAAGTCATATCATATGTGAAGGTGTGCCATTTTTGTTTGGAACTGACAAGAGACTAAGAAACTGTATTTACTTGTCTGTGTTCCATCTTTTTCTTCTAGCCCAGCAACTTTCTTCCATTACTTGAGGTCTTTTCTGTATTCCAAATATACTGAAAAACATGCCAAATGATTCAGACGACTCCTAGACTAAATCATCTAAACTCTAGCATGAAAATGGATTGGCTTTGTCACTGTTGAAAAATCTAACTTTAATAGCTGATGTTTCGTATTTTCATTTTTTCGTATTTTCATTGGAACATAAGTCACTTCACTGTCAGCAAGTGATATGACTACGTTTTTAGTAACTACAGCATGTCTAATGTGCTTCAATATTGGTATTTTCCCCCACTTCCAGCAGCTTTTGAGCATTTCTTCTGATCCCAATATATTTTTAATTCTCCTTTGTATCATCTTATCAGCTGACCCTAGACAACTGCTTGTGTTCTTTTGTCTCCCTTATCTGTTTTCTATTATTCATAGCTTCTCATTTACATTAATCACTATGAACATCCTCTTTTTTCTTTTTTTGTTTTCCTGAACTGTTTTATATTATTCTGTAATTAATTCTTGGGATTTTTATATTCCCTCTAAATCAAGTTGGTTGGGTTTTTGTGTTTTTTTCTCATGTGGCTCTCTTCTCAAATTGCAGGATTGTGACCAGACGACATTTTAAAACCAGTTTCCCATTCTCATTTGCAATTGTTTGTTTAAATTCTTTTATTCCAGCTGATCTGAGTCATTTGCTTTTGAGATGCCAGTAACTTAGAAGCAAATATTGCCATACAGAGCCTTTCTCTTCCTCATTTGTCCATTTTGCCAAAAAAGGTTACAAACATCTCAGTTATGCAGATTTTCCTATAGGAATATCACCGAAATAGATTTTCCTCTTCTAAATAAGACGTCTTGCACGAATAAAAGGGCAGTTGGTGCTCTCCTTCCCTTCACTTAGCAAAAGGTCCAGGTCTACCATTTACAGCAGCCAGTTCACTGCAAAAGTCTGCTGCCGAATCAAAGGTCCCTAAAAGTACTGTAACAGCAAGAAATTTAGGTTACCTCCAGAGCTGCCCAGGTGGAAATTCACCATCACCAAACCGGTTCCCTTCCCATTCGCCATGTGGAACTGCCTGCCAATTTCTTAAACCTAGGTGCCAGCTCAACGTAGTACAAACAAATTTCAGCTGCAGCAGAAAAGCTGATTCTAAATTAATCTTTCTGAATCATTCGAAATATTTGAATGTGCTCCTGCCAGTGTCAGAATTTCAGTACTTATTCTTGCAAGTATAGTAACTAGCTTCGCCGGGCGTTTAGTACTAGTAGGTTTAAATCACCTGAATGAGAGTCTACAAACCTACTGGAAAGTGCTTAAAGACTTGAAAATCAAAGGCAGCTGAAAATTATAGCTGCAGTAATACATGAGTGCCTCCAAAGTGTTTAGACATAGTTGTTCCTATCTATTCCTTTCTTCCAGGCTTTATAGAATAAACAACTTGATTAGCGTTAGTTTGACTGTCTGAAGGATATATCTATTATTGCAAAAGAACTCCTTTTGAAGGAAGGAATTTCAACTTTAATTTTGCAAGGTCATTTTAAAGTGTCTTTATGGCTGTACTGAATTCACTAGAGCCTAGTGTTTGGGAGATATTTGCACGCAGTTATGGTAGGTGTTTCAAAAGACCCTAACACAATAAAAATTTGGACGCTGATAGCTGAACGCTGAACATTTGTCACCCAAATGACAAAAATAACTCCCGCTTCCCACTTGGGCAATTTATTCTGAACTGGCGACAATCTCCACAGAGCTTTCCCCATCCTGGCTCTGGGGTCTGCTCCACTGCACCCCCCACCTCCTGTTCTCTCCTCCCTTGCACTTGAGCCTTGCACGCACTTCTTTTACTTTTCTTTATTTGGTCTGGAGCTTTTTATTTTTTCCTCAGCCACTGAAATTTCTAAACAGCTGCGTAGCACTTGCCAGAAAACTTTGCTGCTTCAATTTATTTTTCTCCATCTCATAAAGGAATAACATAATATTGCTCTTCTTAAATTGGTAATGGCATTTCTTTCTTTTGTTTATCCTAATGTCCTAATGTCCCCTCTGTATTTTGGAGTTTTAATGAGCAGTCTCTTTCTATTTTTGTTGGTCTCTTAGCATTTCCTTTATTATTAAAATTTTCTAAAAATTGACTTTTGCTTTTAAAAGAGAACTCGTCGAGTGACATATTGTCGTGCAACTGTACACTGATCATCAATGTTTAATTAAAACCTGTCATCGAAAGGTGATGTCCTTCCTAAGGAATGAATTTAGTTTAGCAGGGAAAGTCTAGAGGGGCAGTTGTCTCCCTGTCACAGATCGACTTAAAAGACCAGAGAGACGCGCAGGAAGACAACTAACAGTTCTGTGCATATTTATGGACTTGTTGTGCATGTGGTAAGTACTCTCCTGACAGCTAGTGTTAAATCCAATCAATCATCACTTAAATACATCACTGTGTATATTCACCTCACTCCTTCATTAGCATTCATTAGCAATTAATCAACACAGCAGTAGTCTCTGGAAAGTTCAACAATCCATAAGGTACATTTACATTAAAGATGAGCAAGTGAACATTTGTTCCACTTCAGCTAAGTCTTGTGTATTGTCATTTCTTCAAGGAGTGAAAGACATCGATCAAGCAACTGATTGATTGATTGATAGATATAACATGCCATCTATTTCCTCTGAAGAGCATTTTTCTTCAAACTAGAGGACAGTAGTTTTACTCAGGAAAAAAAATTCAGTCTCTGCTTTCACATTATATGTCTTACCGTACTGGTTAAAAATATCTTCCGGCCTTAAATCCACTGACTTTTCAGATAACCTGTGTTGCTGCATCTCTTTCAGTTTGTAGAATAAGACCATGTTCTAGGGTACAGAGGCCCAGACATACCTTTTTAGCATCAGACATGAAATTAGATTTGTTTCCCTGATTCACTTCTTCAGCCAAAACAATCAATTAGTAGTATTTCCAGGCAAAGTGGGAGGGAAAAAAGTGTATTAAGGGGTATATAAAATACAGCCTTACCTTTTTGTTCTATTACATTTAAGAAATAATAAATTTTAGCACTTTCAGATCTTTACAACCCTGTGGAAAATTAACTAAACTGAGTTTAATTGAAGTAGTTGTTCAGGTCCACTTATGACATAAATATATACTGATTATAATATCTTTAGTGTTCATCTTAAATACACCTCAGACTTTATAGCAATGAAATAACATAAACAAGTTTTAATTCGATTGTCTGTTTTGTGAGAGAAAATTTGTATTTCAAAATAAGGATTTTTTAGCCTTAAATGCACAAATTAATGGAAAAGAGAATTAGCCACCTTATACTCAATGAAATGAAAATATTTGCTTTAATAAAAATATGAAGTCATTGAGACCCTAAGTAGACACGAATTTCTTTTGCAATCCTTTTGCTTTTGTGGAACTGTATTTAGCAGGTATTGTGTTGTTAATGTGATGAAATATCCAGTATCTAATACACATGCAGTGCTATGTGAATATTGAAAGATTTATTTTTAATGCATTGATTATGGATTTGGGTTGCTACTTTATCTGCTTTAATGTATCACATTATTTCTTTCATGATTTCTTTTCAATTAACTTCATCTACAAATGCTATCTCTTTCCTAGCTATTTTTTGATATATCTTTGGAGTGAAAAGACTGGGTGTATGAGACTGATCTGTGACGTACCTCAGGCTGATTAAGGCATTTCATAGCACAACTCATCTCTAATTCTCTCTGTGGCAGGTCTCTTCCTTGTACACGTCTGTTTGTTTGTTTTAACATACATCCCTGTTTCATTAAATATCTTTTCTTTGTTGCACCAATATTTAAAGGCAGAAGTTTGCTGAGGTTGGAATAACCTGGGAGTGAAGTACTCTGAATATGTTTAAACAGTGATTTATATGTCTTACATATGTAGAGAAGGATTTGCTTTCCGTATTGCAGAAATAGAGCTGAATGGCCATTCTATTTAATGAAAGATTTTAACATTCTGTTTCACTATGATTTGAAATGAACAATTCCCTGCTTGAAAGTCTTCATATACTTGGTGGGACTACTCAGACCTGTAGACCCTGAAAGCTCACATGAGGGAAAAATCATATGTTATGGGAAATGTGGTAGGTCATATCTGGTAACTGGATACCTGCAGAACCCTGTTGGAAATAAAGCCTTCTCTATGTTGATGTGACCAGTGAAAATTCTTCAGCATTTAAACACAATAAAATATCAAGCATAATTAATCTCAAGATTTTGAATAGCTAAGACTATTCATCCTCACCCCTCCTTTCTGCTTGATTAGCTTCTCAGAGATGGGTCAGCTGGATTCATAGAGGTAGGGGTGCCAGCAACCTTTGCTAGAGAGACAGTAAACAAACCAGTGTGGATTCCATTAGGGCTTTATCTGCCCGCTCCTACACTGCCGTCTTTATCAAAAGGCTCTGACCCAGCACGAAGATAAGCATCGCTCCTCTCTTTCCCCAGGCAGCCTGTCTTCTTTGCAGGAAAGGCAACACTTTACCTTTACATTCACAAAACGGTTCTTTGAACTTCATTTTCTGTATGACTTTGATTCAAAATTTTCTCCTATTTGAAAACAATCCCCCAAACGCACACTTTTCATTTTACACATAAGCACTGAAATTTGTTGAATTAAATCTTTATTTTGCAGAGGGAAACCCAGCAGTGAGTTTTACTTTTTAAACTCCTTTTCTGTTTCTAGGAAATTTCAATGAACCATTTTATGGCATGATGATAGTGCAATGGGAAGAACTTTATTCAAGACGATTAGACAACCACTAACATAAGGCACTACTGAATTTCTCAACCCTACGGGCAACAGAAATGGCAGAGCAGATTTTAGGGAAATTTTACACATTAGTACATAAACAGTCTGTCAAGAATTCGCACCCTTCAGATGTCTGCCTCTGACAGTCTTCAAGACATTAAAACAATCATAAATGTGATTTGCAATAGAGACATTTACTAGCCTTAATATACAGAGACTGTCATCACTAGGCAAATCCAGGAATGTCAAGTGAAGATTATTAGAGTCTGAAATGCCGGTACAGCAGAATGGCACGTGTGGATCTATGTTACCCAAAAGATCATGAACTTCTCTGCTTGGTGACTGGTTTGATCTTTAGCCCACAACCCCTTGCAGTGTGGCCCTACATGCTTTGACAATGTGTAGACATAACTGTAAAAAGGAAAAGTAAGGGTCTACGAAAAGGGTCAGTAAAATAAGAAAACTGGAGCTTTGTGGAATTTAACATGAATTATTAAAAGGAAGGAAACACTGACAAGGAGAAGAAACAGAACTGAAAGGAGACTGAGGGAAGGAGGGAAACAGGACCAAAAGATGTGCAGAAGTTGCAGTGAGCAGTCTCAGTCCAAACATCTCTGGACAGATATTTAAATTACAGGGGTTCCAGGAGAAAACAAGAAATACGGTGGAGATGGACCCCAAATCACATACTCAGATGTAGAGATGCTCTGTCTCTTGGCTGTGCAGTTGTATTAGTTGCCTTGGAATCAGCATATCTGGGGCTGACTCTGAGGTCTCAGGAGCCAGTGTTATCAAACTGGTACCTTTCAGGTCATTACAGTCAATAATTCCTTTTTAAGTATCAAAAATAAAAGAAAACAAAGTGAGATGATTAAAAAGCCAATTAGCAGATCAAAGTATGAGAAGCCAAGTCCTGGAGGGGAAAAAGAATGCATGTATGGTAATTTAGGCAGTAAGGAAGATAATTAGAACAGGATAGTGATAATGGGATAAGCTGGGGATCAAAAACTGTAGAGTTGATTGGAAATAAAGGAGGAGAAAATTAAGGAAAATTTTAATGACTCCTCACAGAAAACAATTAACCATATAAATATTAGAAAGAAAACTTGTCTAGAAACCACCATGACCTCTTTGTAAGAACAGTGGTCCACAATTCTTGAAAAAAACTTTGTTTTGACTCCTTCCCTGGGAAGTATTTCAGTCTCTCTGCTGCAAGCAGCGTTTGGGATGGGGAAATGGCTATGGAAGACATAAATGAAACAGCCAATAGAGATTAGAGACGTATAGGCAGACTTCCCCATCTCGTCCCTCCTCCTTATATTTTTCAGAATTTTACCTTTCTTTTTCAGCAAAGGTCTCAGTTTTGGTGTTAAACTTTGAGTCCTGATTCACTTTCTAAACTTTGTTTCCCTTGACTTCCATCCAAATTCTTTCTTCCTCTCCAGTTCTCACAGCTCTAGCTCTCTCTGATGAGGTTTGATCTTGGCGAAAAATCCTGTTGGCCTTTTCTCCCTGTGTTGTGAGTGCTCGCACCACTCCCCCGGCCCTGTGCCTGCTTGAACTCTTGATCTTATCCCTGCTGTTGTCCATTTGATCAAAATATGCTATTCAGGGACTTACTGCAGATGGGGCAAGAATGAGGGGAAACAGCAAACTTTCTTTTTTTTTGTGAAGTTTCCAAAAAAGACCACCCTCGAGCTTTGGCTCCAAATGCCTCACAGCATTTTAAGTCCACGGATTTCTGTGTTCTCCTTCACAAAGTCCTGTGAGCCTTTAAACAGAAAGGCCCCTAACAGTTTGCTCCCCATGGCTCTGTCAAAGCAACAACATGCTTACATAAATATTGTTCAGCTCTAACCCTTTCCATGTGCTTGTACCACAGGAAGTTCACTTTCTTCTAAAGAGCCTGAACATGAGTGGGGGTAAGGATGAGTCTCAGTCTGTGAAGTATGAATTACCCTTTCAGAGACAGCTGGGACTCAAGAGAATGAAGGGTTTGCAATTTAACAAGTAAGAACAGGAAGGAACAGAGCTATGGAGAAAAAGAAATAAATCAGAGGCATAAGCAGAAGAATAAACACCTCCTTTCTGTTACCTAAGGATCTTCCTAAATAATCTCAGCAAGGAGTGTTACAGTCATGGGACAAAGAACACGGTCATTAATGCCAGCACTGTATCTTTACAACAATACAGAAAAAGAAAGGATCTTCTCTGAAGAGCAAGTGGTAAAGATCAAATATCATTCAACGTGAGATTCCCCTGAATGAATAACATCAAACGATAGCTCTCTTGAGTGTTCACCCATTGCTTCAGTGATAAATAGAGATAAAAGGTGAAGATGCTATACCTCTGTGACCTTAAGAAGCTCTGGGTGGCAACTTCCTATTTACTTGCAAGTAGAGAGCATGAAGAGGAGGAACCGGGAAGTAATACCCCCTATTTTATTTAGAGTACCTCTTACTTCCCTGATTGGTAACTCACTTCGGGAATGGAAAGGTCTAGTTGGACCAGAAAAAGGAGATAAATACCTAGTTTCAGCCCAAATTCTTCCTACACTCTTGATGCACAGTAGCTGTGCTTGAGAAGATTGTGTCACTGACTCATATCTTTCTTTTCTCTCTGGAGACAACCCTGTTTTCAGCTCTTCTCCTTGTGGAGAAGAGAAGAAACGTATTTCTGATTGGTAGCATGGCAGGAAAGGAAGTAAATTATCATGTCTAGCCTCTCTTTTGCAACCTTCCCATTTATTCCAGGTTAGAAACCACTTTGATGCTCTTAAATAGTGATTAACGACAATTCTGAGTTAGTCAATCACTATGATAAGTCTGGAACACAGAAAAAAAAAAAAAAGACCTAAAAAATGTAAGAGGTGGAATTTTTGGAGATGAGTAGTGCAGGGAGAAGAAAGGAGAGAGACAGTCTGCTTAACTGGTGTGTTCAACACCCTTTGGACCAACAAGAGCTGGTGCCAGTCATCTATTCTAGGCTTCTGATGGTCCATCTCCCCTGTTCAGAGGAAAAATACAATATGTACAGAAATCACAACTGAGACACTCAGAATGCTCTCTACCATTCCATAAATTCACATATTTGTCAGAAGCATGTAGCAGGATGCTTCAGGGTTTTGTGTTGCTCTGTTTTAGGATTTCCGAAAAATATATTTGGTCAGATCTTGGACACCTATGTCTTGTTTTCCGCTCCAAGAAATTTCAGACAATCTACTATTACATGGGTTTTATTCTAGTTCATGTACCCCATAAAAGTTCAACTTAGTATATGCTAGGGTTGTTTATATAACATAACAATACTTTTGTTCTTTTCCAAGTAGTTTGGATTTACTTCAGTTTTAGCCATTTTTAAGCTAGACATGTAGCCCAACCCCCTTATTTAGACCCCCTATTATAATGAGAAGGAGAGAGCAAGGCATGTCCAAGAGTGATTCATACTGCCTATCTTATATATCTGTCTTACCAAAATTGTTGTTGTATAAAAGATCTACTAGGTAGTTGTATTCTATAGTAATGCTGTTTTTCCAGTAAAGCTGGAAAAAAATATTAAAACAACATGACAGTTTTCTACTTCACACAAACAACTCCTTGTCGGGGTTTGGCATGGGTTTTTTACTTTTCTTGGGCAAATTTACATGTGGAACATAAATCCCTGGTCTTTGTTTGACCTTTTCTTTGTTCGGGTTCTTTTTCTTTTTTTTTTTTGACAAGTGACTAGATCTCAATATTCTCGTGTGCAAGATTTATGTTCTTGCTCTTTTTTTCCCCCCCTCTTTACCCTATACTTCCATTTAGGTCTGTTTTTTCTTTATCTATATTTTTATTTTATATCAGCATGGGCTTCTATTGTATTCTAGAAACTCTTTCAATTATAGTTATTATCCCACGTGTGTCCAGCCCTTGAAAGAAATGGTTTTTATCCTGAAATAATAACCACCTTTGTTTCACTTTTACATTGGCTTATGTACATTTAACTCCTCTTTCTCCTGGGAATGCTACTTCATAGTGGAGTTCTGCCCCTTGGAGATCAACATGACTAGAATTTTTGTCACTTTCTTAGTATGGTTCATGAGAAGAAAATTTAGATCTTTCTCTCATAGCTGCATTTAATCAAATATAGCTTCCTTTAGGAAAATTGCAATGCTAACTTTCTTGCTTTAAATTTTTCTTTTGAAAAATCTTGAGATCCACTAATAATGCAAGAAAACTACCCGACTTCCAGAAAGTTCTGGTGGTTTGACTTGTCCCCTTCGCAGGATTAAATTTCCTTCATGCAGATGCTGTGATCCTGAGTCATTCCCTCTGAGAACACTTAGAGAAAATGGGTTGTGGTGGATGTCGACCCCCACACCATTTTGTTTGTCTAACACGGCAACTTGCGTGCGTTCCGTACAAAGCTGAGAACTCAAGTACTCAGAAAACAGGAGATGCAGAGTTAAGCTGAAAGCCCAACTTTGAGATTTTTGCCTGCTGTGAGGGGGCTTTATTTGATTACTTTGTTTGTTTGTGCATTTATTTTTGGAGAAGGATGAGCTGTCCATTGTTTTACTTCATTATGAAAACTGAACTATTGTTGAGGAGTCCTAGAGTGTGGGATGGGCTCTTATTTGGGTTTCTAAAAGAAAACAAAATTAATTAAACTATAACTCTTTCTACTTGGTTTATGGCTTAAAAGATAGTGCCTTTTTATTGTTATGCATTCTTTAGTAATTATTACCACTTGTAGTATACTGCAGACTAGAAACCCTGCCTTTAATAGAGCAGAGATGTTCAGTTCATATCCCTCAGTTATTATATCTTTTTATTGTTGCAAGGCTGTGATCTAAGTGCCCTTGGCATAACTCACAAACACATCACAAACAATATCTTTAAAGTGGAACAGCATAATTCAGTGTTGCTTAAGAGAAGCAGGACACACATCAGCACTTTGCTTTATTTTTGCAGCCCTAGATGCAGTTAATGTGTTAAAATGTGTTAAAATTCACATTGCTCAAATGGACCCAGCTCACCGACCGGTCTGAATTTCCCTGCACTTCTGATTACTGCATTGGAAGACCCTGTAGAAACCGTGTCAGAGGCTGAGAAAAAGCTTTCGTTCTTCTTTATGGGGCCTGATAGCATAGAAAATAATTGATTTTCCCAGGACCTTTTGGGCTGTGGTACCAGAAATCACAGCTGCCAGGGCTTAGCCCACTGGTATGGTTCAACTAAACGCAGTGCTGTTTTCTCTCTGTATTTTCTGAAGTCCCTGATGTTAACCCGACTTAGGTTTTCATCTAAATTTCAGCTAATACTGTTTTTTTCTGCAGTTATTCTTTGTTCTTTTGCCTTGCAGAGAAACATATTGAAAACAACTCCTTATGTGAAGCCCTTAAATTTATACTTGAAAATCTGATTGAGCAGATTTAGCACCAAAAGGCAAAACCTGTAGCACTTACAAGTGCGCAAGTCTAAATTTTATCTCAAAAATAAGGAATTGCCAACTGGAGTTTATACTCTGGGTTTTGCACAACTAGAAGCTGCATGTTTATTCATACCATCCTGGGACTCAGCAGAATGATGGTGCAACATAGAATGGGCTTCTCAAGAGTGAAGACCACTTAGCTCTAGAGATTAATTCTCTTTATTCTACCCACTGCCAACAGCACAGAACAAAAGAAAAAGGTTTAGGATCAGTAGGAAAGAACAGATCAAAGAACAGTAGGAAGAGACACTGCCTCTCAGAAATACATTTGTTGTAACTTCAAGATATAAGGACCTAAATAATTAGGCAAACAATTTGCAATGATAATGTTTAAACTGCATGTGTATTTGAAGGTAATTGCAGGTGGAAGTGGAATAGTCTGATTCAATGCAGCCAAACCCTCAGAGAGACTCAAAACTTTAAAACATTTGATTCAGGCCCTGGACTCACTATAATATGACTAAAATTTATGTGAGGTCAAATTCACTGCTTCTACATCTCATATTACTCTAGTGAGCTGTAATATAGAATTGCATGCAACTGTTCATATACTGAAACACATGCCACTTTTTTGTAAATTCAGTGCTTAGGAAAGATTTAACTTATTTATTATTTTAAAAGTTAATATAAAGCAAGCCTATTCCTCTGAAATATGTTAAATTTACCTATTATTAAAATGTCTTTATACATGGAAGATTTTTTTAAGAATTGTTATTACACTACCATATTTTTTATTATTAAACTCCTAGTTTAGCATGACATTTTCCTTATATTTTTTACCAGAAAATAAATATCTGCTTTGTTTCTTTATTTTTCTTGAGTATATTGCTTTTCTCTCCCTGGTCTTGTGCAGTGTAATAACAATTTTAATTTCAGATATGACATAGATGCTTAAAATGTCATGTAAGATTTGCTTACACTTCTCAAATTGCTCTTAAAGGGACTAATAATTGTGAGATAGCATAAGAAGCAAATTATTACAGATAAGCCTGTTAATAAATTCTTATTTGGGACATAACTTTATAAAATGGAGGATTCAGAAAAAAATCTCACCAGGCCTCTTCTAGAAAGACTATATTTAAGAAGACTACATAAATGCTTTAGTTGTTCTGGTCAAGATATCAGATCAAGGATTACCTGGGAAGGCCACAAATCTTTTAAATGCAAATTTAAATGCATTTTTTAAAAGCAAAAATCAGTCTAAAGATGAATATTCCTTTATTTTCCTCTGTCCAGCGAGCACAAACACCACCCCAGACTCAGCAGATGGGGTTTCATAATCATTTTTAATGGAACTTTACATCTTGACAATATTTCCTTAACCCTGGGCTACCACTGCAGAATGTCCATGGGTGCATTGTGAAACCTTTTCATAATGTGTTTTGTGAGTCAAGTCTTTAAAGGCTGTATATCTGCAGTTATTTCTTAATGTACTGATGAATCAGTTAACTAATGCTGTTAAATTTAATGGGAGTTGCACTGGATCCCTCACAGCCAAAGACTCCAACAACTACTGACCAGGCTTGCAAATGGCATTGTACATAGAATTTGTTAAAATTATAGTGGAGAGGTTTTTTTCATGAAGATGTTTAACTTGCTGAAGACTTAAAAGATTGTGAAATGTCTGAATGTTTTTAAAAATTGCTTAATACTGTGCCGTGGCATTCTGTGTAGTTAGGAGTGATCTCTATATTTGTAATAAATTTCTTAGCACAATTAATTTGCTTTGCTATATGGCCTTTTTACAAATTATCGCAACTTAATGGCTAAAATATCAGTTCTAAATTATACTTGATTCATGCCATTTAGTCTTTCAGTCTTCTGATGTTTTTGGTTTTCAAAACACTACCCCTCTCATCTAGTCTCATTCTAATGATCTTTGCATGCTTTCTCAGGTAAAGTCAAAGCTAAGCCCCCTCCCTGTATTGAAATGTATTTGCATTTAGAAAAGACGTTCATGGCCTTCCTGCTAATTTTATGTCTCGCCTCTTTAAGAAAAGAATTGAGATGTTTTTATTGATATTTTAATTTTTTTTCCCTCTGAAAAATTGATTTTAATGTGGAGTCCTACTAAAAAAATCAATGCACAACCTGACTCAGGGTTTGACACTGAAAATCTATACTATTCTCAGTGGACATGAGTTTCATAAGCTTGGAATCTGAAGACACATTACACAAAAGGCAAAAACTCTCCCCTGGGGTAAATTGTCAACTAAGTAGCAGCACATCTTAACAAATCAGTCTAATTGGCACTGTTTCAATATAGAGGATGTTTATATTGAGGTAAAAAATATATATCCATATTTAAGCGTGTGTGTGTTTGGAAATAATACCTATCAAATCCCCAAAAAGTTAGATTATGAATGACTTCTGTAGTTGTTTGCACTTTAGACTCAATTTATCTGTGACATATCACTCCCTAGCGTTGTTTCATGGTGATACTAGAAATATTTGGATGTTCACAAAGCAGACCGATAAGCTACAATTAATTAAAAATAGGATTTAATTAAGAGTATAGAGTAGATTGAATAGGTGGCCTGATATGGAATTGTCGAGAGGACAGGTTTTCAGTTCCCTGGGATCCTGGATCCATCTCCAGACAGGAGTAGAGGGGGTAGGAAAGAAAGGGGAGAAGGGAAATGGCCTAAGAAGGGTTATAATTAACTTTGATCAGGTTATGGAAAATATCACGTGATGACTCCGAAAGTTCCTTTCCATTTTACATTTCTATATCTTCCCCTGAGCCCTGCACAAGACCAATGACATTTAAATGACATTTAAAGGTATCTCAGTGATATTTAGAAGTATGAAATTCAAAAGCAATAAAAACTAATATTTTTCTGTCTTGTGTGTACTTGGCTTCAAGGAACTGTTGCCAAAGTTTTGCCAAAAAAAGTTTTAAGCCAAAATATGGTTGCTCTGAAACACAGGTTCACTCTTGCAATGCGTTATAAAATTTTTCTTACATGTTGGAGCAGATATTATGCCTGGCTTGTCAGAATTTAAATCAGTGTCATGGTTTTTACACTTCTTTGAGATAGCATCTTTAAGGCCACCACGAAAATAAATTATTTAATTGGAATGATTTTGAAGGGTCCAATACTTCCAAGGCTCCCATGGCTCACCATGAAAACAACTGCATTTTTAGGAAGACAACATTAATGAACAGAAACACCCAGCTAATACCATTTATACTGAATGTAGAGAATGGAGAGTCTGGGTTCTTATGTCCTCTTTCTGAATCAAGTTGCTGGCCAGGTCACTTCAGGGTTACATTTACAATTTGCTCTTTTTATAAAATAGGGATATTTTTATTTTCTTCCTTCAAACAAGCATTTTGAGATTAAATTAATTATGCATCTGAAGTGGTTTGTAATATTCAAGTAAGTTATTTGTAATATTCAAGAAAGTTAGAACACGAAAATACATGATGTGTTTAAGCAGAAGGTGATAAATAGATATCAAACCAAAAATAGCACCCTGCTAATATTTTATTGTTATTATTTGCATCAGTATTTTGAAAATGTTATTTAAAATATTTATGGGATACAGGAAACATCATTCTACGGACACACACACACAAAAAAAAAAGACAATGAAAAGTTAGAATGAATGACAGAGCCATGATGACAAATGAGGAAAAATACAAGTGGTTACAGAAAAGCATCATTTATGAGCTAACAGAAGACTGTATCACTGCAGTGCGTATAAATATGGCACAACAATGATTTTGATGACTCTATATCACAACTCTGTGATACAAAGTATGAAATAAAATAAAAAAGGACATGGGGCCAAAGATAAGTCAGTTTACATTACGCTATTAATGAAGAATAAGGAACAGCATGGAAACAGGCAAATCTTGCAGGGTAGGAAAATGACAAGTTTGGGCTCATCTTTAATAACCTTAAAGATTTATCACTCCCTTTGCCTGGTGGAGCTGTAGGCAATTTTTCTGTTGTCTGTCTGGTACCTCAAGTTATTATACAAAGAAAAAACAGCAGATACACAGCAAAGATGGAACTGTGGAGGAGACTGAAGATAAAATATCCCAGAGATGACCACAGTGACCATGTTAGTTCAAATAGGTCAGTCCTCACATTTGTGGCAGCCCTTTATTCAAAACTTATTTGGACTTGCCTAAAACAGGCACATGGATTTCCAAACATTGATAATAAGTAATGTTCCCTCAACAGAAGCTCATTCTCAAGAGAGGGTCTGTTAACACATTTTTCTGATGAGTAACAAACAGTGCATTCCCTGTTACAGGACCCATTTTCATGAGTTTCAGCAGTGATTTCAGATGATAGTTGAGACTACGGCTGGGTGTTGCAGACACGAATCACTGTCACACGAGCATTTCTCCAAAGTCTGTCTATTGAAAGGTCCTTCTTTTATTCCTCTTATGATCTTTTTTTTTTTCCATTTCCTTGTAATGATGACCTGAATGTGATCAGAAGACAGCTGCCATGCAGGACAATATTTACTCAAAAATGGCAATACTCTTTCTTCCTAATCTCTTCTGCCATGTCAACTGACACAGGTTTGGCAGGTCTCCACCACCAGCCTCAGCACAGCTTTTTACTCTGTTTATCTATCAGAAACAGATTCAGATTTTTTTCCAAATTTCTGTTTCGTGATGGTTTCATCTACCCCTTTTCTATTTTTTATTTTTTTTTTTTAACCAAGGGTTCCACATTCATGCCTTGTGGAGGCTTTTGGGCTAGCCAAGAGCATGGCAGACATCACCAGGTCCAGAATGGGCACTTGATTGCACCATTCAGATCGCCTTGCTTGACTGCAAACTTCATAGAGGTGTGTGCTCACCTATGGACCCTGTGCTCACAGTTCTAGCCATCTTTTGGCATGGATTGTTTTGGTTTTGGAGCCAGATCTGCCGTCTATGCCAACATACAGCTGCATATACAACATCCACAGATGTCCAGTTACCAGGTGCTCAAAATTAGTCTTCAAACTCCAGTCTACAATTTCTGAGGTACATTCACAGCTAGGATATGAAAAAAAGATTAGAACACATAAAGTGCTGAATTATCCTGACTCTGCAGCAAACTCCACACATTGCTACAAATTTAGAAGACACCACATGTTGGTGTAAAATAACAGGGTCCCAAGTCCCTGATCTAACCATCCGGAGTTTTAGCCAGCATAATGCTGAGTAAATGGAGTAACGTGTGATCAGATGATCACCAATAGTTTCCGTCATCTCATATAAATATCTGTGGAAACAAAAACTTTTGAAAAAGCAGACTCTTGCATGGATTGGTGTGTCCTGACTGGAGCAGAAGATCCCCATATCACCATAGCTATAGTACTATGGCTCCTTTTACTATCTCTGAATTGGGAAGTTCTTCAATTACTTGAAGACAAGGTTTGAGAGAAGGTGAACAGGTTGCCCAGGCAATCTGTGAAATCTCTGTTACAGGGGAACTTAAAAATATGACTGGACAGGGCCATGGACAACCAGATCCAACTGTAGTGCTAGCTCTGTTATGAGCAGGAGGTAGGACATGGTGACCTCCAGAGGTGGCCACAGGTCTCTGTCCCACTGTAAAGCCGATGCCCACCTTTTGAATACTGGCAAACAGCTGTTGACATTGTTGCTTCTGTCTTCAGCTGTGAGGGTCCTACAAATGCAGTGGCACTGCTTTGTGTCACGTTAGCAGGGTCCCACCCTGCCTCCTTGCAGAGATCAATCACCGACCCATTCACCCAACACAAGAAAGAGAGAAGCATGCAGTTGTGCAGCAATCCAGCGTCAGAACAGAAAACCACACTGAACCACTATTTTTGTCTCCCACTGGAAACGAATCTGAGCTGCTCTGCTGAATTCGTTTTTGATGGGAACTCAAACTGAGCTGGAACAATTTTGGCCCCAGCTAAATGGAGAAACATCTGGTTCCAGTCCCTGTCTGCAGGGCTGAAGAGACCTAAAGACTTCCAGAACAGTTAGAAACAAGAGGTTATTAAATAGATCCTTTCTGATATGCTCCCTCAGTAATCCATGCATGGATGAAGAGAGGTTTGTGGGGGTCACTACAAGCATGATTTGATTGACTCTCTGTGGTTGCTGTAGCACACACACAAAAATCTTTTCTCACTTAAAAAATCCCTTATGCTACTTCTTGAAAATCTCCCTTTGAACTGCTTACCTCCTGCGATTTACGTTCTCACAGACAGCATAGAGGTGCTCATATTCAATGTATGCTTTCATCCACATCCGCCCCTCCCCTTGCTGTGTGGCCCCCTTTGCTAAAACTGCAAGTAGAATCATTTCCTTTATTCTAAGATAAAATGATTTATAATCAATTAATAAGCATCGCTGAGGCTTTTGTTTGCCTGAAGCATCATTTCCTATTCAGTTTTTGCATCTGAACTATTCAGCACTGCCTTTTGGTTCTCTCTGAAAATACTCTTGAGAAGCCATGCTTATCAGCCAAGAAGCATCCAACAGCAAAGCATGTGCATTTATAAAAAGACTATCACTTTTGTGCTAACTTTGATTGCCAATTTCTACACTTAAAATGAAAATGAAGCTGGTGGTAAAGCCACACTGCTAGATATCTGAATTCATTACACTGAATTATGTGAATTTCCTTTCTTTCCTTCAATTCCCTCAAGTGGCATAGATTAATTTATAGAGTGTATGTGTTTTTAACATCTGCAAAGTTCTCATGTGGATTGATGCACTGAGAATAAAACTTAAAGCAGCCATTATGAGGGTAGTGCAAACATTATTCCCCTTAATGATTTTTGCACACCTGTATTTTTGAATGTCATTTTGGGAAGTGGGAGTGGAATAGGGGTAATTAGAGAAGTTACTTTACTGACACAGTAGGAGATGTATAATTGCACAGGCCACAAAGCATAAAAAGCCGTGTTGAATGTGAGGACTGATTTTCCAAAGAGATTTGTGTGGAGCCATTTTGAATCCACAAAATATGCTCTCGGAACGACTCGGAATAGTTGCTCCTCTGAGCACCTGATTTACATTAGCAATCGATTACTTAGAAGCACAAGCACTGTGATTTGTGTCCAAAAGCTGGGTTTTTGCACACAGATTTTCCTCATTAAAATGGGAGTTTCTTGTTTTGAAATTTTTGTCCTGAAATGCCTACAAAGAAAATCCAGTGGTTTTGAAAACATATTTAATAAACTGCGCTCTGGTCACTCCATCATTTCTTGGTGTCCTTAAGCAAACTTGGAGAGTGGTAATACTTTACTCCTTTCATCCTTTGATCACCTGTCAAAATGACAGCAACACCAACCTGTGTAATGATTTCTGGCTATCAGTGACTTAACCAGAAGCAAACACCATGTTCTGTAGATCACGTTGTGATTTAACTTCACATTCTTCAGATTCCCCAATCTATTTCTCAGATGGTTAAAATTAGGGAGAATGAGCTTGTTCTCCATAGAAGATGTCTCTATAGAGTTCAAAGAGAAGCCTTTAAACAATTGGTAGTGAATCACAGAATAATTCAGGTTGGAAGGGACCTCTGGAGGTCAGTTTGTCCCGTCTCCTTCTCAAAGCAGGGATAACATCAAAGCTGGGTCAGGTTGCTCGGGACAATGTTCAGTCAAGTTTTGAAAGTCTCCAAGGACATCTCCACTGCCTCTCTGGGCAGCCTGTCCCTTTGCTTAACTAACCACTATTGTTGTGGAAAGCTTTTTTATATATCCAGACAGCATTTTCCCTGCCAAAAAGAGCAACTGTTACTTCTTGCCTTTTGCTATGCGCCCCTGAGAAAAGTCTGACTTCATCTTCTCTGTAAACACCCATTAGGTAGTGGAAGATGATAATTAGATCCATCCTTTGCCTTGTCTTCCCTAGACCAAACAAATCCTCAGGCTCTCCTCACACACCATGTGCTCCAGCCCCCAGCCATCTTAGTGACACTCTGCTTGACTTGCTTCAGTTTATTGATATTTCTTCTACTAAGGGGTTCAAAACTGAATGCAGTGCTTCTTGCAAGTGCTGAACAGAGGGGAATGATCATTCACCTTGACCTTCTGGCATCAGGAAGGTCTGCTAAGGCAGCCCAGGATGTGGTAAACCTCCACTGCCTCGAGGGCTCATTGCTGAGGTGTTCAATCTGTTGACCAGCAGATCTTTCTCTGTTTCCCAGTTTGAGGTCATCCACACACTTGATGGATGTCACCCAAGGCACTGAAAAAGGTGTTGGAACAATATCAGCCCCGGTATCAAATCCCATTGCAAGCATCCGCGCCTCAGGCTCTGAACTGTGGCAAAGATAGTCTTGCCTCACTTTTTCAGGTGGATTCTGTCTCTCCCCAGCAATCTTTGTTCCTTGAAGAGGGTCTGTTGGAAAGACAAGCCAAAGCCCTGCCTGTGACACCAGCAGAGCAGCCAGGTCCTGATCCATAGGTTGCCTTTGCTCCTGCCCAAGCATTTCCCTTTGACAGACAGGACTTTTTGGGTCCTCGTTTCTGGCTGCTTCACTCCTCTGGAGACCTGCAGTCAACAAGAGTGTCTTGTTGACTTGTCCCTTGGCAGTATTCCTTAGTTCTGGATCCCTTAGAACCTACAATTTTGATCTCACTGAAAGGCCAGACACTGCAGCTCATATCAGATGTTGTCAATGACAGTAAAAGACACACCAACTGTAATTTTTCTCCCATTAACAACAGTCTTCTTAGGTTATCTTAAGAGAAACCAGTTAGTGTAATATTTGTTTCTACATATGCAGACCAATAAAGTGCAAAATGTGTATTATTTTACTGAGGCTCAAATGTCTTTTCTGTTATTTCTGACTACTGTGTATTTTACCCATAGTTCAGTAACATTAGTAGTACCTTAAATAAAGAATTAGATAGAAGAATGTTTCATTATAACTGTAAAATGAGGCAAATTCCTTTTCAGAATCAGAAGACTCCTGTGAGAAAGAAATCACTGGGTTGTAGGGTGGACTCTTTTGTTTAGAACCAGACAAGCACTGTCTGCTCTGCTGGGCACAGCACTGAGGAGCATACTGGAAGGACCAGAGCTTCCCTTTTTAGTCTGGAGAAGAGAAGGCTGAGGGGAGACCTTATTAATGCCTATAAGTATCTCAAGGGCGGACTGAAGGAGGAGGGAACCAGACTCTTTTCAGTAGTTGCCAGTGAGAGGACAAGGGGTAATGGGCACAAGTTGGAACATAAGACGTTCCACTTGAATATGAGGAAAAACTTTTTCACAGTGAGGGTGACGGAGCCCTGGAACAGGCTGCCCAGGGAGGTCGTGGAGTCCCCTTCTTTGGAGATTTTCAAGACCCGCCTGGATGCCGTCCTGAGTAGCATGATCTGACATGCTCTGGGTGTGGTCCTGCTTTGGCAGGAGAGTTGGACTAGATGATCTCTATGGTCCCTTCCAACTCTAAAATTCAGTGAAATTCAGTGAAATTCCCTGACAGAAGAAAATGGCCTTTCCTGATATGTTTATTTCTCTTTGTTACTGTGAGATTGTTTGTGGATGGATTACACCCCTTGGGCGCACTCCACCTCTGAATTCACAAAATCACAAAGTGGGCATTTGTTTTTGAGAGAAGTACTTGACTTTGCATATCGCTAATTTTGCCAAGACCTGCAGATATTGCTTGCAGTTCTGCTCTTTCTGAAAGAGAAGAGAGCAAACGCTAGCACTGAAGTTTGCTGAGACTTGTCCAGGCTGTGGTGGCTCAGGATCTGAAGCTCCCCATACTTCCCGCGATGGCAGATGTACAGTGACCATGTCCCACACATGGTCATTTCATAGAATCATAGAATGGTTAGAGTTGGAAGGGACCTTAAAGATCATCCAGTTCCAACCCCCCTGCCCTGGGCAGGGACACCTCCCACCAGACCAGGTTGCTCAGAGCCCCATCCAGCCTGGCCTTGAACCCCTCCAGGGATAGGGCAGCCACAGCTTCTCTGGGCAACCTGTTCCAGTGTCTCACCACCCTCAGAGGAAAGAATTTCTTTCTGGGTAAAGATTTGATGTCCCATGATGTCTCTGATTTGATGTCCCATGATCATCAGATCATGATGTCCCATGATGTCCCTCCTCACCCCACAGGCGAATGCGTCAGCCTTTCAGGGGGTTACACTGGCTGTGAAATGCTGTCTCCTGCACAGCACTGCGGGCGGCCACTCCGTGTTCCCTGCCTTGCCTCCTGCTGGGCTTTTTTTTTTTCACAGGAGAAAACGTGTTGGTTTTTTTTCTGAAAAACAATGGAAATTTTTGTGGGGAAACGTTCTATTTTTAACCAGACTTATTCTTTCCTTACCAAGTCATTAGAAGGACCCTCAGCCACATACACCTGTGCCAAGGCAGATTAAAAGGAGAGCATTCTAATCTAATAGCACTTTTTCAATTACTTTCTGTAGCTGTAAATGACAGTTGGACTACAGCGTGTTCTTCTCAAGAGATCTGACTTAAATTACATTCATATATCATATATCAGCTCTTCAGTTTAGCTCAAGATTTAAAAACTACATTAGCAATCATGTCATTTAACCAAATCAAATTATCTTCCCTAGATTTGGAGCAAGAGACAGTTTTAAACTCATGCAAAATGAAAACAAAACAAAACAAAACAAAATCAGACTGTAAATTTGGCTTTCTGTGGCTAAAATAAATTCCCTATACAACTTCAATAAATAAATACTATGTAACTAACAATCTGAATGGGTCTACAAGAAGCTATGCTCCCATATTGAACTCAGGAGCTCAATTTATCTCATACTTCAGAATCTAGGCCTTCTAAATGAGTTTTGGGAGGCTCATTTAGACTGTTCCCTTACAAATATTTTTTTCTCTTTCAAAGTAATCTGGCCTTCCCTTTTTCTCTGTTCTATCTTGATTTAATATACCATAATAATTCTGCTCTCAGTCTTTCAAGTAACAGTATGCATCAAATAATTATTTGAGAGTCTTTGTGCTGCCTTTAAAAATGTTCATCCTTCCCATCTGTTACTAAGTGCTTTAAACACTTTCTTTTCTTGTTGTGGCCATTGCAACGCTGCCAGAATGTTTCATGCTACATGGATGTGGTTGGGCGTGGGGTAATTTGGTGACGAGTAGGGATTGATAGAATTACTTCTGCTTCTTCTTTTAAAAATACAAGCAATGAAATGATGGAAAACTTGTGTACATATGTTGATCCTGTGTGTGGAGACACCTGCGCTAACTGAGGTACCTTGCTGGGGTACCATAAGGGATCTTGCCACAGATGCATTGAACAGGGGGTAACTAGAACTCAGCAGGTTGAATTTTTCTGTGCAGTCACAGTGCACTGCTCCGAAGCCACAGAAAACTTTCTAAAGTCTGTGCAGGAGCTCTGTTTTATGCTTAACCAAGATCTAGGTGTCCTTGAACAATGCAAAAATTGGCCTGACAAAGGCTTATCTTTGCTGTCTTTGGCCTGGCTGTCATAGAGAGTCTACTCTAAAAAACCTCTACTTAAAAACCTCTACTAAAACTGAAAAAAACCCCAACATTTGTTGCCGATGGAACCTCGTAGTAGGGATGGATCCCCAGGGCTTGTCTATACCTTCAGTCAGCAGAAGGCAGGCAGCTCATCCGGGGAGTCCATCACGTAACCTAGCCACTACCTTCTGCTTCAGCAGAAACTGCTGTATGAAAGACACTACAGCTTTGACCAGGCTGTGCTACTTTGGGGGAAGCCAGGTGTCACAGCTGAGTGGAGAACAAGAATACAGAGGCCTTTCTTCAAGAAAATATGTTCCTCCTATAGCATATGGACCGAGGTCCGTTCCTCCCCTCACTGTACAGATCCCACTGTCCTCATTGCAGCTACGCTGCCATCAAATGTTTTTGCCCACGTTATTTATGTGTGTCATTTCACCATAGATGGGTGGAAGAGGGAAGACAAAAAGCCCTTAAACACTAGTTTTTGGCACAGGGAGTGAAACCCTGGTTTCCCTGTCCTTCTCCCTTTCACACTAAGTGACAGACCTAGAAATATCACACCTCTTCCCTTTGCTTTTTTCCCAGCAACATAGCATGACTCCCTGCAAAGTAGAATAGCTACCACAGAGGGATGGTGTGTGTTGATGTCCACCAGTGAACAGCATCAGTGATGTTCATGCTGGGGCTGACCTCTTTCCTCTGGGCTCTCTGGTGAAGCCTTGGACAAATGGGAAGAAAAGGGATACTCCTTCCGCCAAGATAGTTGAGGATGACTCATTTTTAAATCCAGTGAAGGCAGAACATGGAGGGAGACGTGTGGTTACTCAGCACTATTGAGTGTCAAGAGCTCCAAGTTCTCTTGGGTCAACTTCAGACAAGTTCAATGACAAACCAGAGACTTTATAGAGTCTTTAGTCTTCCCAGGAATTAACAGATGCTGGAGAAGGGTTTGAGGACCACATTTTTGTTCTATTTAGGTGGGTAAGTGTGGTGTGAGAACTGTGACCTTCATGGCTCTAACTCCAGGTCCTTCTGGACAGAGTCTGAACCAACAGGGAATCTATACAGTCAAAGAAATTAAGTTTAAAAAAGGAAAACTAGCCTGTAACTTCCTACAGCTAAGAAGGTTAACACTCCATTTTGGCTTTTCTCTCCTCTGCCATAATAAAAGCTTTTGTCATGCATAACAACATGGAACAGGTTCAGCGGGAGGAACTGAGATGTCATGTATCACGGGACAGGGCTGAACAAATCTGAACCAGTGCTCTTAGGTAGCTGATGTTAAGTAGAAGCTGTTTAACATAATCTTTGCTTTTTTTTCACAGAGACGTCTGCAATGAAGAACAGATACTAAAAAGCAGTGATTCATTCAAGGTAGACCAGGGACGCACACCTTTCGTGTTTCCTCATCCACGCTGCTTTATGAGCTGTACATTTTCTGCCTTTCTCTTTCCACATTTGGTCTCCCACCATTTACATGCCACTGTAGGCAACGTGCCAGATCAGCACTTAAAACATGAAAAATCAGAAAGGAGGAAAGAGAGACACAAATAAAAGGTAGGCCTGCAGCACTCACATCTCTGTGTCCTTTCCTGACAAGCAGCACTTCCATTTGTGTTGGGGTGCCAGTTCTATCAAACTTCTGTCTTGTATCAATTTTTAGCAGCATGGATAATTTATTGCATCTAGGATGATAGAAAACCAGCTTTATACATCATTCAGCTTGCAAAAGATGTGTAGCTTCAGTTCCTTAATGGTGTCATTTTGGCTGAATGCTATTAACAGATTACCCCTGCCTAGGGCAGTGGAGCATGTGCAGCAGAAAGATAACCTTGTGTTCGTAATTTAATATTAACTGTTTTCTCCATAGTACCTCTTTCCAGTACATTAACAACAAACCAATATGGCCTTGTCCCCCGCGGTCGTATTCTTCAGCAAAAAATGGATTACATGATAGCAAGTTCCTGAAGATTTCCAATGAAGTATTACAAATCACTCAACGCCTGCTCTGCAGAAATGAAAAATAAACAGGCTTAGATTCAATCAAATTTAATTCCTCCAATTTAGCTTTACCGCACTTCAAAGGGTGCTCTTATTAATGTCTTGGTGAAAAAATGTAACAGTAATTTTTCCCCCTTCTTATACTGAAAGCCTCCAGTTGTGTTCAACATATAGTGAGATCAAGAAAATGTGGTGGGTTTTTTTTTTTCATGAATACTCTGACACAGTTTGATATAAAAGTGTAAGCCATTTACAGAAAACTCTTTATGGAATTTTTATCCTATTCCATTCCCGGGAGCTAAATTTATATCCTGCATTAGCTATCATAGCACTAGAGTATTAGTCTTCTTGCAAGCAGTTCAGGGCAGTCTGAGGGCCCTATCACTCTCTACCACTCACATACACAGGCATTATGGGTTTATCTCATCTTCTGCAGCAAGTGCTAGGCCCAATTCATTCCTTTAGGCTACTTTACTAATAACCTATTTCTTATCAGGGCCTCTCCACCTCAGCTTGTGATCAAAGACCCAATTAATGGAATGGAGAAAGGTGAAGCATTCAAATAATGGAGACAGCTGTTTTTCTCTGTTAGAGAAAATCCATTTGTATTGTTATCGCAAGCTCCAAGTTCTGCAGCTCCTGTTTAATTCAGTCTCCCTCCATTTCTGCTGATGATAAAAAAGTCACAATGAACTCAGAAGAGAATGGCAGAAATATCACCGTGTTTCAACTCAGCCTGGGTGTTATCAACTTGAAAGTGAAAATACAAGCAGATAAGAAGAGGAAATGTCCAACAAAGACCATATCAAATTTTCAAAAAATGTACTTTCATGCTGCATTCTTTAGTCACCTCTCTGTATGTTTCCCAGATCCTGATATACACTCCCTATGTCGGCTGCCTGAATCAGAGGAGCAGAGGGTGATAATATCATGGGTTGCACCTCAATTGAAAAGTAATTAAAGAGGGAGAGTAATCATAATTGGCTGGCGTGAACATTGTCAGTGAACTGCAGCTTCTTCTGAGCCTTGGTGTCCAGGAGCCTGCAGCTAAGCTGGGTGTTTAGGTCGCCACCACTGCTGGATGAGGCTGGTTTCTTCTTCATCTGATAGCAAAGGGGTTGTGCCATCCTCAAGTCTGGTGTTAAACCTTCTCATTAACAGGCTCCTATTCAGAAAACTGCCCAGGCTGTTGCCGATGAAATCCTACCCGCTGTACGTGACAGCAGTTCACTTCATAAACGTGTAAAGGCCACGTTACCATCCTCTCCCTCACCCCTTGGTAATCATGCGGTTAAGACCGCCACGTACAGGAATAAACATGGGCAGAAACGCTGTGATTACACTTAGTTGAACTATGTGAGACTTGCAGGTTTAAAGCACAGTAGGGAAAACCAGTTACGCATCCAAAAAAATGGTGCTATGCCAAAGGAAGAAGGAGGATGCGTCTACCAGATACCCTCCGTGTGCCTGAGTGTGCAAGGCAAAACCCTGCTCCGTTTCACAGAAGTTGTTATTGCTTTTCTTATACACAAACCAAGTGTTATTTAGCCATCGTGAGACTATATTTTTTTTGATTAGTTAGGAAACCTTTGGATCTGGTGCTTCTGAAGTAAGGACTGAAAAATACCGCGTTCCAATTCTGGGCTGAGTGTGGACAACGAGCACAATCAACAGACATGGGGCCACAGGGCGTGCGGGGAGGTAGGACAGCAAAGCCTCACCCGGGCTGAGTGTTCCCAGGGGATCACAGAGTCTGCATCAGGCTGAATAAGGAGAAACACATTATGCATTTGCATGTATGATGAACATTTAAAAGAGGAGTGTGTGGAAACAAAGAATAATTCATAATAAAGACGGAGTGGTGAACGTTTCAGACCCAGCTGTAGTTTTTGAATCTTCACAGACACCAAACATTACCATTTTAAGATAGAAGTTTTATATTAGATATCAAGTAGGCCAGCTGAATAATATTATTTGTTTGTACATCAGGAGTTTCCTTATCCTCTCACCCTGTCATTAAACCCACATTCAACAAATAAAGAAAATAAAAAGCTGCACTCAAAACAGTATCATGCACAAAATCTACAACTATCAATAATTTCCCATTGGGATAATAAAACATATGGATTCAAACATAATTTTATGTATGTCTGTGAAATGGAAAACACAAAGAATGATGAAAACCGACATTAGGGTCTTTCATCAGCAATAAATTCACAATTCTGCTCCACCTGTAGACGTCGCTGATATAATGTACCAAAAGGGACTGCAGCTGTGAACTCTCCATACTTCAGCAGCCTCCGTACAATGAAACCAGTCTTGAGGAATTATTCACGGGTCTGAGAAAAACCTTAATGAATGTATACTTCTAATAAAGGCAAACCAGAATCATATTTAATATGTATTGGGCAACCTTAGGGTGGTCTTGTAAGATGGGTAGTGACTTAAAGGTGGTCTCTTGCGTTGGTCTCTCTAGATAATAAAACATTAATGACAGCCCATGGTGCTGAATGGCATAATTGTATATGAAACTTATGCAACCTGCTCCCACCCCGGCTTCCCTAAACCAAATAAGCAATAAGCCTGGTGAAGGGACAATCCTAGCAAAAAAAAAAAGGTTGAGGGGAGGAAAAGACCTGAATAATTTTCCAATAGCCACAAATACTGGATTCTGGTTTTGGTGAGAGGGGTGAGGAGGATGATCTCATTCTTATTAATGGTTAGAGGAAAAGTGAATAAACGCTCCTCTGCTCTCAGCTGTAACGCTGCACCTGTGGGCTTCTGAAAGAATATGTCTCATGACAGTTTATAACCTTCCAGGGTGAAATTTTCTCTCTGCCTTCAATATCTACAAATATTTGTGTATTCCTAATACATATTTTCTAGTGCAGTCAAAGGATTGTACTATCTAGCCAATTTCTTTAAAGAGCTCTAAACAGAGAATAATAATTAAATTTTATGTTAGCTAGTGAATCTTAATGTACCCATCTTCACTCTGCTTTTTTTTTTTTTTTTCTCTAGACTGCCGAGGGAAAGCATGGCAGAGAACTGTGGCTCGAGCAGTGAGGTGGCCTGCACGCTTGCCCAGTTTAGGAGGAGGTTTGATCTCCTCTTCTGGCATGACTCAGAGATGCTGAGCTGAAGGATTGCTACACTCAGATGTACCAGATAAATAAGGATGTTCTCTCTCCTCCAAGGGGGTCTGGAAATACCGCAGCTGAGTTAATGGAGTTACACTAATATACAACTAATAGCAAGAAAATACATTAGCCTGGGGTTATGTTCTCAGATTGGGCAGCCTATCCTAACCTCCATGAAAACTTCTGATGGGAATTTATTTTCCAAATGCCCATTTGCGATTTTATAGCAGCAGCTTTGGCTGGCTTCTGCTCCCATTTCCATTCCTGCAGCTGCAGCAGCCTCTGCGTATTTACAGCAGAGAGCACAATGTGACCTTTGTCTTTTCAAGAATTTGGCCAAGAAGGTTGTGCAGCTGCAAATATGGATCCAGGTGCTGGGGCCAGCGGCCAGGAGCGGCTTGGACATCGATGGAAATGGCAGCCTTCACACCTGGTCAGCTGAACTCTTGGGGCCTCTGTGGCAAAGCAAACATACACTGCCACCACCCTGCCACCCTCTTCTGACCTCCCTGCTCGAGCACTTGCTGAACTCAGGGCATTATTTTTTTTTCTAGAATTGTCACTCTCTTTAATTTTGAGTATTACATTCGGTGGTTTTTATGGGGAGAGCTAATACATAAAAAGCTAGAGCAGAGCTCACGCTGAAGGAGCACATCCTGTAGCTTTGATGTTTTAAGCTGCTGTTGTTCTCAAATCCAACTTAACTGTACTGTTAGGAGAATACCAGTCTGAAAACTGTGAAACACAGTAGCTGCCACAATAAAATCCCAACATTTGATAAACATTGCAACTTAACATGGGCTAGCTGATATTGCTACTTTTGCTCTTTTGCAAGCAGAAAGTTATTCAGGTGTCTGATACTATACTTGGATAAAACTCTGAACATTCATGCCCCCCTGTAATTGAATAAATGAAATTAAATCCCAAAATCCATCTATGAAAAAAGCAAATATCCATAATTTATTAACTTCTTTATGAACTTATGAACCATGCTCAAACACAGCTTTTTCTTTAGATTTCAAGATGTAAAAAAAAGCTAAGACTGAACAAAAAAAGTTCTGTTTTTGGTAAGTTATAGGTGTATTGAGACTTTTTAATAGGAACTTTGGGACTATCATAAGAATTATAGGGGTGGGCCTGATAAATGAAGAGTATTCAGGGGTTGGATTCTTTCCCCTTTCTTTGCACTCCTGCTTGCACCTAGTCCTTGAGGAATAAAAGGAAGGCAGACTAAAAAAATAAATATCAGCTTAAAATAGCAAGCCTTGGAATAATACTTAGTTCTGGTTTAGCTCTTCATAGCTTAATTCCCTACTTTAAAAATGTTGGAAGTCTTTACAGTTGAATGGACATTTGTGGAGATTTTAGTATTTGGGTACTTGTTTGCTAGTTGTTATAATAAAATATTGTCCATCATTCTTGACTTCACATAAAGACTCACTCCTGAAGAGCAGAAATCATCCTGTGGCGTGCAAGTGGCCTTAGTCCCTATTTGCCCAGTTACAGTGGAGGGCTGGATGGTCTCACACGCTTCTCTGCTAAGACCTTTGCCAAAGTCTTTAGCAATGACATATTTCTTTCAGTGCTACCATCCTCCTTATGGCTGTAATCATAGTTGAAGAGCTGGTTTGATCCTTAAAAACCTGCTTTTTTGCTCAGTAAAGTGATTTTTCATATGGCTCAAAGTGACAGAAGCCTTAGAGGGTTTTCCTTCCCTTCCACTGTGTCATGACAGACAAATGAGGTTAAGCAGGAGCAAGACTTTGCCAGTCCAAAGGGCTATTTTCATACTCTTCCTTCCCCGTAACGGATTGAAAAGATGGAGTCTAAGGATAGGAAAGGGCTGTACCTGAGACAAGGGCTATACAGTGGGAATTCTATGGCCTCTATCAAACACCTGGCATGCAAAATTGATAATGTTTCAGTCTGGCGCTTAAATCCATCCCTATGCCTGTCTTCATTCATCAGCACCTCCTCATCAAGAAGTTTTATGAAATATTCCATTTTTTCCTTCTTTGAGTAATCTTTTTGACTTGTGCTTTTAATATTTAATAATTACCCACACATGATTTAACCCTGCTACAAATGAGATTTCAAGTCAGCATCTGCTCTAACTTCATGTTACTCAGAGACTTCAAGTTACTGATGACATACATATGTGACTTGTTTTGCCAAGTCTGCATACTCCACCAGCACGGCTTCAGAAGTAACTTCCACTCCCTCCCTCCCCTCTCCCTCTCACACACGTTTGTTCACAATGTGCTCAGTTAGTCCCTTCCCTCATTTTTTCTCGTTCAGACATCAAAAATAGCTTTTTCTGCTTGATAGGAACTTTTATACACAGACTGGAAGTTTTGAGATGGGTGATGTTTTTTATTGATTATTATTATTACTATTGTCTGAACACCTGAAAATAAGATGGATGCCTCATTCACACAAAATTCTGGATAAAATTCTGATCATGTTGAACTCACTGGGGGTCTCAGCACTGACTTCAGTTCGGACAGGCTTTCCTCACCATCTTTGTGACAGACTGTACAATGTTGGGTCCCGGTTTTCTAAAATTAACCTTGTTTGTTTCCCTGTTTTGCCTTAATCAAAGCGAGCTATTAAAACAACTCACCAGGAAACCCCCAGTCACAGGGACAATGAAAGGCGAATTTATCTTAACTGGTAAGAGGAATTTCCCTCAAGTTGCCTATTTGCTGCACACTAAGGACAAGACTTAGGTGAATCAGCCCCTTCTGTGCTTTGTTCAACTGTGATATGGGCCATAATATCAATAAACCAAGATAAAAAAGGGAAAGAAAAAAAAATATAAAAAGAAATCCTCTTTTCTATATTCTTCCTCAGAAAGGAAGAGCAGTCTTGAGCATCAAAATGATTATTGCTCTCCAGCCATCCAAAAATATCTCCCAAAACACAAGATGTGTCAAGTGGTTAATACCTTTTGAACTTTCCTTTGAGCTTTCCTCTGCAGTTAGGGCCCTCTGAGCCCCCGACGTAGGGGCTGACAGTGATTAAGTTTCTGTATGCACACACAGTTCAAACTGCACTTAGAAAAGCCACATTTGGTCATTGTTTACTTAAGTTTGCAGCAACAAATACAGATGCGGGGATTTGAATGTACACCTGGCATTAATCAGCTGCTGCTGCTGCTATTTCACAGCTGCCTCCAAGCAAGGCAAAACGCTGGAGTGGAAACACGATTTCAGAATAAACCAGAAATCTTGAAGGGACCCACACAGAGGAGGGGACCTCCCTAACAGCATTTGCTTCCAGCTTGTTTCAGCCTTCAGAGAATTTTTTTGTGTGTGTGTGTTAAATCCCTCCTTATATAAAGAGATCTGCAGTTTTTCAGCTGAAGTGTGTGTGTACATAAGTATGTGTGTATGTATGTATGTGTATATACACGCTTTAAGAATCTGCACAGGTGTTGCCTAAAACTGGAGAGGACCCACACTTGCTGCATCCAGGGGCCAAGGGGCACCTGAAGAGGCAGGATCAGTAATACTGCACTGGTGCCCACCTTTTCTAACCCATTTTGGGAGATTTCCAGTGCTGGAGGTGCAACACTGCCTTCATCAACCTGCTCCAGGTTTAGGGGACCTGAGAGGTTAAAAAAATAGTTCTTAACATTTCACTGAATTTCACTGAATTTTTTTGGAGTTGGAAGGGACCTTCTAGAGATCATCTAGTCCAACTCCCCTGCCAAAGCAGGGTTGCCCAGAGCACATCACTCAGGATGGCATCCAGGCGGGGCTTGAAGATCTCCAGAGAAGGGGATTTCACATCCTCCCTGGGCAGCCTCTTCCAGGGCTCTGCCACCCTCACCAGAAAGAAGTTCTTCCTCAGATTAGAGTGGAACTTCCCATGTTCCAGCTTCTGCCCGTTGCCCCTTGTCTTCTCACTGGCAACCACTGAAAAGAGTCTGGCTCCATCCTCCTTCAACCCACCCTTTAGACACTTGTCAGCATTGATAAGGTCTCCCCTCAGCCTTGTCTTCTCCAGGCTAAAGAGTCCCAGCTCTCTCAGCCTTTCAATTTCATTTGATTTAATTTAATCTCTTTTCTTCCTCTTGCTGCTGAACATGGAGGGCAACAGATTCAGAGGATGGGAGGATGGGGGATGCTAGGAGAGCCGTCCCCATCTGCCGTGGGGCAAGGAGCAGGCATCCTGCCCCCCACCGCATGAGGCTATCCATCACAGGCCCCCACGGCCAGGATGCCACCTAAGTGCCCGAGATTGTTGGTTTGTGTCTGTTTGGGGCGGGGG